>WBMV01005603.1:1788970-1817400 GCA_013396655.1 Campylorhamphus procurvoides | reverse complement strand
GCTGGCACCACGGCTGTTCCCACTACGACTGTTCCTCAGTCTGGAAGCAGAAGCACCATAGGTATGGTAGGAATTGTGACAAGTTCTGTTTCTTCTGCTTTAGATAATGTTGCTACTGCTGTTTAACCCACAACCTTCAGTTCCCGAGTCACTTCAGGCGTTTCATTGTCTACCTTCTTAAGGTTTAAATTCCGGTTTTTCTTGAGAACAGTCATGATTTTTGTTCTGTTACTTCTGCCCCTAAATGAATCTCTCGCTGTATGTTTCAGTTACCCTCTCTGTTTTTTCAAACATATAGACCAATTTTTAATTTATCTGCCCCTGTGCCACTCATATCCTTGCTAGTCAACTGGGTTAGCTTCGTGGTACTAATCCTTAGTTAAAGGGAGAAAGTAGCGACACTGCACCTTTTGAAATCTTCAGAGCCAAATGCCTGTGAGCTCCAATGTTCACACAGGTGATCAGAAGGCTCAGGCATGGACTTTCAAGTTGGAAAGTAAGTTTATTTTGGGAACACTACAGTGGTGCCAGAACTCACAGCTGTGTGGCAAAGAACACAGAAACAGGCTGCAGGTCCTCTTGGCCACATATATTGAAGGGCTTTAGACAAGCACTGTGCTGCCTTCTGAGCCGTTCTCTTTTCCTCCTTCTCTTCCCCTCCCCCACTTGTGAAAGAAGGAATGCTTCTTTTCAGATAAGAGTTATTTGTCTTATCTAGCTTAGCTAGGTACAGCTCTGAGGGAAAGACAAAGACTGGTGTTCTCACACATTCTCTCAATTTGTGTTTCTTTTAGCCAGGACAGGTTTCTTGAGCAACGAGAATATTCCAAACCATTTACCTCCTTGATGATTTCTTACACTGGGCCCCCTCAACCTTCACAATTTCATATGATGTGCCACATGCCACATGATATTCAATGTATAACTAAAAAATTTCCACAGTCTTCACTTACAAATAGTTCAAATATTTGAACACAACAAAAACATTCGCTTGATTTGCCAGAATGTTGAAAAGACCTCTTAAATATATTAAAATTATTATATCAAAATCCTGTTCTGAAAATTAAATTCCTACTTGTGTTTAACAGTTGCTACAACTGGTACATCACAATCAAGTCACGTTACAACAAGCATTTCCACAATCTTCAGTTCTTCTGCCAGCACATCTGTGACAACAGAAACCAGTACCTATGTTACACCAAAGAGAATAACTCCATGCTTTTGTCATGTGTTTGATACTTTATTTTCTCCTGGTAAGTATCTTATTTTCTGATTATAAAAAGTTTCATCAGCAATATAAACCCTTAAGACACTATTCAATTAAGGATAACGACTCAAAATCATCTAAATGTAGAACTTTTTATAGACGAGTACACTTTATCTTTTCACAGTATTTTCTTGGTTTGTCTCTCTAGGTATTTTCAATGATCCTGTAATTTCTCCTCTAATTTTTATCTACAGGGGAAGTGGTATACAACAGGACAGATCGAGCTGGCTGTAATTTCTATGCACTTTGCAGCAACGAATGTGAAATTGAGCCATTCCAGGGGCCATGTCCTTTGACAACTCCTGTCCCTTCAGTCGCCTCAACAACTACAACAGGAGGCACCTCATCCACAGATCATGTATTGTCTTCTGCCTCACCAACCACAGCAATATCCCTCACAACTTCAGTAGAAAGAAACTGTACTGATGTCAATCCTCCACGAAAGGTGGTTCCTTTCTTTACTTTCTAATATACCACTGTTGCAAAATCAGCCCAATTTCTGTCCACTAATAGGCAATTCAAATCACTATGTATTTCAATAAGGAAGTTGGTTGTGTAACAAATGATCTGGTAACACACAATTCTTTAACCTGGCATTCCCAGGCTTTCAAGTAATCTATATGTGGAAAAGCTCACTAGGACCATGACAGAGACTTTTGTTTTTAATAGAAGACATTAAATGTCATAGAAATAAGCAGACTAGTTATGAAAAGTAAAATGTAATTCATTTTATGCAGAAGAAAATTCTGTGATTGTTCTCAGCATTCCTGCTCTTAAATAGTATGCTAAGAAAATCCTAATCTGAACTTCCCACCAATTTTGAGAGTCTATCTTAAGTTGAAACAAAACAACCAAGGTGAAAGAGCACTTAAGAATAAATCATTTACATATTTTCAGCCTGGAGAGAAGTGGATAAGTGAATGCCAGGAGTGTGTCTGCGACTCCCTCACTGCTACGGTGCAATGCCAGCCACTTCCATGCCAAACAGAGAAAACAGTTTGTGACCTAGGATTTGTTTCCATGGCTGTAGTACCACAAAAAGACCCATGTTGTCCTGAATTTAAATGCCGTAAGTATTGAAAATACACATATAAATACCACATGACACACTGCAATAGATTACATTTTCTCTTCTGTTAATATCTAAGGAAATTCTTCATGTATGATAGTAACAGCAAAATCTTAAGTTGTTCTGTCTCAATGAACACACATCAATTTTCAGCTAAATGTGCATTAGATCTTTATTTAAAAACAAAATGTTATTTTCAATTAACTTTGATGAAAGAATTTGTAGGATAGCAGGATAATAGTTTGAACCTTTATGAGGTCTATATAGCTCAACTGTCTCTGTACCTGTAATCACAAATGTTGTCAATGCATTCTGTTAAATGTTATTAATATAACATTGGAGCACAATAACATTAGCCTAACTGCAGCTAAACTAAGATGCATAAAGATAAGACAGCAAAAAGCTGAACAGTCAACTACAAGAGCAAGTGACAGGAAACAATAATACAAAGAGAATTGTTATCAGTAACTGAACTGTCAATATATGAAAAAAAATAATTATACATACAATGTAATTGAATGCTCATGAAAATTTGAAAATCCTACGGTCATATATTTATTTTTATATATAAATTTTTATATACATATATTTGTGCAAAAGAATAAAATGAAAAAAGGACCCATACATTAAGCCTGAAACAAGAAAGTCAAAACAAAGGAACAGGCAAGTTTGAAGTAGTTCTGTGAAAGAAATGAATGGGTTCTGCCATGTTATCAAATTTATATTACCACAGTAGGAATACCTTTTTCCACACAGAGTCAATATTCCATCCAAGCCATGTTCTGAGGGGTCATAAACAATCAGTAAGTAAAGCATCTTTGAATATTATTGGACTTGTAGGGTTCAAAAAGGAAACAACTGATTTCAGACATTGAAAGGGCAAAAAAAGGATTTTTCATGCATAGCTCAGGTTTGAAGCTATTCCTCACCAACTCTTCTAGCTAATTTCAATTATGAAACTACTTAAACATCCAGCTACACTATGTATGATGTCTAAGCATATAAGAGGCTATTGAATTCAAGTTTGCCATACTCTCTGTGTTACTAACAAAACGTGGTAACATCTTGACTTCTCAGGAAGTTTCATGATTTGAGTTTACTCTGGAATTAATTTTTTGTTTTGTTTTTCAGAACCAATACCTGATGTCTGTGTGATTAATGGTACATTGTACACGGTAAGAATGTTTTAGTAGTAAATTGCTGAAAGTAAAAAGTACATCCTTTCTACCAAAATAAGACTTTGAGAAAGTTCTTTTCCCAGTACATGTAGGTTTTTTTGTCTCTAGCTAGCCCTTAATAGGTAGTTGTTTAGTTTTCTTAATGTTAAAAAAAATTCGTCACAGAAATGTCCCTCAACATATAGCATAAAACCATTTTTAGCATTATACTTCCTTTTTAAGCTCCTTCCCACTTCTGGAATTAATTTCTAAAAACATCGATGAATAGCCCAAACTCCATCTCTCTTAAATAAGCATAGAGAACCTTAAAAAACCAAAGCAATCATTTTTGCTTTAATTGATAACTAAACCTTTTTGCTAATATTGGTACTTAGGTCATTAACTCAAAATTTAAACATTAGCTGGAGCCTTTGGGGACACATTCCAAAAAGACTAAAATCCATGTGTAAATTTATATCTCTGTTATGTATATGCTTATTTTAATCATTTAAAAATTACAATTGTTTTACAACCACTGAACATGGCTTATAAAGTATTCTTAAATGGAGCAGTGAAAAGCTGGTAAAATAATGAGACAGTATAAACCAGTCTTATCTTCATTTTATTGATTTACTATTTCCTTTTATGTTGCTTCATTTATTTACCTCTTAATGTGTGTTTTCCTATAAGGCATGAAGCCAAACAACTCTGTACAAAGATTGCCAAAGAACTCGGTCACACTCGTATTTCAGCAACCTTAATGGTTCTCAGGAATGCTTTCAGCTCTGTCTATACATTACACAGAAACTGTTGCCATTTGAATGGGGTTTTTTATCTCTTTCTTCCAGGTCGGAAAGTCAGTAGTAATCAATTCGTGTAAGAAATGTACCTGCAGTTCCGAGAAAGATCCAGCAACTAATGCAAACGCTGTGCACTGTGAAACAGTTCAGTGTGAAACATCCTGCCCACTGGTGAGTTCAGATTCTCCAGGCTGTCTAGCCAGCCCTCAGTTACAGCAAGACTACAACTCTCCATCACCATACTTTTTTTTAATCTCCTTATGAGTAGGGATATCAATATATGACTGAGGAAGGAGAGTGCTGCGGGAAGTGTATTGAAGTAGCTTGCAAAGTCAAACTAAGTAACAACACTGTTCACGTACTCAATGTAAGTATTCCTTTCAATTTCAGATCTCTCTGTTAGACAATATAACAGCTAAGAGTCAATTCAGGTCCCTTACTAGTAAAAATACAACAATGAAATTACTCTGAAAACAACACATCAGCTTTCTGAAGTGAACACTTACTTGGAATAACAAATTCTTGATACGTGTGGTTAATGGGGGAATAGCTCTAATTTGGGGTCTGAGTGTTCAGATCCAGGATTTAAACTTTCAAGCTAGCTACAGTTTGCAGAATTTAATTTTTTGTCACTTGAAAGAAGTTCAGAAGTATCTGAGACTCTTTGAGGTATAATTAGCTCTGACATACTTGATCACAATGAAAAAAACTTTTGCTTTTCTTATAAAATCTTAGGTTAATGAGATCCTGCCACTCGACCAATGCAGCCATTACAGATGTGAAAAAATTGAAGATCAGTTTGTTGCAGTCCAAACTAAAAAAGTATGCCCTGAGTACGAACCAGGAGAGTGTGATCCTGTAAGTTTTCGTCAATTCTTCATTGATTGAATGCAGTTTAAAAGAACAAGGAAGAATACAATAAAATCAGTTTCACTAGAGTTGCAGGAATGTCTTAAGAATGAAGTTAGTCTTGCTGTAACATCAGCAATAAGAAAAGCTTAATATTTTTTATGAGGCTACAAGGAGTCAAGACTTCTATGGTGACGACAGCAAGTCATTTGTTGTTTCATTTAGGGTTCATCACAGAAGAGCCCTCTGCCCAGTATCAGTATTGCTAACTAATGTTCCTACTCATTGTCATCTATGCATTAATACTAATTCTCCTTTACTTTTACAAAGAATGAAACGGAGACTACTCCTGATGGCTGCTGCAAAATATGCAAACGTAAGTAATGCTGTGTTTATGTGTTCTACTCAAAGAGGATTGTGTTCAACTTCTAACTATCTTTGAGTGGATGGAAGGATTCCTCACTCCCTCTTTTCACATACTCTATATATGAAGACCCTGAGTTTCACTATTTATTCAAAAGGAAAATGCAAATTCATTTTCCTGATACTTAACATCACAAATAAAACCAGCAGTACTCAGGCCTCTGCACTGTCTTCTAAAGACACTGTAGCTGAAATCAAAGAATAATCTGAAAACTCCAGGTACATTGCACAGTACCTACCTCCCACCCCATCACAGTGCAGATTCTCACTAATCAGTCATCATGCACTTTGAAACTGCTTTAGCATTCCTTTAGTTCTGAACTAGAGATTTGAAATATACTTCTCCTCTTTTTTATGAAGCTACAAAATGCAAGCCTTACAGCAAGAAAACTGTGATCCGCCACGCTGATTGTGAGTCTTCTGAACCTGTTGAGCTGTCATACTGTGAAGGAACTTGTCCGGGCTCCTCAGTGTAAGTTATAAAAATTAATCTAACATCTCTATGGCTTTATTTATACTTGATTTTTAGTGGTATCTCACAATAATCAATCATCCAAGGGTACTGAGGGAACTAGAAAAGTGCTCACCAAGTCATTTTAAATCATTTGTCAGCAGTCCTGGTTAATCATGGAGGTCCCAGTTGACTGCAGGTTAGCAAATGTGATGCCCATCTATAGGAAGGGTCAGATGAAGGATCCAGGGAACTACAGACTTGTCAGCCTGACCTTGGTGGCAAAGAAAGGTCGTGGAACAATGGGATGATCCCAGCCAGCACAGGTTTGTGAAAGGCAGGTCCTGCTTGACCAACTCATCTTCTATGGCTGCGGATATTATCTGCCTGGACTTTTGTAGACTTGGACACTGTTTCCCACAGCATTCTCCTGGAGAAGTTGGCAGCCCAGGGCTTGGACAGGTGCACTGTTCACTGGGTAGAAGACTGGCTAGATGGTCAGGCCCAGAGAGTGATGGTGAATGGAGTTACATCCAGGTGGTGGCCAGTCACCTCTGTGGTCCCAAGGGTCATTGTTGGGTCCAGTCCTATTTAATAGTTCTATCAATGATCTGGATGAAGAGATAGAAGGCACCCTCAGTCAGTTTGCAGGTAACACCAAGTTGGGTGCGACTGTTAATCTGCAGGAAGGCTCTCTCCAGAGGAATTTGGACAGGTTAGATAGACAGGCCAAAGGCAAGTGGATAAGGTTCAACAAGGCTCAATGCCAAGTCCTGCACTTCGGTCACAATAATCCCACGCAATGTTACAAGCTTGGGAAAGCTGACTAGTGGAAAGAAACATGGGGGGGATGGTAGAGACAGATGAACATGAGCCAGCAGTGTGTCCAGGTGGCCAAAAAGGCCAATGGCATCCTAGTTTCGTTCAGAAATAGTGTAGCCAGAAGAACTAGGATGATTTCCCCCCTGTACTCAGCGCTGGTGAGGCCACACCTCAAGTCCAGTGTCCAGTTCTGGGCCTCTCACTACAAAAAAGACATTGAGGTACTGGAGCAAGTCCAGAGAAGGGCAGCAGAAATGGAGAAGGGTCTGGAGTACAAGTCTTTCAAGGAGCAGCTGAGGGAGCTGGAGTTGTTTAGCCTGGAGACAAAGAGGCTCAATCAAGGAAGACCTTATCACTCTCTACAACTATCTGAAAGGAGGTTGCAGTGAGGTGGGGATTGATCTCTTCTCCCAGGTAACAAGTGAAAGGACAAGATAAAATGGCTTCAAGGTGCACCAGGAGAGCAAATATTTCTTCTCTGAAAGGGCTGTCAAACATCAGAACAGACTGTACAGGGAAACGGTGGAGTCACCACACCGGAGATGTTTAAAAGACATGCAGATGTGGCACTTAGGGACTTGGGTTTAGTGGTGGTCTTGGCAATGATGGTTTAAGGGCTAGGGTCCAGCTGAAAGGTCTGTTCCAACCTACATGATTCTATGATCACAGAACAGCAACAAAGGTAATGTGTTTGTGTGATTCCATTGAACTGAATCAGATTCAATGGAAGCAAGAAGAGTTTCACTATTAAGGAGAGGTAATTAAAGTTATATTCATAAGTGTGTCTGAGAGGGAGGAAATGAAGATGTAAAAAATCCCCAAACTCAAACCAAACGCCCCCAAAACAAAAGGCACTGAGCGGGTCCTGTGTGTCAGTTTTTACTGAGATGTACTTTTTTTTCTGGTGGAACACAGGTATTCTCTTGAAGCAAACCAGATGCAACACGAGTGTACCTGCTGCCAGGAGTTGAGCACCCAAATGAAAGAGGTGACCTTGACTTGTCAAAATGGAACAACCATAAATTATAATTATGTATATGTGGAAAAATGCCAGTGTATGGATGGTTGCTCTTCACAAACCTCTGCAGCACATGACTCCCAAACGCAACAACTTGAAGGATATGGCTCCCAATTGCAACAGGCTGCAGCACTTGGTTCCCAATGGCAAATCAGCAGAAGTACTAAGATGTGATCACTGGAAAAAGAAAGCAGTGATCCTAGGGAAGCTGGAATCATGTCTTCCCTAGAGTAACTTGTGCTCCTTCTTTAGTATATCTTATGTCAACTTCTGTTATCACCTCTTCTCATTTCTTACTTGTTAAAAAAAAAAAATAAAAAGTCAAATAATGAAATTGTAGTGTTTGGGCGTTTTTAAGTGATACAGTACTGAAGGGTAAAAGCAGGTGACTGTGTAAAATACCTTGTGTAAATTATAGACATATGCAAACACATTTCTACTTGATCACAAAACCATTATTTTATGAAAAAAGGAGTAAGGCGTCTCTAAAAAAATAAAACCAAAAACATTGCAGCTACATTGCACTTCTTGTGTCTAGTGAAAGATTCCTTTCATAACACTTTAACAGAAGTAACAGTCCTAACAGATCACAGTGACAAAGCTGTTTTATTTGATCAATAGAACTTTGAGTATTTTTCAGTTTCAGTGGCTGTCTGACACCCATCTTCATTATCTAGAGTCCAATGGCATCAGAAAGTTTTCTAACACAGATGGGTATATTCTCTAGCAGCCTCTGAGAAATGAAGACACTTTCAAAGCCCTTTTCCTGTATGAGGTAAAATACACTCAGCCAGGTCTAAACAGCTCCTTCCACTGGCATAAAATGTACAAAAATAAAAAAAAATCCTCTCATTTGCTCACTGTGTGCTAGTTGCCAAGACAGTGGGATAGTAGGCAGGGAGTGGTTTGGTTTTCCTGTAATAAATAAAGAGTTCCACAAGACAGGCAGAACTTCTACCTGAAAGCCAATGTGGTTTCAGAGCCAATTGGAGTACCACAGACATGGTATTTGTTCTCAGACAACTGCAAGAGAAGTGTGGGGAACAGAACAAGAGACTCTACGTAACGTTTGTTGATCTCACCAAAGCTTTTGACACTGTGAGCAGTTAAGGCCTGTGGCAGATCTTGGTAGAACGATTAGGATGTCTCCCCAAGTTCCTCAAAATGGTCATCCTGCTACATGAGGATCAGCGCGGCCAAGTCAGATATGGCGATGCACTCTTTGAGCCCTTTCCAGTAACCAGTTGTTACAGTTTCAAACCCAAGCNACCCCTGGGAGAGAAGGAGCCGCCAGTGGCAGAGGTGCCACAGCACCACCTGCTGTCCGTGGATATAATTGCATTCCCCTTTTGGGAGAGTAGCCAAGAGGACCCTTTTGACTGTTTTGCCTTGTCATTTGTGGGGTGGAGGGGTTTGTTGCAGACTGTTGTTTGGTTCTTTTCTGGATATATATATATATGTGTTCTGGTTAAGAACTGTTATTTTTTTTTATATATATATATATATTTTTCCCCTAATTAAAGTTCTGTTTTCTAAATTTAAAAGGAGAGGGATTATTTCTTGGCTAGCATATCTTAGTTCTCTTTTGAACTAAGACACCAGTGGTGTGAAACAAGGTTGCATTCTTGCACCAACTCTATTCACAATCTTCTTCAGCATGATGTTCCAAAGGGCCACAGCAGATCTCAATGAAGAAAATGGCATCTACATCCAATATCATACTGATGGAAGCCTATTCAACCTAAGGCAACTGAAGGCCCACACTACGACCCTAAATCACCTTGTCCGTGAGCTGCTTCTTGCTGACGATGCCACCCTCATTGCTCACACAGAAGCAGCTCTGCAGTACTTAACATCCTGCTTTGCAGAGGCTGCTGAGCTCCTTGGGCTGGAAGTCAGCTTGAAGAAAACAGAAGTTGTCTATCAACCTGCACCTCAGGAAGTCTTCCATCATCCCCACATCACCATAGCAGAATCAGAGCTTAAGTCAGTCCAGCAACGTTTCCTGTTTCTTCTTCTTTTGTTACAGCACCACCAGGCAGTGTCTTAAGGAGATATTTTGCTGACTTTGGGTTTTGACTATTCACCTCCTTCCTTCCCCTTTCCTCTACTGATATTTGATAGCACTTCAAACTTCTTAAGACATAAAGTTATGGGATGTTCATTCATGTCACCTGCCTCCCAACAAACATACAGAGTTACTGCATTGTTAATTTTTGCACCACACACACTGCAATTCCACCTGTTGAGAGGGCAGAGATTCTATTCCCTAACATGCAACATGCTTCCTGGCAATGATTTATACCAGAACGTTCTTATGGATACTCTTACATTTCCTGTTTTCACACTTTCATTTCATAAGCCTCAAGATTATGTTGCCAACACAATGATAAATCACTGATTTGGCTTATTAGGCTTGCCAAATACTGCACCAGTAACTAACAGAAGTATATAAAGTTCACTTACTGTAATCCTGAAAATGAAGTATCTGCAAAGGGGCTTGTCTGATGGGTGAGCATCATACAGAGCCCTGACATTTTCATGATTTTTAGGGGTCCAGAACTTTATCATGAGTTGTCTACAAATTAAAGAATACCTCCTTTCTATAAGGTGTGAGAAGGGACCATTGAAACCTGGTGCGCTGATCTTCTTTAAAAAACCAATCATACTCCATTTGCTTTTGTTACAAAAATCATGGATGCACGATTTTCAGAATCTGAAAAGTAAGATACTTCAGACCTTCAATCTGCTTTTACTTATTCTTCCCTATAAAGCCTCAGCCTTTTGTTTTCTAGAGAAGTGAAAGATTCTTAAACTGAGTCCTGGGGAGCCCCAATGGTGACTGGTCTGATGTAGCCCCATTTGCTGTAACTCTTTGAGCTTGACCCATCGGACAACTGACAAGCCATTGTGCTTTGGATTTTTCAAGCTGTATGCTGGGTATTTTGTCCTGAAGGATGCTCTAGCACAGCTTTTGATACTGTCTCAAAGTTTAAAACTACTACACCCACTGGTTTTCCTTGGCCAGCTAGATGGATGACCTTGTCGTAAAAGGAAAGGAAGTCAGTTAAGCAGGACTTTCCTCTCATGAACCCATGTTGACTGTGACCAAATGATTTCATGGTTTGTCAAGTGTTTTTCAATAACTAAATAGCCTTCTCCATAATTTTAACTAGCATCAAGGTGAGGCTGACAGGTCTGTAATTACCAGGGTCTTCTTTCTTTGAGAGCTTCAAGTAGACTGAGACCTCCTCCAGACTCCAAAGACCATTGAAAAATAATACAGAGAGGTTCCGTGATGAGACATTTCAGTACCCTGCGATGAATCCCATTAGGTCCCACAGATTGACACAAACCCAGCTAGAGCAGCAAGTCTTGAAAAAGTTCAGCTGGCTGGGAGTTTATCATGCCCCCCAGTCACAGTATTCCGGTGCAGGGGTCCAGGGGTGACAGAATCGAAGATGACATTAAATGTCTATGTCCCTATTTGTGAGGTAACTGATCTGATCAAACAATAGACCAATGTTGTCATCTCTGATGCTTCTCTTTTGTTGTTAGGGCCTTTAAAAAAAGCCATTCTTGCTGTTCTTCAAAGTGCTGGCCAGCTTGAACTCTAATTGAGCTCTGGCTTTGTAAATTTTCACCCCTGAGTGGTGAACAGCACCTCTGTACTCCTCCCATATCACCTGTGTGTGCGCTGCCAAGATCTACATATTTTCCCATTTTCCTTAAGGGCCAAGGCGGCCTTCTGCCCCCCTTACTTGGCTCCTGCTGCTGGAATTTTCTGCTCTTGAGGGACAGCTCTTAAAAGTGATCAGCATTCATGGACCCCAATACCTTAAAAAGTAGATTCCCAGGGGACCTTACTAAGTAGCTTTTCAGCAGCCTAAAGTCTGCTCTCCCCATACCCAGGGTCAAAGTTCTGCTGGTCATTTTTCTTCTATTGCCAATAATCTGAAACTCAAATACTTTGTGGTTACTGTGACCACGGCAGACACCAAACCACACATGAGCTTTACCCATGAGCTCCTTCCCTGTTTACAAACAAGTCTAGGAGAGCACTTCTCCTAGTTGGCTTTCTTAGTATCTGCACCAAGAGGTTACCTTTAATGTGCTCCAGGAATTTCCTGGACTTGTGTTCATTCTATGACATTCCCAGTTGTATAGTTAAATGCAGAAGAACAGCAAGAAGATAGGTGACAGAGGTCAGTAAATTGATAAGCCAGATACTGCTTATATGGAAACCCTTTCTGCTTTAAGATCACTATTCTACATTGTAATATATTGTTATTTCTGTTGCCTTTGGCTAGATTTTCCCAAACAATGTTGCCTATTAAGTGCTCCCCTATAATCAGCCATGCACTTCTCATGTGATCGCTCACAAGGTTATTCATGTAGTCATCACACTTAGTGCTCATGTGCTGTCTCACATAAAAAGCTTCATAAAGTCATGCCCTTTGTTCTCCACCACAGGCCATTGCAGTGCCAGGGATCATGTTACTCAGCAAACTACTGAGGAACACCTGCTGGGACACCAAGGTAATAAACACCTTCTGACCACTGCTGGGTGCAGTGTGCTTGTGTACCTGACCCTGCCCAAGACCAAGTGGGCATCACAACCGGTACAGTCCAGTGCCCCTACCCGGACCAAACAACAATTAACATCTGGGGAGCTAAAATCACCCACGAGAACAATGGCAGTTGATCTAGAGATACCCCTTAGTTCCTTGCACAACAATTCACTGGTGTCATCATCCTGACTGGGTGATCACAGTAGACTCCCACAACATTTCCTTTATTTGCTTTCCCCTTCACGCTTATCTAGAGGCTCTCAAACTCTTGTCACCATGACGAGTATCATATGATCCAACCCTCCTTACATACGGCACATCCCCTACTGCACCTGCCTTTCCTTGCCCTCCTGAGGAGCCTGCAACTGTTCATCATGGCACACCACAGGACACATCCAGCAGATTTTGTTTAAGCCAGTGATGTCACAGCTCTGGTGCTGGGTCAACACTTCTAGCTCCTTCTGTTTGTTACTCACACTATGTGCATTAGCACATATTTCAAATGCGCCCCAGTGTATTCACACATAATGGCACAGTGTGAAGGAGCACTGTGGTCCACTCCATCCCCCAAACACTGGAGTGCAGCCACCAGGCTTACCTCTAGCAAGCCAGGTTTTATCCCCTTCTCCCTTCAATCTAGTTTAAAACCCTTTCAATAAGCCCTGCACCCCTGTGCAAAGATCCTTTTCTCCTTTTGAGGCAGTAGTACCCCATCCATTGTCAGCAGGCATCATGGAGACCAACCTGGGATCAAAACCCCCAAAATTTTAGTGACACCAGTCCTGGAGTCAGGTAATAATCCGCTGGTTCTTGTTTCTTCCCTCATCATTCCCTGCAGCCAGAAGAAAAATGGAGAACACTACTCATGCTCCCGATCCCACAGTAACCAGTTGTACCAAGGCAGTGAAATCTCCCTTGATTGCCCTTGGCCTTCATATTGCAACTTCATTGCTGCCTACATAAAAAAGCAATAATGCATAATAATCCAAGAGCCGTACTAGGGTTGAAAGTTTCCTCATCACATCACTAACCCAGGCCTCAGGAATGCTTTAAGAAGTGGGTTTGCTCAGCAAATTGGATCTTCTGTTTCCCTCAGAAGAGGGTTTCCTGTGAAAATAACTGATTTTTCTCTTTCTGAAAGCGGTTTTGACACAGAGCATAGACCAACTTAACCTTGGCAGCTTTTCTAACATAGATGAATCATCAGCCTCATCATTGTTCAGTTTCACTTGGAGAGTCCTGTACCTATTACACAAGGGCACTGGGGAAGGTAGGGTACTCACAGAGGAGTGTGCCAGCTGTCCCAGGCAGAGACTTGTCACCATTCCCCTCACTATGTACACTTTTATAACTACTTAGTGAATCATTTTAAAATAGCATTAAGTATTTCAAATCAAGCTGAATACTCCATATTGAGCTGATTACTATTACAGAGATTATAGGTTTAAGGCAGAAAAACATTGTCCTCTGACAGTGTTAAGCTCCTGAATCTAATCCATAAAAAAACATGGACAGCACAGACATGGAAGATAACCTCAGTGTACTTTTTCACTCACTGAAGCTATTTCATAATGGCAGGTAATTTTAAAATAAATTGAATCATCCTTCATTCTCTTTCAATGATAAATGCATTAAACTTATAAAAGCTGTCCATTTGTGTCTAGTCTGCCTCACCCACCAGAGTAGTACATGTAGTGTTTTAAAAACATGTTTTAAGTGAACTCTTTGAATACTCCAAACAGCAGTACTTTCACATTTTCCCACACATGGAAATACACACATAGCTAAGAAAAATTTCAATCTACTTGCTTTCTAAAAATTCACTTCTCCCATCTACATGCAAATTTTCTTTAAAAAGTTATGATATAACATACGTATAGTTTATTTGTTCCTACAAAATTAATTCTGCTTTTTGGCAAGATAGTACACTTCTAAAATATACCGCTGTATGAAAATCAATCAACTTGCATTTCTAACTAAGCTTCCTGAAGATCTAGAAGACAGAGGTCAAGTCTCCAGTAGGCTACAACTTATAACTGCAGAGAAGATTGCTAAAATGACGTGTTTTTTTCCTAATCATTCTAATACATATTTCCATTTCTTCCTAGAGACCCTTCTCTCATTGATGTTCTGAAATGTTTTAATAATTCAAACTACACTGACTTATCTTTACACCCACACACACCACCAATGGTTGATTACCACTGAAATGAAAAAGCCAACAAAAACATAAAATGCTAAATAGATGCTTCCGCAGCCACAAGAACACCAACATTTGTTTAAAATAAACTAGTTCTCACTCTTCCTATCTCTCACAGTAAAATGGAGAAATGTGAAAAAACCCTCAAAGCTCTACAAGAAAAACTGGGATAGAAACTGACACTCAAAAGCTAAAAGAAAGCACAATTTGAACTCAATTCTATTTCATAGTAGGTTCTCAATACATTAAGGGAATAGATTGAAGAAAATTCAGTTGTGAAAGATTCCTCTCAGCTATCATTTGTTTTAAAAAAATTAACTCCTGATCAAAAACACATTACTCAATGGACAGTAAAACCCAAAACATTAGCTTGATACTGCACTAATACTTCAGACTAGCATTTGATTAATAATCCCTTAGCACAGCAATGCTGTTAAGAGAGGGCCTCAGACAGCTTTGCAATTGCAGAATTAGAAAGAGATGCTAGGCAAACCAAATCTTTTAAATTCATTGATTATATATTAGCAGATAAAGACAGCTCTTTTTGTAGCTTAAAGAGCACACAACAAGGTCCAATTCATAAGTCTTCACTTGGACACTCTGATGCAGAGTCCTCAATCCTTCACAGTGCAGCACTTCCTCAACATCCACACAATGGTTTTCCCTCCAACGTTTACCTTCAAACAATGCACTTCTGCCTTGTCCTGTCCTCTAGACCTGAAATAGTATAGTATTTTCTTGAGAAAGTAGCACCTAGAATAGTCAGAAAGAGGTATCTACCTGGAGAACTCCTCTTAAAATACTTTTGAGTATTTACAGTTAGTATTCCCACCAGTCGGTCACATTAAGAACTAGTGTAATTTGTCAACTAATGTGCAACACTGAATAAAAGACAGTAACTAATACTTGAATTCTAGATCAGTCTATGGACAAAGACTCAAACTGTGGTGCTCTCCAACAGAGACATAATACACTTTCATTTAGATGATACATTTATTAAATTAGAATGAAAAAGTTAATATACTTTAGAGTGCAAGAAACATATTTGGACACTGGACCTCAATACAGAGAAACAATGTCTTCAGAATAATTACAGCATAAAACATCCTCTGTATGGTATTACATATCAACCAAACAGGCAATAATGTTTATAAAGGGGGGAAAAAAACATTCAGTACCATCAGCAGATGCAAAAAGCAGTAGAGAAGTTGCAAGGATCTAGCTAGACAAAAAATGTTCCTACCTTTAGCAAGTTGAGGCTCTTGGCAGGACTCAAACTAGCACTAAGAGCACTAACTTTTAGCAGATGCCTGTCTTATACAGCTGGCTTTGGCTCCAAGCTGCTTGAAGCTGTTGAGCAGAGGAGCATCAAACACAGTATTAATCCATTAGCATTTTGTCAAAAACTACACTCATGAGTGACAATTTATTTTTTTAAAGAAACACACAGACTTAATTCAAATACCTTATTTTCACAGACCCTAAAATAACTAAACACCTTTTTTCATCTCTCTCCAATTCAAACCTGACAACAGCTTCACTGGAGGGATATGTATACTGAATAGCTGAGTAGGCTTATGATTTTCTTCTTTTTAACAGGAGAGAAAGTAGCATGTCTTGATGTAAGAATTTCAGCTCTAATGCTTAATTAAATAAAGACAAAAAACCCCACAGAACAATATTTAAGTATAGTGTAAAATACTGAAATCCTTCTACTGGCCATACTGCTCCTACAAATCCAATTTTCAACTCGTACATGTACCCTGTTTTGCACGTTTGCCTAGGAAAAAAAATACACTCCAAAAGTAAATCTAAGAACAGGAGTCTCCCTCAGAGGCCCAGAGCGCAGATTATGAATAAACCTGGCTAGCCTAACACTCACACTTATCCCTCCTGGTGATTAGGACTGAAAGGTGTTTATTCTGTGCTTGAAATTGAGCTGTAATAGGATGCAGTACAATTTACCAGCCATTAAGTTGAACCATGACCACTTGCTTTTATGAAAAGCTGTATAACGAATCCCACCGTTTTAATATAAAAATTTAAATATATACATTTTCCCTGAATTGTTCCATCCCTAGCAATTCATGCTATCTGTGTAAAAGTCAGAGCAAGGGACTCTTCATGGAGGTATCTAAGCATTAAATCCTTACCAACGTTTACCCTTTTGGGTCAAGATGTCACAAAACACTGCTATG
Organism: Campylorhamphus procurvoides; assembly: GCA_013396655.1. NCBI lineage: Eukaryota > Metazoa > Chordata > Aves > Passeriformes > Dendrocolaptidae > Campylorhamphus > Campylorhamphus procurvoides. The sequence goes on along the minus strand of WBMV01005603.1, from coordinate 1,800,575 downwards.
AAGACCAAATGCCTCTACACCTACTCAACCACAAAATTTACCATGATGGTAGGGAAGGGGCAAGACTAGTTTCTTGAAGAACGCCCATTTTACTTTAGAAAACAAAAGTGTGGTGATTCTACAACTACAGCACACAGAAACTATAGCCTTGAATCTCAAAAGCCAATTGGAGGATGTTTAAAGACACTTGGTCTTTCAATGGTGAATTTGTTAAGGGATTCATAACAAAACCTAAAACCACACATTAGGAAAAGACAGCTTTAAAAGGTCAGAAATTGGGATGATTTTTGGTGCTGTATTTTAAAAGTTTCAGTATTTGATTTTAACGATAAAAAAATAAATATTCATGCTCTACTGCCAGTGCTACCTAAAGGCTACTTGAATGTAGGTTTGGGGGAAAAAAATAAAATCAGCTTTCCACCAGATAAAGAAAATATTTTAATCATGGGACATAAAGTATGGAGAAGAAGAGAATATAGGTCATTATTCCCTATTCCAAACCCGGCTTTAATGTCCTCATTAATAACTCAAGAGCCTAGATTTCAACTGTACATTCATTTCAACCCTTGAAAATATAAAGGTCTATGGCTATTGTAGAAAGTATTTGAAATCAAACATTAAAGAGATAAAACAGCAACATTGCACATCACTGGAAAAATAAATTGGTGCATACTATTTAAAGTGCATTACTTTACAAAAACAGACACCACAGAAATTTATCCAAGTGTAACTGGTGCATACTGTAAGATTCTGCAGCTCCTAAATTAACTCTTACTTGAAAAAATTATACTAACAATACATACAAAAAACCTCCTCTGAGGATCAGACTGTAATTCAGATATATTAAATTGTCTCTCACAAAGAATTTTATTTCCACCTGCATCAAATAATAGTAAATTGACTACAGCAACTGTAGTCTAACAAGTCACTGAGCAATTTATAATGCCATTCTAAGGTCCTGAAGCTACTTATCATGCTTGTTTTAATATTACAGGAAAAAATACAATAGTTTTCCCACTAAGGTAAAACAGTGTTTTTGCTGAAATATAGATGTAAAGAAAGAAGTCTTATACCCAGATCACAGATTTCTGCTTTTTTAGTGTAAGACAACATCTTTAATAATTCTTTACGGCTTCAGTCACTTTCCAGATATAAAAATCCTTCCTTCTGCATTTAGCCTTTGAAATAGTCACAGGAATGCAGAAGTAGCAGTTAGAGTGCAATTAACTGTGGGAGTACATTAGGGCTTAGTCCTGTTCTTGCTACATCAACACATACTGTATGGGTTAAAAGTTACCTAATAAGATTTTACAGATACATAACAATAAATACTATGTGGGAGGACAAAGCCCCAAATGCACACCAGAAAATATATTGCTTTGGTGCCCAGTGACTAGATTGAAAAAAAGATGCTCGTCGCAAATACCAACAGCACAACCTAAGAAATTCAGCTTATTAAATCAAAAATTGTCAATCAGAAAAGGGTGAGTATATCACAGTCATAACTAAACACCACAGGACAAAAACCAGTCTTTTAATTTCTGTCAAAAATAGGCTGCTTGCTGAAACCTAAAGACTTTTAACAAATCAGTCGCATTTAAAGAGCAAACCTTCCATGGAAAGACTTTCTTCCCAATCTAATGAACACTAGAGTTAATCCTGTACTGCATAGAGTTACTTTGCAAGAGCAAGTTTATGAAAAAGGGGAGAGAAAGAAACAAAGCAGCATTACTCCCCACCCCATCAGATTACAGCCACACAGGGCACAGCTGACAGCAAAGAGGCTTCACTGCTCTATTGTAGAAGTAAGCTAAATTGAGTATGTACAGACTGAGAAAGAAAGAGAAAAAGATCCAATGTCCAAGGAGAGAAGGGGTATAATCTTTCACACCAGATGCACTAACAGAAAGCTGTTGGGAAATTCTTCCTCTAGCTAAATCCCTGGCTTGGCAAGTAAAAATAAGTGGCATCAAGGATGGGGACTACGCAGGAAGTGGGCATCTATGATTCTTCAGCCATCTGAAGTAAGGAGTTGATAGCTGCATCCTTGTTCCCCCTCTGAGCTTCTAGCACTGAGCGGATTACTTCCCTGTCCATGTTGGGAAACATGTCCTGGATAGATTTCAGGTCTTCTTCATTACACAGGTGCTGAGGGTTGACCGCAGGTGGTGGTATTGCCACTGGTACCATGCCTGGATTACAAACTGCAGGCATCCCTGCAGGTTAAAAAGAGAAGAAGAAAAAAACACAAACCACATGAGTGGGATAAAAAAAATAAAAATCAGTGATTTTGAAGAAGAGAGCAGCTCATGGCTCATCCCACCCCATAAATTTCAGCATTTATTTATTTCAACATGCCCTCCAGAGAAAGTAAAAAAAAATATTCCAGAGATTATACCTATACTGTTGCAACTGGAAAACACTTTTCTGGAACAGGTTGTCTCCCCAAAATTGTATTCCAGAAGTTGTAAACTACAGTATAGCAACAGGCACTGTTAAAAATTAAGTACCACTTGCATTAACCAGTTTTACACATGAATCACTAATCAAACACTAAGCTCACTACAGAAAGGTGTGGTTGGTGTCCCTCCCATCATATTTTAGTTCCCAGCATATTTATGTTGTGATGAAAAATGGTTTCACATCAGCAATATACATAGCTGATATTTACTAAGTCAGTGAATGAAATCTTCAGTGCAAAGAAACGCAAAGTCCTTTGGTCCACTAGGAGACTGGACTACGCAAACAAGCAACTTCTAGCAAACGTTTTTCCCTAGCTAAAGTTCCATCCAGCCTGCAAAGTCACAAAGTGGCAGAAGAGCAACACTTAGAGGGTATACACACTACTCTTCTCTGACTCTTTGCCACAGGACAAAATTCATCTGACCTGACATTTTTGTTAACTTCTTGCATGTCTATGTAAAATTAAAGTACTGTCATTTTATAAAGAGTTTTAGAAAATGAGATTTAGAAAATGAGTTTCCCACTCCCTGTTAGAAGGAGTTACTAGACAGAATCCCCTTTTCATCATATAAGAATATTTATCATCAAGCATAGATCCACTGCTGAAAATACTACTTTTCATAAAAAACTGAAACCATTTATAGCATACATGTAGAGCTTGTTATGACTTCAGAAAAGTGTCTTTCACACTTTGCTATGTAGTTTTCAGATCCCTGATTATCTCAGTCCTACTATTTTGTGTGTTACCTTCTACAGTTCTCCCAGACCGTTTCTAAGGTAAGGCAAGGAAAACTACCTGCATCTAGACACAAACATGGGACTGAAAACATATATACTGAGAACAAATACTAAAACTTCACCATGCTGCTATTTGCTTTCAAGCATTTTATGCATTGTTTCAAAGACTATTCACTTGGCATTTTTTACAGAGTAGTCTACAATAATTCAAAGACCTTCATGTGCAGTATTTTGGTTTTGACAAATTGTCTATTAGTCCCCTTCCCTCAATTAGCTTTTTAAGAAACATGATGCACCCCACCAAAGGTCTCCTTTCATTAAGAGATGAATAATCCCTTATTTTTATCTGCTCATTGACTTTTCAAAATAGCTATTAAACCAGAAGATGATCTTTATCGTATCACAATAATATATGACAGAAAGAATACTTAGCAAATAACATTTTCCAAATGCAGCTGACAAGGTGATACACACAGACCACACCATTCTTTCTTACATACTCATAAATCTATAAATTTCAAGGTACAAGTTTTCCCTACGCAACCACATCACTTCCTCCTAGAGTTTATCTAGTCGCATGTTTGATTTAGTTTGCTACAGTCTTCATAGGTTTTAATAGTTTTATGCAATAGAGAAAACTGTTCCATCAGAACTGTTTTTAAAAGAAATTTCACTTTGCTATCCCCCAGTCCTCTGAAAGCAAAACTAATTAAGCAATAGATTCCATATTGCGTTGGGTAAAAAAAAAATCTGATATACAAGATAGGGAATAAATGTTATCTTACTTGCATTTTCTTCCTGATCATCTTAACATCAGTGTTAAATTCTGAAATTATATTCTAAGGCCCCTTTCTCATAAAAAAAGCACTCCTTCCTAAGAAGGGCAAATCCAAACACTTCCTCCCTCCCTTATGGTCTCACTTTCCAACTGGTTTTTTTTTTTTTTTACTACCTTACATACTTGTATCTTTATAGTAATTTAATTAGGTAAGTGATTCCAGGTTCTCTGCTTCTTTAAAATAAATAGTTCTCAACTTTTTACATATTTGATCTTCAAAAGCTTGGTTACTCAACCTTACAACCACTTTAGATTTAATATTTAATTAACACTTTCACCACATTCGCAAGGCAGACCCATCAATTTTTGACAGAAACCTACTTCACTGTTTTACTTCATACTTAGGATTCACAGTAATAATTTAACACAGGACTACAGTGTTGACTTTATAGTTTTTGTTGTTTGGTTTTGAGGAGTTTTTTTTACATTTGGCACACATTTCCTCTGAACAGCTACCAACTTCTTTTACAGAGTTTTTAGTTTACCTGTTTAGCTTTCTATGACCTTTATTCAATTTATGGAGAAGTAATTAAGAATGAACCATGTCCATCACTGCTATTGTACACCTCCAAAATAAGACTCTTTCTGAACTAGACTTAACGTATTACTCAGAAGTAGATCAGAAACTTCTTCTATTAAATTCTAACTGCTAAAAAATCATAACAAAGCATATGTACAACTCATAATTTTCAAGAGTGCTTCTTTGCAACCTCATCTCTTTTAGCATAATGACTAAAGTAATTGGTTATTGCAACTATGTTACACTATTTCTATTCAGACTCAACATTTAAAAAAAGAGTACAGAGCAGTTTCAATGCTTACCTTGTCTCTTCAAGATCTTCTTTAATCTGTAACTATGTAATGAAACATCTGTACTCACCTTAGCTTGTACAAATGTTTTAGCATCTCTGTGACTCTGCTATCAGCATTAAAAATTCTGTATTATAAACCAGATTCAAGGTTGGATAAGCTAAGCATCAGCTCTGATTGACAAGGTACTGTAAGTGAATATAGTTTGACCATAGTTGTGCATGTCAACCATGATTTTACTCTTTTCTATTTTTTTCCTCAACTTGGACTTCTGTCCTATCTGAAGGGATGCATTACTGATTTATAAGCACCTCCGTATTTATCAATGTTCTCCAATTTTGATTTTAAAATTCCCCTTTTAATCATCTTCAGTTTTAGCAGAAGCAAAAAATGAACTTAGAAGCTTTAAGTCTAACATACAGGCTGCATCTATTCAAAAAGGTTCATACTGACAACTCAGTCATGATCTCACAAATTTATTTTATGCACCCTGAAACCGTGCCCCTGCCCAGTCACCTGCACCACACCTCTACCAAGGGTATCTGTCATCTTTTCCACAACACCCTGAACTTTAGCTCTACTGCTTTTTATGCCATTTGGACCACAGTCCCTATAATCTTGTCTGGCATTATGTGTCTGAATATATGGCCAATCAGATCATGTGTGCACCCTACAGGCAAACCACTGTGCAGTCCTCACCAGCACTGCAAATACACTTTACCCAATAAATATATCCAGCAGCATTTCAGACTGCCTCTTCCACAACTTCAATAAGCCTCAACTCATTCCTCACACTTCCTACAAACAATTTTGGCATTTAAAAGGATTGAACAAAGATGTATGGCCTCAAAAAATAAAGTTGCAAAGTACCTGAAAGAACAGAGCAATAAAGTTGTTTTACTTCTAACACAAACTTCCCAGTATTTTTTAGTAACTTGTCAACACCCTAAGATTATCCAACAATTGCCCTTAACTGTGTAGGGACTGTCCATACAGGAAGTCAGCTAAAATATTAATCCAAATTAAACATGAGGCTCACTTCTCAAACACCACAGCATCCTACAGCTTACAAATAATGCTTCAGTGTCTTATAAGTGGTGCCAAAAAAAAAAAGGGGAAGACTAGAACACTTGTCCTTACTGCTTTCATCAAAAAAAGCCAGACATCTGTACAGACTTCAAAACGTATTTTCAATACAAATAGTCAATGTTATACACAAGAAATTTCTTGACTGTATTGTTTCTCAGTAATGATTCTTCAAAATCTATTTTCTGAGCTCATACAGTTTTAGAATTAGTTCATGCCGTCTACAACTACAGTGTATATAAATGGAAATCAGTATCACAGTGATTTTTAAAAAATACCTCCACGATAAATGCTTTTTACTTTTCATGAAACTCAACATTCAAGCTATACAAATACCAATTTAAGAGTACTCTGGGGTTGTTATTTTTTTCATTTTGTTCCATGCTGAGGCTAAAAGCATCTAATTTCTGATTTACAAAATAGTAAGACTTAAGCATAAGCTCGAAGAACAATGCACTAAAATTTAGAAAACATACATATATACACTGTCATTACAGAAAGTTGTAATAAACTTCCAAATTATCAATGTTCTGTAAAGATCTGCTTTACATATTAAAAACATCATATCACTAACAGGTGAAAATTGGAACTAAAAGACTTAAGAATCCACTATCAATGGAATTGCACACTCCCATGTTGCTCTCAGATATTAGGTAAGTGCTATAAATCAGAAGAATGAAGCACTGTTTTCCAATTCAGTGAAATGGCAATGGCAAACATGCAGGCATAAGCGGTGACATTCCGACACATGAAACAATAGCAAGTCAGTTGCTACAAGCAGCAATGGAAGCATCAACGCGGAAATAAGAGTAAACTTTTTCTAACTGCATACAAGGCATTACACACTTGTATTTTCTTTTTCAATCAAGTGCCCTATGGTTAACTCTTAACTCATTATTATTCTGTCCCATGCATAGACTCTTTCAGAGTAAATTCAGGAACGTTCTCAGCATGAATTCTTTCATTTAAATGAAGAAATCAGTATCACCTTTTCTAAAATACACAGTATGGCTTAATGCTTGCTTCAGAAAAAAACTCAGTGCTAAAATATGCATGACATCTTGACTTTTTAAATGTAGCTTCTTTGCAAGCTACTAGAAAAATTAAGTGTATGGACCCACAAAAAATTCTAAAACACCACTGTTGTGAATAAACCAAATATGTTGCAATAACCACAACATTTTTATTTACAGCACCTTTCTGAAATTCAGAGCATCAAGAAATGACATTATATCTCAGAAAGAGTAATTCTAGAATTTTCTGAATATATTTCATTGAAGACCAATATTTTTTCAAAGTTAACAATGTCACAGTATCCTGGCACAATTCAAATCAAAGGTGTCACAGTAAAATAAGTACAAATGGAAGAAAAATTGATCTTAACAATTTGCCTTTAAGAGTTCTAGCCAAGTGCTTAACTTGACATGAATCTAAAACAGATGTGCATGAAAAATACACACTGATGAAAAAAAGTGTTATTTTTTTTAAATAAAAGCTTATTTGAAGATTAATGGAAGGCAACTGGCAGGTTGTGTTCTCAGTGTCACTGCAGAACTGAGTTCTTCACTTTCAAGTCTACAAAAAGTCATGATATTACCTGCTTCTCCCCAAACCCTGCAGTAGCAGAACAACTGCAAGAATCATGTTTCTCTTCTAGGAGATCAGTACTATTACCTAGAATAGCTCACTGATATAAAACAGCTTCAGAAGAATATTATAACATCAGATTATATACATCAACACCATTATCACCAATTAGTTTAAGAATTATAGCATGAAGCTGAGTCTTTAAAGATTTTCCAGAAGGTTAGAGAGGCTTTAATAATTTCCTGGACATTGATTAAATTGTTTTATTGTGACAACCAAGTGGCAATACCTTGTGATACAGTCTGCTGTAACAAATAAAGCTGTCTGGGTGAGTTCATGCAAAGACTCTTGAGTCAATGAGAATGGGAGTGAGAAAAGAGCTTGGAAACTTACCCAGTGCAAAGTACTCTAGCCCTTAAGACAGGTGAAAATGAAGGGGCAAGGGGAAAGGAATAAGACATGGGAAAGAAATATTAATCTATTTTTAAAAGGAAATTGATCATGTAGCTTCCAACAGTGGAAGTTGGATAAACTGAAGCAGTGGGGTAAAACCTAAACTAATACTAAAAAAACTAAATGCCGCTAGGATTCAGGCTCTCAACTAATGTGCTTCAGCACTCTGAACAAGTTTGCTAAATGTGCTGTTTATACCGAAGCAACACTTAGAGGAAATGTTACCAAAGTAAGTAAGCCAACAGGTGTTTGCAGCAAGGATTATATTTTAGAGCCCACAAAGAACAACATACATCCACTGTTTTCTAAACAAATACCAATAATGTCACAAGCTAACCCATGACACTCAATATGAACACCTAAAGGAGTAATGTACATACACACAGAACCTTGCCCCAGTGAAAAGTGATATTCTTGACTCTGACAGGACCCTGAAACACATGGGGTTTTTAAGGTGCTTTTCATACAGGTATTCATAAATAAAGTAAAAATAAACTTCCTATTTATCCCATAATTATTTAGCTGATAAGAATTATCGCTTGCTTATTGAACTAACATTTTTTAGCTTAGTCTCTGATACACTACTATGAAGACACTGTAAGCACCAGGATATCACAATATTCTACAGACAAATTAAGTAATCTTTAGAAAAAGAAACAGGAAGAGATTACCATCTCAAGTTCTGTAAGAGCAACAAGATTGACACGTTCAAATTTTCATATATCCAATCTACAAATATATCATCTATGGCAACTGTAGTTTGTAGCAACTAGTGTTATTGTCAGTTTTCAATTTTAAAATCTTTTGAAATTAACTACCGTGGTGCAAGAATATTCTATGTCCCTTTCTGTTCTCATCACAGCTCCGTAACATCTACTGCCAAATGTGAGGAAGCAAACATTACCTGTGTTGGCACTTCAGCCTTCACCTGCTTACCACAGTGACTCTCTTCTTGCTCCTACTATTTACCACAGCTTGGATGAGAGCGTGACAGGAATTAGCTGCTTCGAGCCTAATTAGAAGGTTATTTATGTACACCAAGTTTTGAACCGGAGGTTTCTATTACAGAAAAAAAAGCTTGCCCTTGACATGAATTTGACTTAACCTTATTTATCTGTAAAGCTATTTTGGACAGTTAACAAGTAGCTGTTAAACTGCCTGGATAAGCATTTTAGCCCACCTGCTGTATTTCCATCATAGGTAAGACTTAGATTCTAACAGTCCTGTCCAACAGTAGAATCCCCTCCAATTCAGATATAACAAACTATTCAGTGATGCTCTTCCACTCTTCTGAAGGAACCAAATAGAACTTGCTTACTGACTACACTCATTTAGCTGCGTAGGTAAAAAAAAGGGACTAAAAACATACAAAAAAGGTAAACATATTCCTCTGAAACATACTGATGTCCTATCATTGCCTTTCTTGAAACAGTCTCAAAAAAAAAAAAATGCTGTACAGCGTTAGAAAGGAAGTATGTCAACAGAGCTGGCCCAGAAGATACAAACAATTCAGTTGGGCAGGGAAGGCCAGTAGTTTTCATACAACTTTCTGAAAGTTTACAGAACCGACGAGGAACATCTAGTTCAGTATGTAGAAAATATTTTTAAAAACTCCACATCTTAGTGCAAAGATGCACTACTGGTTCCCTTTTTCATTTGAAATGACTTTTATTAAGCCATTAATGAAACAATAAAATTATTCTTAAGTCAAGTCACTTTGCAACTCCAAACCTAACCATTCATCTAATTATTATGAGTGGGCCATTGATCAGTAAATACGTCAAAGCTTTAAAACTCACAGTGCTTTGGGAAATTTTGGTGATGCCCACAGAAATTCTAGAACAGCAAACACAAAGCACAGTATTATTTAAAAAATAAAAAAAAATTAAAAATATCAAACATAGGGTAAAGGTGGCTTGTAAGAAGTCTGCCATTTATAAAGACAAGGAAGTACATTCAAGCCTTTCCAGAACAAAATAAAAGTTCAAATCCAGAGGTGGAACTCCACAAGGCCTTAAAAATACAAGTCATAGGAATCATACATACAATCAGGAAGACTTTTTAATACAGAGGATTAGTAGTAATTAAACAAACATGCTGGATCTTGGCAGAAGGGCAATGATCCACCACACAGACCACAAAAACTGTTACACAAAGGCAAATTCTTCTATGTTAAAATGTCAGACGTTACTATAATTTGAAAAATATTATTTATTTCTTCACTTGTCCAAGTAGAAAATAGTCTCAAGATAAATACAAAATTTACAGAACATCAAGATCTGAACATAAGATACAGCATAGTACTTGAAAAACAATTTAAGGTCTTGCATCAGTTTAATCTCTTCAGTTCTATGTCTACTTTCTATCATACCTGAAACCAGCCTCTGCTTCGTTTCTTCTGTTTATACTCTGTCTGGCATAGAAATTTTGTAATACTATATGAATATTCTCATTCTGATCTATTCTATAGCACCTTTTACTGTATCTTTTAACCATGACTATGTTTGAAGCTGACTACAGAAGGTATGGTTTACCAGAACAAAACACCCTTCAGAATGCACACACAAGTTCAAAGCAGTTCACTGGCAAAGCAAACAAGGCTTAAAATCTTAAAAGCACTTGAAATGAAGCAAACTGCATGTTTTTATCAGGGAATAAAATATACAGCCTAACTTTTCCATGGTGACTTAACTCCATAAAAATAAAAACAGGAGGCAGGATTCCCAAGTTAAATATCCAGTCTTTTGTTGATGAGGTTTTGTTTTTACACAGAATAGAATTTTAAATTCAATCATCCCATAGTCTTACAAAAGAAAAATAAAACGTCACCACTGTGTCAGGCTTTAGCACTGCAATTATGTCCCACACACTCTATCACTCATTCATACACTTGCATGCAAAGAAATTAAAAAATATGTAAATTTACCTCTTATTTTCCCTAAAAAGTACATATATTATTGAATAAATACCCATACAACAAACTGGCGATTTTAAGAGCCTCTAAGGGAAACACAAAATACTCAACTGAACTTCACTTATCAGCTACCTAAGCAGGGCGAATTCAAGCTTATTTTTATACTTTAAATTTTTCCCCTTTGACAGAAAAACTACAAACCCTAAGTTAACACACCTTACTCTAGCAGTCCAAAACTCACTTTGAACCACCCAAGAGCAGTGACAATATCTGCTGTAGCTTGTTTTGATGAATTTACGTAACTACCTCAGAGTCTCAGAGCTCCCTAGCATTATTCTTCATTCACTGAGCTACACACTACATATGCTGCACAGCAAGGTTCCAACAAAGCATCTTCAAAGACCGCAGGAAAATTAATTCCTTTATGGGCTCTATAAGCTGCAGTTCTGACAGCACAATTCATTTGGAGCACCTTCTCATGTCCAAGCACTTTCACACATTAATTGCCACCATCTAAATAAGTAGACAGCATATTAGAGTGCAGCCTTCTAGCTAGTTATTCAGTGACCTGACTGTGGTGGTTTAGTTATCTTGGTTTTGGTCTAGGCCTTCCCTGGTAACAGGGTCATAACTAAGGAAGTTTTCCACACTATTCCTTCACGTAATCAGGGGTATATAAAGATAGGGAGTTTCCTCCCTCCCCCTCTTCTCTCTCT
>WBMV01005603.1:1771579-1788833 GCA_013396655.1 Campylorhamphus procurvoides | reverse complement strand
CTTCCCCTCTCCCCCTCCCCCCCTCCCTCATCCATGCAGGACATCAGGTCTCTCTCTCGGCTGAGGCCTGTTGGAGAAACTGTTGTCCCACCTGCATGGAGGGGAAGGACCTGCTTCTCTTAAGGGCAGTTGCACTGAGAATTTATTGTATTAGTTACTGACCTTTTCCCTGACTTTATGACTCTATCTGTTTTGTTTGCTTTTACTCATTTTTGTCCCATTTCCCCTTTTCTCCCCCTCCTTTTCCCTTTTGGAGTTCTTTGGGGTACTTATTCTGTAGATTCACAGTGTTTGATAGTATATAATTGTAATATATGTGAATATATATATATACACTTTTACTACAATCGTCTTTTGGGTTTTCTTTCCTCTCTCTGGGTGGGAGGGAAATCTCTGTGGCCAGCAGCTGGGTTTGGCAGGGAGCCAACCTGAACCTCCATACAGACCTAAGCCTAAAATATTCAGAAAGAGAAGCCTTCTTGTTCCAACTCGATAGACATTTTAATCCATTTAATCAAACTCACGCAGCACCCTTAAAGAAGGTACAAGATTGAAAGCAGACCTATACTTAATTTGCTCCCTCTTCTCACAAAACTGCATGATGGGAAAAGTGCTCAAAGACAAAATCATTTATAGCTTCCTTTACATTCTGAAAACAGGATAAATTTGGTATTTATTTCTGCAAAACCCTTCACCTGGAAGTTTCAGAGTTTTCAAGGAAAGAAAACATACCTGCTATAGGCACATATCCAACTCCTTGCTGATATACAGTGGGCATCAGGACTACTGGCTGGGGCTGCATCATCATGGCAGCTGGCAAAGACTTGAAATAAAAAGCAGATATTAGAACAGATTAGAACTACTCAAGAAATAGCAAAAAAACAAAATCAGCAATTACAACTGTTCACAAACAAGTCTTCACATTGCAAATCCATGTTCAATATTTCAATATCATTATGCTAAGTGTTCATCTATATCAACCAAAATCTCTAGCAAATTAATGGAACCACCATCTTTTAAGAGACAGTTAATTTGTCTGTAAATCAATAAAAACGCATCATATCAAAGTAGCCTTTTGAAAGAGTGTGATAAAATTTGCCACAGAAATTTTGTTATTGAAGCAAATTATTTTAAAATACAGGTTTAATCAGCTTTCATGCCTTATCCTAGTGAAATGAATATACAACACATCCATCCAAAATGAAATATTAGAGGAAATTTAAATTTTATTCTATTTTTTTTATTTTTAAAAGCAGTATACAGCTCTTAAAAGCAAAATTTAGTTCAAATCAGCTATTTCTGGGGTAAAACAGTCCTTTAAACAAAATACCAATTTAACTTCATTCCCTTTTACTGCCAAAATTCAGTTCAGTTTGATCCTTGAAAATATTAAAAAGCCCAATTCTACATACAGTACATTCACAGCAAGACAGTTTTCAACGTTAATTACAAACTCATTTTTCTTAAGGGTAATGGAACAACTGTTCAGATCTGGAGCAAAATGTGAATTTCAAACAGCAGGGAACATCTGTTCCCAGCTGTGCACTCAACAGCAGCTTGGAACTTCTGATCATATACAAGTGTAGTAGGAATCATATTCAGGGCTGCACATGCTCCATGTTATCCAACAGCTACTTCATACAAAAGTGGCAGAATACTCCATGAGCTGCTAAACAGACCAGTGTAAGTCAGCAGTTCATGATCAGTAGCACCAAATGAACAAGAATGGAAGTAAAAAACAATGTAATGTGAAAGATCATTCAAATTATCTGAGAAAAACCTAACACAGAGAAGCATTTCCATTACGTTGTTTTGCTTTTAAATTGACATGAATTTCTTGAGATTTTGAGGGCGAGTGGGAGAATATAACGTTAGATTCCACACAGCTTTTTAAAAATTATTATTATTAGAAATGATAATGAACCATTTGACTGAGAATTTTTTTTTACACTTCTAGTAACACAGCGTTAAGGCAACTTAGCTGTCTGACCACCCAGGAGCCACTCTGGCAGTCACATTCCCACCTTCCCAGACTTTCACTGCTGGGACTGAAGCCCCTTCACTGGGCAGCTCCAGCTCCACCTGATTCCCTGCACACCCCACACCCAGTCAGATAAGTTCCCCTCACTGGCTCAGGCCTGGGTTTCCCACAGCAGACCTCTTAAGATGTCTGAATCCTTAAAGTGATTTAATGACGGTGCAGTAACACAGAAACACATCAAGCTGGTGCCTCTGGGGAGACACCCCCTAAAGAAATCGCTGGGCTTTTATACCTTCACAGTCTGTGCCCAGACAGTCTGGGGTCCTCCTGCTCTTACCGTATCCGAGTGCTATCCTGTGGCCAGTGCCACAGGTCCCTGTGCTCTTTGTGGTGCAAAGGGTCTGTGTGATGCAAACGGTGGGCACCAAGTCACAGCCTCTTGCCTGGGGCTCCCTTCATTTCCCCCCACCTGCAGCTCACACTGCACTGCACACCCAACTACCCACACTGCATGTACTCCTCAAAAACAGGAATAAGTTGAACTTTTCTAATTGCAGAACAAGATAAATACTCATTTACCACCTCTCTAAAAAGTATTTATTGCCTTAACTAATATTTTTGACTGCTATTTCCAGACATAAGTATAATTATTTTAAATGCTAAACACACAAACACCCAGGATGGTACAACAGAACTACTTCTACCTCAGTGCAAAATATCTTCCTCCCTCCTCCCAACCTCAAACTTGGCTTACCGTGTATGACATAACCAGATTAATCATTCCTTCTTTGTCATCACCTTGCCTTCCACTCAGACTATACCATTCATCCTCCACATTTCCTTGTTTCAGAGACTCAGGAATTGTAATGTGTGTCCAAGCAATGCGATCATCCATTGAAAAGGCTCGCTGGAATATAATTAAAAAAATATTATCAAGCTAATTGAATTGGAAAAAACCCAACAACTTAAAATTATTCTTGACTAACACTTCAGTTTTATGCTATTTAATTTTGTTAATTTTTATTCCTTTTGAAACTACTGAAGTGTCAGTAAATATTTTGGCTATCTCCTTACCAAAAAGGATGAATGATTCTTTAATAAATGGGATTATAGACTGATTGCAGATATTTAACAGCAAGAAATTGAAAACTTGAAGCCAAACACTTTTAGAAATACAACATACTAGTATCAGCATAGTCTGAATGAATCTTGTGACAGCACATGAGAGGCCATTACATGAATGTAAAGAGCCTCTGTTTACAATAGGTCATGAACTCCAATAGTTCCAGAGCAGATACAAGCACTGATCTGCCACCCCTGCTGCAGAAACAAGACAGGCACTTGAACCTTACCAACTAAGCCCACAAAAAAGAGCAGCCAAAAGCCTCACTTGTGTGATGACCATACAGCTGCTGCAGTGTCATGCTTTACATGACAGGCAACAAAAAACATGCAAACCGTAAGAGTTTAGCCTCAGCTGCAGCCTCTTAGTTTCTCCCAGTAAGTCCTAGTGAGTACACACAGATTATATTTGACAGTTTTATTCTCAGCATTTCCAAGCTTGGGAAAGCTTCCAAGCTTGTCCTAGGTTAGAATAACACCAAGAATTTTCGAGTAAAACAGCATTGTATAGATGCTATTTTTAACAGGAACAGTGCAGAATATGAGGCTGCAGGGCATTTTGATAGCCAAGAGGAGCTTAAATACCACTCGATAACCTTTGGATTCTCTTCCTTTGCAGACAACCCTGCTAGTGCCTCATATCAGCCAGCAAAGGAAAAACAATAGTTCTGACATTCTTGGGGAAGAGTAAGGCCTTATGCATTGCTGCTTTTGGCATTCTGAAAAATTTTCATCATCTCCCAGAGAACACAGAAACTGTCTTTGGTGACTCAATGCTTTTTTGCAAGGTTTCACCTAAACCTCAGTCCAAACAGCAGATGGGTAAAAAAAGAGAGGTAAAAAAAAATATATGGCAGTTCTGACCTCATCAAATATCTCTAGATAAAAAGAGTCTACACCCGGGGGAACAGTGCACTGAATAACTTTGTTCCAGCGGGGGTTCTTGGCTCCATTATGCGCTGTTGGAGTTTCATACACTGCATACCCCAGCCGTATTCGACAATACGGATCCATACGTGTCATTCCATAGTTCTTTGCCAGTTTTGCCTGAAAAGAAACCCAGTAAGAACATAATATTGACATTAACTTGAAAATTTAATTACTATTAGTTCATAATAAGAATCAAATATTGAACAATGGACTAGATTCAATTATGTAGACAAGGAGTTAAAAATAAAAAGTCAAGAAAAAGAGCATTCAAATTAAAACATACACCAGTGACACCATGAAATGTCTGGGACACCTTGAAAAGGGATCATCTTTTTAACCTGTCTGGTGTAGAAAACACATATTTCCATCAGAGCTACAAGAAGTAAAGTCATACCAAAGCAAAAGATACATGATTACAAAGAAACTGTAACAAATTCAATTTTTTCCTGGGTATCTGCTCCCTAATAAACAAACACAAGTATAATATGGTAATTAGCCTGTCCTCTTCCACTGAATTTCTTTTAAAGGATGAAATGCAAAAATCCAGTAGCTTCAAGGACATCACACCATACAGAAGCACAAACTGCAAAAGCAGTTCAATTGAGGTAAACTCTAGTAGGTCATACCTTCAGTATGTGCATTTGATATTTCTTATTCAGCGGACAACTTAAATTCTAACATTACTATAAAAACAAATGATGTGTAGAATCAGAAGAGCTGCAACATACTTTTGCTGTAACATCAGAAAAATAGAATAAAACAAGTTGACAACTGTCCTGAACACAACACTGAGTGCTGTTGCACAGCTGTGCCCAAGCAGAAGTCAGGCTTTTTGGACATGCTGTTTCTCTCACCTGTACAAAGCAGTCTATAGTTCTTTTCATAGTAAGACAAGTGACAAACCACAGTACCCAGTTTACAGAACTCACAGCAGTTGAGAGGTGAAAAACATTCATCACAAAGGCTGCACCTCAGGCTTGGAAAGCCCTTTTCCCATTCAGGGTACATGGAAGTTCACCGATTGATACATTAGAGCTGGTGAGATAAGTCCACATTTACAAGAAACAGTTTGAGACCTAACAATTAAAGTAGGAAAGTTGGCATCTAAATTATCCACTCTCTAAAGTCATGAGACCAAACAGTTTATCATAAAACTTCACCAAAAAAAAGGGCAACAATCAACCATGCTTATACAAACTCACCACCATTCCTACATATCTGCAAGAAAAAAAAAAGCAGTAAATTATCTCCCCAGAAACTTTTCTTGACCTTCCACCAGTTTATTAGCAACAGAACAAAGGCATATTGCTTGATATAATTTATCAACACGTATTTATAAGTACAAAGTACTCCAATGAGCTTTTTACCTTCTACAGGTTAACTATTTATTCTGTGACAGGTCTCCTATCCAGAATGCCACATCTCCATATGCAGACAAGATTCCACAGCATTCTTGCATAAACTACCAGACAGGTACAGAAGAATATCTCTTGGGACACTATAGGGGTTGTACTGCCATTGAGAAGGACCTTGACAGGCTAGAGAAGTGTGCAGACAGGAAGCTCTGAGTTCAATACATGAAAATGCAACATTCTGCCCCTGACAAGGACATGCACAACAGTAGACCGTGGGCCATCTGGCTGGAAAGTAGCTTTGAGGAGAAGGACATGGAGGGTCCTGGCAGACACCAAGCTGGAAATAAGTCAGCAATGCTTCCTTGGAGCACAGAAGATAGGCAGTATTCGGGGCTGTATTAGGAAAAGCACAGGTAGATCAAGAAAGATCCCTTCTACTCAGCACTGGGGAGTACATGTCTGCAGGACTCTTTAGCTCTCTTTAGTTCTGGGCTGCCCAGTAGAAGACACAGTCACATTTGAATGAGTCCAGCAAATGACCACTAATGCAATTGAGGGTTTCAGGGAATCACAGAACAGCTGAGGCTGGACAGGATCCCTAGAGATTGCGTAGTCCAAGCTCCCTACTAAAAGCAGGGTCAAATGTTCAGGCAAGTTCTGAGTGTCTCCATGCATGAAAGCTGCGCAAAGTTTTCGGGGGATTTGTTGAGGTTTGACATCTTTCCCTATAAAAAAGTTTTTCATATTTTCAAATAAGAATTTGTTGTATTTTAATTTATGCTCACTGCACCTCTTATCCTTCCTCTAGACAGTACTGAAAAGAGCCTGTTTCTTCATAAATACCTGATGGTAGGGATTACTCAGTGGTAAGATTCCCCTGAAGACTGTTCCACAAGTCCCTCAGCCTTTCCTTGTATGTAACATCATCCTTAATCCTTGATTAAGAGAGTGGCCTGAGGGGGCGGTAGGAGATAAGGGTGGGATGATGTTCGGACTAAATATACTCCAGAGGTCCCCTCTAACCTCAACTATCCAGTGATTCTATAACAAGTGGTTACTTACAGATATGGCATTAAAAAGAGCCATTAAGTTTTATTATTTAAGAAAGATATAGACTTTTCTTCTTGTCTGCACAAGCACTTAAAAATAAGTAAGCGCTTTATATCAGTTGAACCTGATATAAACCAGTATCAGCTCCATCAGTCCACCCATCCAAACAGGAATCTGGATGTTTCTGTAAAATAATTACCCAATTACTCAGTAATACTCATAATTAAAGCAAGATCCAAAACTCCTTGAACACTGTACTGTCTGCTCCCTTTATCTGCTTCAGGGATTTCTACTGATTGGATCAATATCCCATGGCAAAAAGCACTTCAGGATGTCCAAGCACATAGTCAAAGATGAACAACCTATGGAGTAGGATATGAGTTGCCAGAAGCTGCTAGGGAGTTAAGAGACACATGGCATGTTGTTTGATAAATGCTTTGTTTCCTTATACACCTGAGATTTAACCTGCATCATCTATTCCTAGGTCTGGAAAAAAATTATACCAAAGCTTCTATGGTCTAAGGAACATTTTTATGCTGCTCAAAGTTGCAGGCTTCTAATCTTACACTTCTCTAAACACATATTGGGAAATTCAGAACGAGAAAGAGGACTGCAATGGAATGCAATGAATGAGTTCCAAGTGTCCAGGCTTCAGAAGTAAAAAAATTTGAAAAAGCATTGCCCCCAGTTTTCAAAGGCAAGATATTGGCTGGGAAGAAGCACTGAAAGACACAGAAAGGACTGATCCATACCCCTCTTCCTGAGAGACCTTATACAGGTTTACTCCCCAGTATGGGCCTCACCATGGATGCCTTTACTGAGGACAGTACACCCACACATATACTACTCTAGTCCCCGTGCCAAATTTGAGGGTAAATCTCTCTTTGGTATGTTTTTAGAGAATGACTTTAAAAACAGCACTTGTAAATAGATGAAGTGCAGTAAGTTAATAAGAAGGACATCAGATATGCTAATGTAGATAAACATTAATCGTGTTAAGACAAATTTTAAAACTTGAAATCCTCTGCATAATGAATGCAGTAATACAGTACTGCCAAGACATAAAAGAAACAGTAACAAGGGAAAAGAGGAAGTAGACAATGAAGAGCTAAGACTGTATAGCTGTGATCAATAAAAACACCTGGAGAAAGCACTTTGAAAACCAGCAAATGCATTAGCAGAAATGGGGATGGAACAGGGCAGAGAGTTACGGAAAAATACATAAGGTAACCACAGTTTCCTATAATATCCTCAAAATTGTTAATGTCTTCCAATAGTAAGTGTTTCTACAGGAAGCCTTCTTAAGAGAAGTTTTTGGAGAAACCTGTTCACTGCAAACAAACCCATGAGTTTATTTGATTATGTGCTATAATAGCAAAGTTTACAGGAAATTGCTGCCACCAGTCAGCTGTGAAACATGAAACTGGACAAAATGCTGACGTACAGAAACATAAAGCTACAAAAACTTTCAGAATTACTCATTCCTCATTTACAAGTGATTTAGTAACTCAAATTCCAACACAAAATGTTTTCATGGCCATTGATCAAACAAGATTGATTGCATTCATTACTTAAAATGCCTTAATTTTATAAAGATGTTACAATTTATACCTGTACTACAGTAATGCTGAGTCTGCCTACTGTACCCATTGGTCCTCCATACTGTAGCTGCTGAGCTGCCTGGGCATCCAGCTGGATTTGCTGCTGCTGCTGGGTTGGGGTAATGCGAAGAAAATCTTGAGGAAGCTCACCAACATATACCTTAAAAGAGAAAAAGGAGAAAAAAAAAAGACTTCAAAGTTCAGTCTTCTACTTTTGTAACAAGAGAAAAATATAAATCAAAGTGCAACAAATTCAGCAGAATTTAGTCTACTTTTGACAGCATGAACAAAGAACTAATAAAACAACAAAGCTACCAACTCACAGAGAATGTTCTCATACTCATTTTCAAAAATACTAAATTCTGACATAAGCTTCTGAAGAAAAGCAGAACATAGAACCAGAGCTGCTCTGCAACTAAACATTTTAGTCCATACAAAAGTCAGAGCTACCAAGTTTTACATCACAGACGACATCTGATGCCACCCAGTTATTTCACTTACTCATCACTCATGTTGCATCCAATCATTCCCATGTCAAGACACAACACAGTGCTTTCATTTGAAAGGGTCACTTTCACAGTCACCCTCAAGACATTGTAAAACCAGTATTTCCTATGAACTAAACCCTACAACAGAATAAAGATACCCTAATACTTTTCCAATGTTAAACATGGCTGGCCTGCAATTTGGTGACAAAATTCGACCACACTCAAAACACTAACGGAGAAATTAAAAATCTGGTTTATCATGAGAATGAGCCATGACAAAAACTAAAAGTATACTAGAGGACCTCCATCACATGAGCTCATATAAATCAGCACCCGCCATGTCTTTTCCATTAGCTTTAAAGAAGAGAAAGTCTCTACATATTACTTGTCTGTTCAATGACTCGGGTTGTTTCTAGGTTTTAAATGCTTGGTGAACATTATTAATAACACTTTTAGAGAGACTGTTGTTTTAAACCAACACACATACTATAATAATTAATTTTAAAAGACAAAGTGTAAAGAGACACAGAACATTTATAATTAAGCTGTACTAGTTTCTGTTGTCTATAGAGTTGTTTACATATTTAATAGAGAACAGTCTACCTCATGAAGACAAAGGACAAAGCAATTACTCATGTTGTAATCCCACATAAGATTACTCAATTGCCTGTGTGGCAGATGTATGCCTACAGAACATAATTTGAGAAGTCAACAGGCCTCGAGGACATAGCATTTCAAGATTAGACAGCATTTGTATGTCAAGATTGCATCTTGGAGATAGAAATTGAAGCCAAATCACATGTTGCATGACTATTTTGTATGACGATCTGAGAGTCTCAGAATCCTGGCAACAGTAGGTGTCACATGCCAGAAAGGAAGTTTACCTAAAAAGCTCAGGAGGAAGCACTCAATTCCCACTGCCAGACTACTGGGAGGGAGAGAGGGGAATCAGTTCTGCTTACAAGCATTTTAAAATTTTACAATTCAAATCCTAAGCATCTTTTGTTATAAAAAGCGGGAAGAAAAAAACAGGGGCAGACAGGGAGAAAACTAAGTTAAAAATAATATAAGAAAGCTTGTTTAAGTTTGGCTGGAAATGAGACATGGTCTTGTAACAGCCTTCTTATTGAATACATATCATTCAAAAGGAGTTGGTTTTAAAATAAAACATAATCCATTCAGGCAAGATCTGTAATGACACCAGAAAGAAATGGTATTTACAACACAGCAGGTCGCCTTCCAACCCTGGATCCTACAGGAAGTTTTAAATCTGGTATTATTAGCACCTCTAGGAATAGACATCATAAACACTTCCCATAGTCAGAAGTGGTGGCTGCAGCCCTGAAATCACATTTCCATATATGCAAGCTCCCTGTGTCAACTTCTCAGAAAATAGAACAGCCTCTTTTTTCTCTACCACCTTAACAAGCACATTGGAAAGCTTAAGTCATTCACAACAGAAATCTAATAATATCTTTCACTTTTTTGAATTTTATTTTACATAAGTCAGCCAAATATTGCTCCAAAATAAAATAAATAAATTAGTCTCTGTACTGAGGCCCCAAAAGGGATAACGGTTTGTAAGGGAGACCAAAGTTTTCTTACTGCATTTAAGCTGATTTTAGGTCAGTCAGTTACCTCACAGAAAGCTGCATTCTTATCCTAAGATTGCAGAGCAGACATACATAGAAACTAAAAACTGCTAGTGTTAACCATTTCAAAAGATCTGAGTGGCAAACCCTTCCAAAAGGAAGAGTGGGGAACAGGAGAGATATACACTCGTATCTTAAACATTCAGTTCTGACTGAGATCTAGAACACAAGCCCTGGTGATATAGCCTGTAAAATATCTGGGGAGAGACTCTTATTGAGGAATACACACTACTCTGTATGTTCTTATGCTAATTATCAGTTGATTCCATTCGATGGAAACAAATCAATATTATATAATCTTTTTATCTGTAAGGAAATCAACCAATTTACATCTTCCTCAAAGCATTTAAAAGCAGGCACATAACTGCCACCTTCAAATCTGAATCAAAAATACAAAGTTACATAACCGGTATTCAATCACAGTTTTAGTTTTTAAAGCAAGGAGAACATACAAGACAAGCTTGTATCACTGATCCTACTCCACGACCACTTTAAACAAATTCATTTCCCTCTACCACAACGGATTTAAGAAAAAATGTGAAATTAACATGTGTTCCGCCACTAACTGTAGAACAAGAAATTAATTCCATTTAGCAATTGGACAGGGATAGGACTACAATTCAGAAAACAAATGTTGAACAGGCATTCATAAAAAATAAGCCTCCCTTCTTAATAAACTATATTGACAGCAATGCATACCAAAAATATGGATTATCTAGAAACAGAATATATTGCCTTCCCTATCTGCTACAACCACCTAAGAGGTAGTTTTGAGGATCTTCAAAGTGAAATGATGCAGGTATAAAAACTGCATCTCAACTTCTTCAAACTGAAGGCAGTGTGATGTTCTACAGCTATTTGAAGTAACTGAGGACAGGGGTGTCTCAGTCTCACCTCCCTGCTTCTTTTCACCCCCATTTCTTGTGCAATATTAAATGGGGCAAATAGTTGTAAAGTCTGTTAGTGCAGACAGATGATCAGAAGAAAGTGAAACAAGGTTTGGAGGTAAAGGGAAGTGGAGGGGAGTCACCAGAACCCTAAACTCACTAACTGATCATGCAGGTACTGGTACCTACAAACAGGAGGGAAAGGAAACACAGAGTCAAGGACAACCACAAATGCCCTTGTGTATTTGCCCAGACCACAATACATTCAGGGAACCATAACTAAGGTTTCCATGCCAGCAATTACCAAGAAAATCTAACATGAAACTTCTTTGAAACATCAAAGAGCTTTAAGCACCTAACTGCTCAAAGGAGTTCTAACTATTCTCCTTTAAATGGTTTTACTGTTTTTGAGAAAGAAAAAGTGAATGAGACAGATTTTGAACTATTATTCTATGCTTTGCACACTAAATAAAATATTCGTACTAGGTAAGATGCATCCAGAGAGCTGATATTTGTTCAAGTCTGCTCTCTAACATCTTTGAAAGGTCACAGAGATTAGAGGAAATGCCCTAAAATTGGGCAAAGACAAATCTCATACCCAGCTTTCAAAAGGGTAAGAAGGATGATCAGAGGAATCACAGGCAGGTCAGCTTCACTTTAGTCACTAAGAAATTTAGAGAGCAAGTCCTTCTGGCAGACATTTCTTGACACACAAGTTTTAAAATAAAACCAAACAAACCATCAGGGACTAGGATTAGCCAGCCTTTACCAAGGCTTTAAAAGAAAAAAGCCTAATAGGCCATCTGCCTTCCACAATACAATTATTAGAATATGTGACTAAGGAGAGAGAAGAAGGTATCAAAGCTGGGTCATGACAATCCAGATGGGTAAACTACTGGATGGATGAAAAACTGGCTCAGGCACTGAGATCAGAAGTTGGAAGTTCAGTGGTGACTTACACTGGAGGTTGGTTAAAAGTTTTCAAAAGTCTGTACTGAGACTAAATTATGTGTCTAACATTTTTCCTCAGTAAACAAAAGTGAAGACAATGTATTCTTATCAATTTTGAGAAGGACACCAAATTTGAGGATAAATGATTGGTATATTTGGGGACAGGACCAACTAGAGATGAAATAAATCGTTGGCAGGAATCTCATGAAATTCAACAAGGGCAAAATCCTGTACTTTGTACAGAAAAATCCCTGGCACTGGTACAGGCTGGGGAACAACTGGCAGGGCTGCACCTCTACAGAGGTGAAAAGCAAGCTAAACATGGATGAGTAGAGCACTCTCGCAGCAATGAAGACTAACAGCAGATTTCAGTGCATCAACAAGAACCCAGACAGTGGGCTGAGGAAGCAATTGTTTCCCTTTACTTAGCACTCATTAGACCACATCTGGAATACCATGACCTGTTTGGGGCCCAGCAGTACACGAGCTCGAGGAAGCCCAGCAAAGATCCACCAAGACAGCCCACAAAAAGGGCTGGAGCACAAGACTTGTGAGGTCAGGCTGAGGATTTGTATGAAGGAAGAGAAACTTAAACTGCACCTTATAGCAGCTTTCCAGTATCTACGAGGAGGTCATTGAGAAAACGGAGCCAGGCTCTCTTCTGAGATGCAACACAAGAAGAAAGGAGATCTCAACTGTCAAATTGTAACAGAGGACATTTCATGTGAAATAAAGAGGGGTTAAAAAATACCTGCTAAAATACCTGCAGGAACTGTGGTATAGAAATGAGAGTCAAAAATTAAAGATAGAATTAGTGTCCATATGACTTCTATGTCTATGCCTGGAGAAGATAAGGTTCTGGGGAGACAGCAGAGCACCTTCCAGTCCCTAAAGTGGCCTGCAAGAAAGCTAGAGAGGGACTTTTGATGAGGGCCTGTCAAAAAATATATCAAAGATTTGAAGAGTTTCAAGACAAAACTCAACATAGTAGTGATTATTAGTGAAACCAGGAGCAGAAATCTGTGTAGTCTTAGTACTTGATCTCATTTTGGAGAGCCTGGTATATTTGCCAGCATGGTGAGTAATCACAGCAAGTAGTTTTAGGTACAACTGGCAAGCCAAGGAATCACAAATATAAGGTTTTGGTGGCTCAATCTTAACCTGAAGCCTGATTAAATTGTTTATTAATACTCTCATTTGTAAAAGGTATCATTCAGCAGCCCTCACATATTCAGCTATAGCTTAGATTTTAAAAGCTGTTTCATTCTCAAAAGATCACAAAATATTTAAAGCCAGAACTATTCTCTCCAGTGCTAACGGAAAAATATTTCCCATGACTTTAGCACCATTTAGTGGCTGTTCATTTGTAATACAGTTGCATATATAGAAACAAGTATAATTCTATCTTCCTCTCTAGAGAGAATTAAGAAAGGCTGGCATATCAACATTCTCAGTTGTGACTGGCTGCTTAATATTGCATAATTTATTCATTCAAAAAACATTCAAATCTCTTAAGTGGGCAAGGAAGAAAATCATGCACCACAAGGTTAAGAACATGTTAAAAAAAACCCCAAATCCTGAAACCCAGAAAGCCAAAGTTGCACATTATAAATTATTACACCTTTCTATTTGTCAGGTTTCAATCAAGTTTATGAAACTAAGGTTGCCAAGAGATTATTCAGGAGTACCTGGAAAATTCTACAACAAGACATCCAGAAGAATATAATTCTATGGTTGAGATGCAGCTCCTATGAAAAATTTAAGAAAGACTAGGCAGTTATGATATTCAAACCCCTGCAAGATGTTCAAGAAGGTTCCCAGTACGATCTTGTCAAATCCAGGGAGATTTCACCAAGCTAAAACAAGCAGACATTGCAAGTACGCCACTTAACGTCAACAAGGTGTTTAAGCACCACAGACAAGCAAAACTTCTCCCAAAACAAAATGCCATTCCAGTTTAGGGATGGAAAAATCTGCATAATTTCACGTCTGCAAATCAGACTACTGTTCACCTTCACGGAAACTATTCCATTTGTTACCAATTCGCTCAATTTTCTCTAGACATAAAACTAAAGGATACTTAAAGTGAAATTCCTATTAAACAGACTGACTAGTTTTCAGGAATTTATGTTATTTTGACTTTTTTGAGTGAAATATTGACTGAATTCTATTTGGATGCAATCACACACACATCAAGCCTTTGGGCATAGCAACTGCCGAAGTCACCCCAGATTCAACAAGAACAGCAGTTGTTTTTTAATGATACCATAATGAGCAACAAAAAACTCAATTTACTTTTTTACTTTAATCCTCCACTCAAAACTTCTATTCCAACCATCATCACAATCCATTGTAAAACTAATCTATTCTGGAACGTGAGACAAATACGGCAGTTTAAGGAATTAAACTGATGATCATATAATATTACTGTTACGAGATAACAACAGAAAGCAATACGGTTTTTCAAGATTAGCAATTTAATAATTCACCTTGTTGGTCTTTCTACAAGGCTGAGTGGATACACCAAAATGAGTAGCTGTTTCTATGAAATAAAACACAGCATTTTAAACTGATTGTTTTAAAGAAGCCTCATTTCACCTTCAAAGCACTATCACATTGTCAATTCCTACCAGATTCTTCCGAACAGGAGGAACAGACAGGAACAGCACATCAGTCGAGAGCTGATGTTGTATAGCACAAGGCAGAAAACCGCGGTACGAGGCACGATTACCCCTGGGCAAAACCAGACAACAACATATTCCCAATAAACTGCCGGCACCACCTCCCAGGAGACTGTTAAATTGTTTTTACGCCCGCTCAGTGCCTGCCGTCCAACACACACGCCTACATCCCACAGTGGATGCGTCGTTCCAGCTCCCAGGCGGCGGCTCCAGGGACAGCGGCCCCAAGGAAAGCGGTTTAGGTCCGCTTTAGTTTAAGCCACTCGCTCCTCGGGAAGGCCCCTGGACAAAGAAAGGGCAGGAAAGCCGCCTCAAGACCCTTGCGCAGAGAGGAAGGACTTTGCCCTCCGCTCTCCTAAAGCCTCTTCGCCAGGTGGGGAACCGGGAAAAGAGCCAGACTTCCCTCCCGTAGCCCCCCGGCAGCCCGAAGAAGGAGGAGAAGAAGAAGAAGAGAGAGCTCTTTCTGCCTCCCGTCCGCCGCGGCCGGAGCCGGGGCGAGGCCGGCACAGGGAGCCTGGCCCGCNTTGCGCGCTGCGGGCGCTGCGGAGGAGCGCGGGGCCGTGCGGGCGGCGCGGGCGGTAGGGGGCGCTGCGGGGCCGGCGGAGCGGGCCGGGCGCCTCAGGCCGCCATCTTGTGCCGGGGCGACCCCTGGGCACGGTCCTGAGGGGAGCCCCCCGCCCGCTCTCTGCCGACCCTTCACGGCAACGACCCGCCGCCCGTCGTGGCCC
The DNA here is from genome assembly GCA_013396655.1 of Campylorhamphus procurvoides. Classification (NCBI taxonomy): domain Eukaryota; kingdom Metazoa; phylum Chordata; class Aves; order Passeriformes; family Dendrocolaptidae; genus Campylorhamphus; species Campylorhamphus procurvoides. Next base: position 1,773,407 of record WBMV01005603.1, on the reverse strand, counting down.
CGGTGGCTTCCCAAAGCTGGCCGGGCAAGTGCAGCTCTTTTCGGGAGAACAAAAGCAGCTTTAATATTCATCCAAGTGCCGCATCGGGAGATGAAGTCTGATTATTCCAAAGGCTGTTTTAATATCTCCTTCCCGTTGTTAGGGCTGTTTCCTGTTGTCAGGATCTGCGGCATAATTTTAGCCCTTAATTAAAATTCTAGCACGGATTTTGGCAGCTAGAAATAGAACAGTGCAATTAGGAACGCTCCAAATATAGCACCAGCTTTTTCTTTTTTTCTTTCTTTCTTTTTCCCCACGCACCCTACACTTGCAGTGGGAACAGCCTCATCTTCTTACTTGACAGAGTCATAGAAGGTTAAGGGGTTGGAATGAACCTTGAAGATCCAGCGGTTCCCTGGGCAGGGACACCTTTCACAGGGCCAGGCTGGTGAGGGCCCATCCGGCCCAGCCTCGAACACTGCCAGGGATGGGCCATCCACAGCCTCCTTGGGCAACCTGTCCAGTCTCATCAACCTCACAGCAGAGAATTTCTTCCTAATATCTAAGCTAAATTTCCCCTCCTTCAATTTGTACCCATTACTCCTTGTCCCATCACTACAGTTCCTGATGACATCTCTCTCTGGCTTCCCTGTAGGCCCCCTTCGGACACCGCAAGGTTGCTGTGAGGTCTCCACACAACCTTCTCTTCTCCAGGCTGGACAGCCTCAACTTCCTCAGCCTCTGCCTTGATACCCAGAGAAATGATTAGGACAGGGTGTAATGGATTGGGAGCCATGGAAGGGACACAGGTCTAGCATTCCTCTTATACCTGTCAGTGCTTCTCCAGCTGGAAGCGGAATTCATGTCAATCCACAAAACCATTCAAGAAGAAAATCGTTCTTCCCTTGTTCTTACAACTAAAGAAATCAAACCTGAAAAGGCATCAACTTTTTTATTTAAAAATATATTTATTTAAAAATTCACTCCCCCCCCCTTTTTTGAAGTTTGTCTCTTGACAAAGTTTGGCTTTTTTCAGGGATAAGGAGTTAAGTTTCCTAAAAGAAGCTAAAGGGACTAAATTTTTTTCATTGCCTCTTGTACAGGCCTTTCAGCAGACACAACGCATGATATGAAGCAGCAATGCAAAGTAACTTTGAGTAAAGCGATTAAGAACGCTCAGCACTTAAAAAATTTCCCTTTTCTCAATTTGTACCCATTACTCCTTGTCCTATTACTACAGTTCCTGATAGTCTCTCTCCAGTTTCCCTGTAGGCCCCCTCCAGATACTAGAAAGTTGCTCTGAGGTGTCCATGCCACCTTCTGTTCTCCAGGCTGAACACAGGCTGTCTACGTAGGGGAGCTGCTCTAGTCCCCTTATCAACTTTGTGACCCTCCTCTGGACTTGCTCCAGTAGTTCCATGTCCTTCTTATGTTGGGGGTCCCAGAATTGTACACAGCACTTCAAGTGGGGTCTCACAAGAGCAGCGTAGAGAAGGAGAATCCCCTCCCTTGACCTGCTGCCCAGGACACAGTTACCTTCCTGGGCTGTGAGCAGTCATTGAGGTTTTCATCAGCCATCACGAAAGTCTTGACATCATTACATTGTTACAGTCTTGACATTGTAAGGGCAGGTTGGACGGGAAAGAGTGTTAACAAGCTTCAGTGATATTCTTACATCTATGACCACACAAGATAGGAAATTACTTTTGGGTAAGTCATGAGCAGTTACAGTTTTACTCACCATGGATTTCATTCCAAGACCTCATCTAGTCACAATAATTTCAAAGAGATCAGACAGGAGATGACGTTATTGTCTATATCAAATTTTTATCTACAGACAAAAAAAAAA
>WBMV01005603.1:1423063-1770723 GCA_013396655.1 Campylorhamphus procurvoides | reverse complement strand
GGGGAAAGTCTTGACATCATTACATTGTTACAGTCTTGACATTGTAAGGGCAGGTTGGACGGGAAAGAGTGTTAACAAGCTTCAGTGATATTCTTACATCTATGACCACACAAGATAGGAAATTACTTTTGGGTAAGTCATGAGCAGTTACAGTTTTACTCACCATGGATTTCATTCCAAGACCTCATCTAGTCACAATAATTTCAAAGAGATCAGACAGGAGATGACGTTATTGTCTATATCAAATTTTTATCTACAGACAAAAAAAAAAAAAAGGTCATAATTCGTAGACTCTCGAGATCTGTTTTCCTGGTACAGAGATAAACAGTGGCTAAAGTGAACATTGTCCCTTCCTGATAGTTCTACCACTTCCTAACTACATTTTTTATTTTCCTGGTTTATTATTGTTTACAGGAAATCACATAGACTCTAATAACTTACTTTTATTCACAACTTCAAGCCATTTTAAGCATTTTGCCAAGGATTTGTTGTTAAATAAGCTCCTGCTTCCCTTAAATCGGTACCTGCGGGTGGCCTGGAAATGGCACAGCAGTGCCGGCATTGCCACCTGGCGGACATCACTGGAACGGGAAGTGGATCCCCAGGGATCGCCACACACGGAGCACTGGGGCAAGAGCATTAGGCGAGGCATCTGATGTCAACGTATTAATTAAAGTGGCAATGTAAGCCATAGGAAAGGTAAGAGAACAAAAGTCATAAAACCCTCTTATTTGCAACATATGGGCATCGTTAAGAAAAGGTTGAAAGGTAATGAAAGAAGCTATAATGACAATAAATTGTGTTTATCTTGTAATAAACATTTGGATGACAGTTTCTCCTGTATCAGTGTTTCATTCTGGTTCCCAGTGTCTTTTCTGTTGTTCCCAGTTCTTCATCTATCCTTCAGACTTATCACAAGCCCTGTATTTCCTGAAATTTCATCTGGATCTTTCTGTTTGCATTTTCTATAACCTCATCTTCATGCTCACAGGTACTAGCTGTGTAAGAGGCAATGCATGTTTCTGAGCTCTCCATGCTGATTCCCCAATACCAGGTGAAAAGACAAAGGGGACAATTACTTTTGCTAAAACCTTTGTCTAGTGGGGACACTAATATGGTTTATTTAATAGGGTTTATATTCTGTAACCACTTGGCTCTTTTTATGAAATTTCTAAGAGCTTAATATCTCTGAGGACCTTAAGTGAAAATTGATTAAGACTGGATGGGTGGTTGAACATGTGTAGAGATAAATGGACATGTGTCCACATAGTGTGGTTGCTTGAAAATTATCAAATGGACTCTTCTTCCTAGGCTGACTTCAGAATGTGACAGTGTAGATAGCACCTAAGCTTTTCTTCATAAAATCAGAAAATAATGTCTCAAGGTGGCTGTGGAGGAAAGTAATGCACATGATGCTGTCCTCACTGAGGAACAGTTACAGCAGAATTCCTGCCCAATTAATTTTGTGCTTGTTCAAAAAGCTGGAAGGGACACTTCAAAGGTGAAGAGTCTAATGGTATGGGAGGAGTGAGAGAACATAAAACTGAGATGGACAGCTTCTAACTTTTGATAGGTATTTATTTAGCACTTGGCATTGGGGCCTGACTCTAAAACTGAAACCTGTCAGATCTGCAAAATGTAAATGGCATAATTAGTGTGGTGAGAGGACTGCACTTGTAGTTCTGTGAAAACGGTGCACTCCTAGGAAGGTCAAACTTCCCAGTTTATTTAGATAAGATACAAAATTGAATCCTTCATGTAGGAAGTAAACTTTAGCTCTTTGTTAGCTGATCTGTTCCCCAGGGAAAGCTCACAAGTGAGTTGGGTGGTTACATTTTATGCCATTTTGAGTATCTCTCATGATACTGGGGGAGTTCCCACAGTCATTTAATCCCATTTGCTTATTGTGGTTTACAAAGACAGCGAAGTCATAAGAACGTGTTTTAAAATGTACTTTTAGCTGAGCTAAAGCTGGTGCATAAAAGCAGAGTAACAAATCACAGCTGTGGTTTGTTTAGTTCACTGGCCCTGCAGAGGATCTCACAGTGAACGAGCAAAACAGGTTTTGGGTTAAGTTTTGTAGATATTACAAACATACAAGAATATCGTGGGATGGCTATGCATCGCTTGCACTACTGGCTTGGATCTCAGCCCTTTTCATCATGTCTGCATAGTACTGTAGATACCACACAAAAGTACAATTCTGTTGCAAGGGGGAAAGCACCTTTTGCAAAAAGCAGAGCCCAATTCCACCATAATTTCTTACACAGTCTCACAAAGCTGAATTGTAGTTATTTGCAGGGAATGGTGACAGTGGAGAAGGTCAAAGAGATTCACTGCTTTGTGGATCCAACTCATACCAGAGTGGAAGTGCAGAAAAAGGAAAGGGATGTTGCAGGCTTCCAGCTATAGAAAATGCTTTGGAGCTGTAGTGTACTGAGCACAGCTTCTTGGGATGTACATAGGCAAGGGCTGGACACAGGATCAGACACAGAACAAGAGAGTGCAACGCTAATCTTTTGTTCATGGTAGCAGATCAAGCTTGGTAATGTACAACTGAGCTGAAACAGAAACATGGAAATCCCAGATGGCATTCAGACTGGCTGTAATAACCAATAATTTCCACTTCAATGGCATACAAGGCATTCACAGTGTATTGCAAACTTTAATTAATCCTCACAGTCCAGTTGGGGTGCAGAAGAATTACATCACCCATCGTGAGGGGAAGATGGCTCCCGCATGAAACGTGGCAACTCCGTAACAGCACATGGCAACATTACCCAGGACTTTCAGTCATGATAGATACTGCACTGAGACTACAAGAGAATTCAGTTGAATAGATTGAAGAGAGACAGAATTAAATACAAACTGAAGATCAAAATCAGCAATGCCTCCCTCCTGACACCAGAAAATGAAACAGAGATGTTAAACAGCAGGCAACTTACCACCCTCACAAACACTGCAGAATTTCATACTCCAGTGTTATAGCTGCTGATTGAGCTAGATGAGTATTGGCAAAAGTGTTGTTCAAGCAATTGTGGGGGATTCTAGCAGCAAAGCCGAGAGCACTGCCGAGCAGCTAATAAGTGGCTATTCTTCAGTCACGCTGCACTCAAAATAGCTTTCCAACAGAGCAAAAGCAAATTCTATTGGCTTCAACACCTGGTTGAGCAACTTAATAAGGAAAAAATTGAAAGTTAGAGCTGAATCATTATTTATTTTATAACTACATCTTCATCACACAGTCCACTCCAAAATGGGAGTTATTTTGTTTCAAATCAAGCTTTTGCAAGGTTTTTCTGTAGGTTCATTCAGCACAGAGGTGAGGAGGTGCTTTGAAAACAATTTCAGACAGCAGCTGCTTCAGAGGAGGAGAGTAATCTACAATCATAGGAAGATTTTTTTTTCCTTTTTCTCTAGTTCCATCGTGCTTTTCCCAAATTGTACTTCTTAAGAGTATTTTTGATGCACTGGGGAAATTGTAGCTGTGTAAAGACTGTATTTAGTGTTATTTGGGTAACATGTCAATTTCCATACAGCACTTCAACAGAGATGAGCCAAGAGTTAGGAGAGCAAAATGTCTCTGTCCTGTGCACAGCAGACACAGAAAAGAGCTTGTTCCTCTCATTGAAATTACCTTTTCTGTATTTGAATGCTGCTATTATTTTACCTCTTAGCTTTCATTTCTGTGAAGTTCAGCTGTTCAGAGGAATGTCAGATTAAATTTATCCTAATTCCTTCAGCCTTTCCTTACAAGTATACTTCTAGAAACCCTGATAATTATTTTTATCTTCCTCTGTTTTTTTCCTCAGCAGGACCATACTTTCCTTGAAGTATCCAAAATTGGACACAGCTGGGGCAGACAGCTTCAAGGAGAGATGAAGAATTGCTAAATATTTTTAAGGTGATAACACAGGCTATAAATTGCAATAAGGGTTTGCCTATTTTTACAGCAGCATAATATTGCTCACTTCTGTTCAGATTATTATCTATATTAACATCCAAATCTGTTTCTGACTTATGATTATTTAGCTTGTTGTTCCTCACCTTATGTTTCTGCTGTTCATTATTCTTGCCTAAGTGTGTGACCTGTTTGTTTTTACTGAGTTGCATCCTCTCAACACCTCTTGATGTTGTTCTACAATGTATACCTATTATGTTTGATTGCCAAAAATACCTACCCCAGTAACTGTGAATAAAGCAACATGTTTGTTTATTTAAAAAGAAGCTGCTGTCTTATCTAGAGAGAAGTCTAGCAAATAAAATTTACACATCATTTCTATTGAATCAGATTGTCCTTTTTAATTTAGGTTATTTTTCAAAGAAGGCAATTCCCTGCTGCCTTATTTTTTAAAAAGTACAGAATTCAGAAGTCATGACTTGAAAATAAAGACTAAAGCAACATAGATTTTGGCATTCTAGTCTCACAGAATGTGGACATGTAGCATTATCCATATTTGTACCTAGCACCATGCTAGGCTGTGAATAGATATTATCAGAATCCCGTTCATGTGCTGTATGAATTTCCATGTATTTGTTTCATTTTTTTTGTTCTCTTCTCAAAATATAAAATAAATATGCAGAAAAATTAAGGAATTGTTTTTGTCTGCTCACAGAATTTCTGCTCACTAAAATGTAAATTAAAATATGGAAGGAAAGAAACAATGAAAAATAAGAGAAAAATGACACAGGAAGAAGGAACAACTTCAAAAAGCTAAAGGTATTATTTTAGAGTAATTCTAATGAGCTAAATTTTTTTTAGATTTCTTCAAAATACCTCATATGCAATTTATTCATACATTTTCATTTGATCTAATATTTTATATAGGCACAAGTAGTGCAAGTGTGAATTTCTGGGCAGAAATTCTTTCTTTTCCACTTCATCCCCAGGCAAGCAAACATTGCTTTTCTGCTTACTCAAGTTCATTATAGAAATCTTTACTCATATGCAGCAAAACATAGTTTTTGTCCTTTGTAATTTAGCTAATTCGTTGATCCTCTTCAATAACAAGACATACATGCAAGTCAATATTCTCTCTCTCTCCTCTCTCCAACTACTGTTTTTTACAGAACAGGCAACAATTTTTTTGTGTATAAAAGGATTTCTGACCATTAAATAGCATACTTTGTCCCAATGGGTACTTCAGTTTTTTAGATGTTAATTTTTATAATTAACAGTGAATAGTATGAGGACTCTATGATAACAGTGACTTTCATTAGTAATATTTAGTAGGTTCTTTCTCTGGTAGGCTTTTCATCTAAATCTTTATATTTGGTGCCTAAGTGCCTGCAAGGAAATCATTATTTTCTGTTAGATGGTTAATCACAAGCCTTGCAAGGAAATTTGCTGTTTTCCAAACAGTGCAGAACTAACTTCATTACCACATTGACATGCTAGATACACTTGTCAGCTCTAAAGCCCCATCTTCTTAAAAGTCTGTAGCCTGTATTCCCTTTGGAAAAGATTATTTTCAAATAATTCAATAGCCAGATTTACTATTTCCATCTTTCCTCCAGAGCCTTTCTTGCTGAACGTGACGGGTTATGTGGGACAGGGCAAGTTGCACAGAAATACACTCGGTGACTGCAGTGAAAAGATTTTTATATATACTGGCTCTGGTTTCTTTGTGGTCAGATCCGCAGCCTCCTTTGAAGTCAGCACTGATATGCAAAGAGCATCCCTAGCTCTGTCCAGGGAGGGACAGCAGTTTTGCTTCTCTGCAGAGCTGCCTTAGCTCAGCCTCAGGGAAGTCCATAGGAGCTGCAGGAGTGCAGCAGCTCTGAAAGTGCAGCACATTCAGCAACTTTTTAGCCTGTTTTTTCAAACAACCTCAAAGTTGTTGGGGTACCAGAGACCGTGTTGAGATAAATAAATGAGATACTGAGTCAGCTGTAGCTTCAGCACTCTCAAACATCAGGACTGAACGGGTCTACATCTGTAGCTAATTATTACAAGCATCCCCTGACTCCTACTTCTATTCGCTGATTTTTAGGTGTCACAATATAAGGTGGCACCTCAGTGTTCAGTCACATAAGTATGTGAATGAAGAAAATTAATTTCCCCCTGCAAAGGAGATTTCTAAAGCTAATTGTTTTAAACACAAGAACAATATGCATGTTGTTAGACTTGGTGAAGATCTAGGTTCAGTTTCCATAGGCTCTAAGATCTCAGTGAGTGATCTGATCTCTCCACACTGCGTCTCCACTCCCAAACAAGGTGACATTAGTGCACCTGTTCTGTATGCTCAAGGACAGGATCATCTGTGAACATGGAGAGTGCTTAGCACAAAAGATCCTTTTGGTCAAAATCTTCAGCACTTACTGCAATATGTAATTTACATACTGTAATTTACAAGAAGAAATTAAACCTCAATATTTAGAGGGTGTTCATCATTCCTTTCTGTCTTCTGAAAGACTGGGCAAAGACAGAAAAAATAGAAGTGTATTTTGAGACACAGGACATGAAGGTGCTGTAACCACTGGTTCCAAATGGGAGCTTCATTACTATTAGCAGGCTGGGTTTCCCCTGTAGCCAGTGGATGTGTGCAGCACACCAGAGGGCACATACCAAGCTGAACGTACAGCACAGCACAAGCCTGCCCTGTCTCAGGTTAGCTGTGCTATTGATCACTAACTTGTTAAAATACAATGGTCTTCTGGTTAGGATAACTGCAGCAGCATGTGTGCATATGAACCCTCATGAGGCCTCATGTACACCTCAAGCTGTCTGCAAGAATGTACTTGGAAAGAATGAATGCCAGAAAAAGTAATAAAATAAGGCAGGTAAGAAAGAGTAGCTTTCATCATCTTGTATGTGAAGTTTTCCGATTAAGAAAATTGCTGTTTAAAAGCAATGAATTGCTGCTCTAAGTGTGGTTTTAACCAAAATTCTAATAACCTGTAAATAAGCAAAAGTCTGTATAACACACACATATAACAGATCTGTATAACACATATGCTCATGTACCTGTTTCAAGTCACTTCTTGCTTGACTTCCCTTCTGCTGCTTCTAGCATCACATAGCACTTTCTGGCACATATTGTTGTCTTCAACACGAAAGTGATGTCACCTGAGTGTAATTATACAGATTTCCTCTGCAGGAATTCAGCCCTACAACTATATTCAGAACATGAAAAATGTGTGAATTAAAGATATGACTTTGCCCCTTTTTTTTGTGATAACCAAGCACATATTTTTCTTTCATTTTTTTCTCCTAAAATAAAGATGAGAAAGACAGAAACATCATAGAATTCTCTGAGCCTTTATACATCATTCATAAAGACTGCAAATTGTAGAAAGGACAGTGCTGCATATGTGATTTTTCTTCATTCTGGTTCTTGTTTTCCTGCTTTAACAGAAAAAATCCACCTTATTTTTGTATGACCTGTAAATACTGCTATTGAAATAGTTTATCAAAACCAAAGAAAGATTTATTTTCTCTCTGTGAAGAATTACATCAAATATTTACATGCTTCATGAAGTAACAATTTTATACTCTATAATGTATTGAAAACTGTACTGCTGCTGTTGGCTCCTACAGAAGTCTCTAAAGTATAGTATAAGCCTCTTTTAGATTTCACCTGGGTTATGCATACAGGACAGCAGCTGAAGCTAGTTGTGAAGGTCTGTTGAAAAATGAGGGCAACAAAGCTATCTACCCCATTGCAGAGTTATCTTCTGCGACTCTTCTCAGGACATATTTCTAGAAACCTTTTTAACTTTGATCCCACGCAACCCTTGTTTTTCTCATAGCCTTCCCTGTGGCACTGGATGGTAAGAATGACACAACATCAGACTGGCTTTGCTCAGGTGCAATTGTCAATGAATGCCGGGTAATACATTTCAGACTAGCTTGGCACAAATATCTCCTTACAGACAGTTCACATCTCATTATTGGTATTATCCAATAACAATAGTACTTAAAGGTCTCTATTATAGATTGGGTTCTAGTTGTACCAGACATTTTCACTGGTTAAACCATTTTTATGTGTACATAATCTGTTCTGACTGATGATGTTGATCCAGAGGAAGAGATTCCTACCCTCAGCCTTTGCCACAACTCTTCCTTTTTCCCCCTACAGTTTGCTCTTTTAACCATTTGTCTTGTAATTCCTTCCCTCAGTTCTGTAAAACTTTTCTAATTTAAAACAAACAAACAAACAAATGCTCTCAAGTATGAAAAGAAACACGCTGATTAATATTACTGCCTCATTATTCAGTTGGGGAAAGGAGATACGGAGAGATTGACTTGCCAGAGGAAAAGGAGGAAGGACACAGGAAGAAAATTTAGTTCCTCTGAGTCACAGTTCAGCATCTTAAATAGAATTTTTCTTTGTTCTGACTTCATCTTACCTCTGAGCATTGCCCAAAATCTTTATGCTCAAACTTTCCTCTTCTAGACTGTATCTCTTCTGATTTCAAAGGGTGACTTGTCACACAGGACAGGCACAGAAGAGATTAAGGGGTTGTTCTAGGCTTTTCATCTCTGGAATTTTTCTCCACTGCTGCTGCTACAAGCTACAGTGAAAATGATTTCCTGGAATCACAGCTTTCCCTTCAACATCTCAGAATTTTTTTCCCTGTATCATATTTTTTCAGTGCACGTTTGCTTGCCAGCTTCTGCCTGGCAAGCTTCATCTACCTGCTATGTGCATAAATGTCAGGGATAATTCTGAAGGCTCAGCATGATTACCAGCTGGCCAGCTGCCATGTTGGACTTTAGGATTTAACTTTTCGTACTTTTCATCCACAGAAATGACATGTATTTATTTATTTGTATTTTAAAAGTTCCAGTGCCTATTGTATCTAGATGCACAAAAAAAAAAAAGGTTTCAGCCAAATATAAATATGCATTGTCGGAATCAATGTCCACTAATGAAAGCCCTTCTTAACCAACCTAAACTAACATACCCTCCTACATCTTTAAGTTCCTCCATGCTCTTTCTCAAAGTCTGGAGAAAGCATATACTCTCCAAACTGCAATGTGACCCACAGGTGAAAAATCTTAGAAACTGACAGTCTAGTAGGGAAGTGGATTCCAGTACTGTACATTGCCCACTTTCAATCAGATTACCACAAACTGCATTTTTTGTCTTCTTTTCCTGAGGCAGTGAGCTCTCTGTTGGGTTTTCACTACATGTAGCTATCTACTATAAAATATATTCACAGTTAACAATCTAATTTGGAACAAACTATACTCAGAACCTAAAGTTTACTTGATTGCTAAAAAAAAACCTCCACATGAACTCATGCATTAATGCAAAGGTTTTATCCTGGTAGGCAGCTGAGCAACACACAGCTGCTTGTTCACTTCCCCCGAGTAGGACCAGGGTTAGAATCAGAAGGGTAAAAGTGGGGAAACTTCTGCAGTGAGATAAAGGAATTTAATACTCTTTTAAAAAGGGGGAATAGGGAGGGAAGTACAAACGACAAAGAGAGGGGAAAAAACCCACAATAAACAAAATCAAGTAAAATTAGTGATGCAAAAGAAAACACTTTCTCACCACCAACTGACCAATGCCTAGCCAGCCCCTGAGAAAGGGCAGCTCCTGCCAGCCTCCACCTCCCACCCCCAGTTTTATTGCTGAACATGGCATCATACAGTATATCACATGGGCCAGTTGGGGTCAGCTATCCCAGCTGTGTCCTCTCCCAATTTCTTGTGCACCCTCCTCACTGGTGAGGCAACATGAGAAGCAGAAAAGGCCTTGACACTGTAGAAGCCCTGATCAGTGATAATGAAAACACCCCTGTTATAGTCACAAATCTAAAATGTAACACCGTGCAAGCTGCTGTGAAGAAATTTAACTCTATCATAGTCAGAACCAGTTCAAGGGGAAAAGACTAAATTGATGTGTACAGCTCTGCAGAGCCTTTCCAGTATATTAAACATACTGCCACTGAACATAGTGGCATGTTGTTACCGATAAAATAGTAACTGGAAAGTCCAAAGCAAATTGTTACTAACAGCAAGACTTTTAGCATATTCCAAATGTAACAGAAGAAATACTGTGTTTTAAGCAATGAGAGGGAGTTCTCCCGAAACTTGGCTTCAGCATACTTGCTTGCAGTAAGGGGGAGCATGCCAGGATTTGTTTTCATCACTACTGCCAAAAGTTCATCTTTCTCAACTAATTCTTCCAGTTGTCCTTTCACTTGCAGAATCCAATTCCTCTGCACTTCCCTGAAATTGTAAAGTTCTTTTAATACGTTCCTTGACTGGCAGGCTGAGTTTTTCTTTCTCATAAAGTTTCTCCTTCAATCCCTGTGTGATTTGCAAGCTTTCCAAATGTCTCTCACTTTCATATTTCTTATTTCTAATATATATCTCATTTTAATACATTGTATTATCTTAGTATAGAGAAACCTGGCAGTATATTTCCATGATCTATGCCTTCAGTTTTCATTGATTTAATCCAAATTTTTATTCTGCAATTCTAATAGTTTGATTTTGTTGTCTTTGTCTTTAAGTGTATCCCTGGCATCATCCACTTCTCTATATAGGTTTTCTATTGATGTCCTCAAACAGCTTGCACTAGCCTACAGTCGCCTGAACTCATCCTTCAAACCTTCACTTTCTTTCAGTAAATTCCGATTTCCAATATCTAGTTCTGCTACTGCTTCTCTGAGGTGCCACCTTTGGTTTCTTAAGTTTTCATTTTTGAAAGATAATTTATTAACCAGACAGGTTTTCATATTAGAAGGAGAAAGCATAGTCAGGATGGCAGGACACTCCTGTGCTCTGGGAGCTTCCAGCTTACCCAAGTGTGACATAGTGTGGATGTCACTATTCCATGGTTTCTAACTGCCTGCTTCTGTTGGGCAGCCGTTGCTTGCAAGATATTGTGAAGTATCAGAAGATGTTATTAAGAAAATCAAGAGCTTTTTGGTAAGAATACTTCATTAGAAATTAGTTGAGAGTTAAACAGCGCACAGAAGTACATAACTTTTCAAAACAGCTAAGTATTTAACAGAGTGGTGAAAGGCACCATGGTAGGACTGATGCTGTTGGTATATTTACTGAATGAATGTTCAGAGAATTGTTATGAACAGTGAAGTGACCCCATTTTTAGATGACATAGCATTCTCCATGTTAGAGCAATTCCTGCTGAATTGTACATGAGATTCTTAGATAAGAGTAACCATTTAGTAGACAAATGTGGAAATCACAGTGCACAGGCCGATAAAACAGCAACCCGCATAACATTAGCAGCAGCAAGGAGAATTCATACTAGTTTAAAGAAAAAAAAAAGGGTGAACCTAGTGGGGTGTTCTTGCAGCAGAGCTCCTCTAGCCCTCTCTCCTTGACTCTCCCACCCAAATCCTGCTCCTATCCATGGTGATTCTCATCCTTGTTTTTTCTCCAGCTGAGCCTGTGGTTGGCAGTATATTTTATCTGTGCCTCTACTGTGGGTATTTTCAAGGTAAGGAGCAGCCTAGAATAGATATATACAGCATTGTATATAGCAGTGTCATTGGTATTCTCACACTAGTTCCACCATCACGTACTCCAGTACCAGGACAAGCAAAGTAGGCTGTGTAGGGCTGTCTACCCTATTCTCCAGTGGAGATCTATGGCAACTTTAGAGCTTCCATGTACTGGAATAATTAATGAGGTCTCCAAGTCCAGCTCATGAATATTCAAAGTTTCTTCATTGTGTCTGCCAGCAATTCTTTTGCTTCGCTAATGAATGCCCTTTCTGGGACAGAGTCCACAGGTTCCATTAACTCAGCACACTTTACAACAGATCCTTAACATGGTTTATTGTGGCTTCCCCAGCACTGAAGTGTCTTGCTTCTGTTTGGTATGACTTGTAACAGGCTGTGTGCATCCCTGTGCCAATTGTCTCACTCTCCATTTTCAATGGCTGAAGTACACCAGTGACACCTTTTCCATAGAAGGAAAAGCAGGCATTCATGAGATGAAGCTTGGACAACACAGGAGGATTATATTCAGTTGCAATATACCTTTTTGTGAAGTGAATGAATCTAGGTGAGCTGTATTAATACCAAGTTTTTTCCACCCTCTCTTTTCTTCCGCTTGTTGGCAGTGGGTCTCCCCATTATTTGAAACCAATTAGCAGGTGCATGGCACTACAGAACCAGTAGCTTTCCAAAGGATCTTCCCTGTGTGTGCAGATTCTCCTTCACTACTGTTACATAATCCTCTCCTTCTGGATGAGTTATTCTTCCATTTTATGCTGTTCTAGCATGAAATTACAAAGCCCCATACTGCAAATTAGATTTCAGTAGGGATATCAGGTGTATCAAGAAAGGCAATTCCAAGTGGCCTCAAAAAATGCCCTTTTTAAATGTGTCTTAAATGGAAGCATCCACTACTGTTGTAGGGAAAACAGGAAGAAAAGGCAACAGGAGTGAGAAAGATTGGATATATTGTACATTGAAACGCTTGAGCATGTTGGCATAATTTTCAGTTTGCAAGGCCTTTTGTTTTAATAAGACTGGGACATGCAGCAGCTCTGCATGTGGAGCAACTCATTTGTAATGAAATATCTTTGAAAAATATCCCTTTAAAACACACTTCCCTAAGAAGCAAACAGGGTGGGGGAAGATGGAAGGAGATTCAGAAATGTGCCATGAATTTCTACAGAGGGGAAAACTTGTTAGGAGACATGAGGCTATGTCCCAATTTACTTTAACCCATACAGGGTTCATTCAACCCTCACTGAACCAAACTCCACCAGCTGCACAAAATCCAAGGAAGACTAAGGAGAGCAATAATCACTGAAAAACCCTGCTGATAACTCCTCACATGGCTTCAGGCTGCCTCTTGAAGACTCCATATGGCTATTTCAGAAGTGCAGCCTCCCTGCCTGTATTGTATATTCATGCAGGAGAGAAAGACAAACTTCTCTAGACAATAGTGGGGGAATATTACAATCTGAGGAGGATAAAGTTCAGCCTTCAAAAGTAAAATAAGCTACTCCTTGGACCACTGTGGTTTGTCATAAAGAAATATCTACATTCAGTATTATTTTATCTACTGGTATTACTAGAAAATTAGTCCAAAATTCTAATTTTGTATTTGAAAGGAAATTGGAAAGCCAGAGAGTTACACCAGAACCAAACTGGACCTGCTGTATGTATGGGAGTATTCAGGAGGTTTGGGGGTTGGGTTAAATAAAATGCAGCAGAGAAATATGCCATGTTGAATAACATGGAATTACTCTGTAACAGCAGAAATCAGAAAGTTATAATCTATTTTAAACTCATTCATTATTCAACAAAATGACTGTTTGTGTCAAAAGGAAGTTGTAGAAGGAAGGAAATGAAGATTTGTCCCTAAGTTAATTTCATGCTCTCCTTGCTTTGGACTGATAAGCACCAAATTAACTTTGTGCTAATCAAGAGGTTAGGAAACATTATAGAGATGGATGATTTCTGCTGATTATGGTAAAAAAAAAGTATTTTGTCTGCACATTTAGGCAATACAACAGTGCGTTGCTCATAAAATAATTAGTTTTACAATATTTAAAACTTTTAATGCACAAAAGAAGAAAGCCCTGAGAAGCCTTTTCTTTCTCTTTTCTCTTCAGGTCCGTCTCCCCTACCCCCTCCTCAGTCCTTCACCACTTCCATTCACAGAACAGCAGAAGGGAGAATCAAATAGAAAATCCCGTTGTTCTGCTTTTATCATGTTCAATACTTGACCCAAGAAATCAGGAAGCAGTTAAAAGCTTTTGTTTCAACTTCCCACCCTGTTCAAATTCTTGCTCTTATTTTGTCTGAAACTTTGCTCTTTTAGAAGCTTGCCAGTGCATTAGAATGCATGTATGTGTGTACTTACAGACATATCTATGCTCTTGTTCTTTCAGTCAAGTGATATTAGAAAATGTCTTTTAGTTTCTAACAGGGTTCAGTCATCTCTGTAATAAACATGTCCTTTAACAAAATTCTCAACCTTAATGCTTTTCAAATGTCTCTAATGATTTCTAATTTACTGACATTTTTCCCGAGCCCCTCACCAATTTAACTATTCAAATTGCTAACACTGTTAATAATTCCTCTGTCTCCAGCAGATCCACCGCAGGCCTTGAAATCCCTCTGCTGCCTCCGCAGACAAGAACACATCTGGTTGTGCATCCTTACCATGCTGGATCAGAGTATTTATTAGCCTGGCAGTGGAGTCTCGTCACTATGCAGTATGTTGATGAACAGCTTCATTTTCACCATTGCCATCCAGAAGAGCCTCTCACAGGGTCATTTCCTCCCCTCACTTCTATCTTACACTGGTGTAATCCCACTTATTTCAGCACTTGGAGAACAGCATGAGCACAAAGGTCTGTAATTCTAAGGGTTTGTGGGGAAGATTTTGAGAAACCCTTGGAGTTGCATGCCAAATTGCCTTCCATGCCTTTGAAAAAGTCCAGATGTCTGTACTTTGGGAAGGATTTGAAGGGGAAGCAGATGCAGGCTGACCTGTCTTCAGACAAGAACCCAAATTTTCAGAATGGCCCAACATATGCTCTGCTGGGACATTTGGGCTGAAGATACTGAATTAAACTACACATGAGCCTACTGCACACCAGCTGAACTGTGCTAATTGCTCTTACCCTGTGCTATATAAAAAGCACTTGGAAACAGCTCATCTCTAGGAGGCAGTTCAAGCCTCGGAGTGTTTTTAATTTCACCTTTCTAGACAAAGCTCCCATGCAGAGGCAGCTCTTGTTAAGTGGCTCACCTCAAAATTTCCTGGACAGAAGTGCTCCTGTCTGTGGTGGTACATATGGAGCTGGCAAGTCATATGTTACAGTTCCCTAAAAGAGACTTTCCTGCATGTAGATGCAGAACAAAGATTTGAAATGCCTCTGCTGACACTGCCACAGTCAATGAAAATAACCAAGCCAATTCAGACAGGAACCGGATGGTCTGCAGCAGAGCCAGGAGGGCAGTTGTGAACTACCAGTGCTTCAGAGGGGAATCCCTTTGGAAGCGCAGCCCAGTAATTAGAGCATGAAGAACTTGGTAAAGATTTCTAGAACTGATGACTTTACCACAGATTTCCTGGTAACCAAGCTATTTTAAACCTTTTGTGCATTGGTTTCCTTGTTTGTGATTTTGAGGTAACCATACTAGGGCAATGTAATTAGTGAACATTTAAAAAACGCTTTGTGATACTGCAAGGGATGTTACTGGCTACATGCAGGGAGTGTTTTTTCTATTGGACAGCATATGTGTGCTTTTTAGTTTGCCTTGATAGCTGCACATTCTGTAAAACTGGAGCATTAAAAATTACTGAGCAACTTGAGTGATGGTCTCAATGCCTTTGGAATTGTGGATAACTGTGAAAAGTTGTCCGCTGAAAAGAGAAGCCTGCCACTCTGAACAGTATTTGCTTCTTGAAAAGCAATTTTGCTTCCATGAAAAACAAGGTTAGAAACAAATCTAGGAAAATAATGTCATAATAAAGTGTCAGTTCTCCACTCAAGTAGCATTTTGAGGAAAATAAAAAGTGCTGTTTTGTAGTCCTGAAGACTTTCTATGTGGACTGCAAAGTTCATAGAATCATAGAATATATTGAGTTGAAAGGAACACATCAGGATCATTGAGTCCAACTCTTGGCCCTGCTCAGGACACCCCAAGGATCACACCATATGCCTGAGAGCATTGTCCAAACACTCCTTGACCTCAGACAGGCTTGGTGCTGTGACCACTTCCCTGGGGAGCCTGTTCCAGTGCTAAACCACTCCTTGGGTGGAAAACCTTTTCCTGGTATCTAACCAAAACTAAATTAAAGTCTCCAAATGGAACTAACTCAATCCATTCCCATGTAACATTTTTGAATCATGCTATGTAGGAACAATTGGAGCAGAATTTGGTCCTCAAACAGATATTTTATGAAAATATACAGACACAAATTATGAACTTCAGACCTAGATCAAAATCTAATAAAGACATCAAGGGAAAAAAAAGTAAGTGAAAGCAGCCACACCTTCAATATCTGATAGGCAGGACTTTGAACTGTGAAGGATTGGCTAGTTGTGGGATAAAGAATGTCACTGAGTATCCTGATGTATTTAATTTCTTTGCAAGGCCAGCTCTATCAAAATGCAGCAAAACATTTGAACAGCTAATTGTCCCAGTAAAGATGTGTGGGAGATTTGTTGCTTTGGCACAGCAGAGCCCATAAGAGCTGCCAGCCCTGATTCCCTGCATTTTTCAGTCTCAGATGCTGCTGGCACCCTATTGCTGACAGGATCTCTTTCCCAATATGTATTCATTTGTAATGTTAAAAATAGCTCCTGTGTGCATAAAGGCTTAGTGAAGAGGGAGGCATTTTTTCTCCTTTGTTCCACCATCTCTGGAGAATCTCCACAGCCATTTTCAAACAAGCTCAGAACAACATGTTTGAACATTAGTTAGAAACTTATCCTCACAATGTAAGGAAGCAGTCAACATAAGAGATGGATGTGCATTAGAAAACATAAGATCAGGGTTTAAAGCTCTTGATAGTCCCATTGCATTAGTGTAAAATCTTTATATGTATCCCTTACTCTGCCAATAGAAAGGAGAAAAGAAAAAGGCACATTCCCTGCAGCTCCATGTGTCACAGAGAAGACACAGCTGTTGCACCAGGCAGGAACTTGTCACTATTACCCCCTATCCCTTAAGTCATCAGATGAATATATAGGGAGTATATATTTCTTCCTATCAATATCATAAAGGCAGGGAGTGCACGGATCTGTCAAAGAAGGTTTTGCCTCTAGTGGGTAAGATACTCCACAACAGGGGCAAAGCAGCTTACTTCTCTTATAAACAAGGAGGAAATTTAGGTGATTGAGTTGAGTGGGTTGCCCAAATGCCCTTGTGGATCTTAGCACACATGTGTACATAAAAGTTATTAGGAAAGGCTGAGGGAAGTGTGGTTTTTAGTCTAAGAAAGAGAAGGCAGAGAGGAGATCTTATGGCTATCTGCAACAACTTAATGGGAAAATATGAAGAAGAAATTCCCCCCATTCTCAAACTCATTCCCTTTCTTGGGTGGCAACCACCCTCTCGTGGAGCAGCAAAAGGAGATGGGGACATTAGGTTATTGACTACCAGGCACTCAAGGTGTATCTGAAAGAAGACTGGACCTCTGTCTTCCTTTTTCTGACAGCTATTCCTTGCAGATGCAGGGAAAGTACTCATTAATCTTCCTTCATCTGATTTCTGTATTTCTAAAGAATTTTAAATAGACAAATGGGACCAGTTCACTTTCCCTAACATGGTATTTTCTTGACTGCTTTTTACCTTTGAGACCTTGTGCACTCAAGCTGTTTGTAACGTCTGCTTTAGAGTACATTCAGCTCAACTGATTCGGTATTTGAGGCTTCACAGCTCCTTGCTCATATCCTGACTCAGGAGCCCACACTTTAAAACAGTCCTCCATATTATGACTGCAGGCAAGAATTACCTATGACTTTTTAATTCTGCCTCTGGTCTATCTGTGGACCAGCTTAGATTATTGTTCTTATTCTTGTCATATCCCTTAAAATAACCTTATTTTTTCTGTCTGTAAAAGAAGTGCTAGTAAGGATGGCTTTAAAAAGAGGACTCTTCCTTGATATTAACAATCAGATGGGCCTTTGTCATGATTAAGCATCCTGAGCTATAAACATGCTGCTACGTGCACATGCCAGAAAAATAACTAACAAATACAGTACAAGTTTCTGTAGAATCTCTCTCCCTTAGAGACCACTTTGATGGTGTGAAACATTCTTGTGTAAACTTCAATAGAAAGGGAAAAAGAGCACCAGTTCTGTTGCACATGACGGAAGGGACAATGGGGACTTGCAGTTTAACAAGCCCAGTCTACACAAGAAATTGAAGTAATTCTAAATTAACATAACTAATTAGTAGCCTTAGATAACATAATTGCTATGCAGAACTCCCCACTTTTAGTTAGCATTCTGTATTAACTACTATGTAATTATTAAGGCACCATACTCAGCACCAGCAACTTAATTATCATTAGTATTGCTCCAGTCTCAAGCTTGAATGCCGATGATTAATAAAACACAATTATTTACATTGTAATTGTGGCATTTTAATTAAACTGAAAATGCACTTCATTTGCTTTTTGTCAGAGTGTTAATTTTTTTAATTAAGGTCACATCTTTTTGTCAAGCCTTTTTTTAATCCCTAATTGCAAGTTAGATAGACTGATCTGTTGTCATCTTAAGAAAACATTGTGACTGTTGGTGACAAATTAGTTGGGGTAACAAAACACTCTCGTTGCTCTGGAATTATGTAATCCCAGTGCTATAAACAATACCTTGATATGCGTTTGCCATTATTCTTAAGTAATTTCAGTGCATATAAGTCCTACTTAATTTTGGTTCAGAATTAGTCTTTGCAAGGGTCAGTTTGTTATTACTTATATATGGCAATACTTTGAAGCTCCTGTTAAGACCAAAGAATTTAAAGACCAACAACACCACAGGTGAAAGGGGTGTTGGCTTACAAAAGCAAAATGATCTGCTCATTGTCATCTAATATGTTACTGTCAGAGTCAGGAACAGGGTCAAGGCCTCCCAGCTCTTACTTCTGTGTTCTGATGTTAGATCACATTGCTCCTCATATTAGAAAGCTTAGAAATGCCAAATGTGTGGTGAGGCAGAGACTTAGTCCCTCTTTTCAAAACAGGGCTCCTGGCCTTAGCAATTATTAAAGATGTTCTGTTGAGTTTTTGTAACTTCTCTGATTTCACAGGATTTCTTTCTGATTTACACTAGCATAAGATGGATCAGGCCCAGGACTGATAGCTTTTCTGAGAATGTATAAACACAGTAAGATTTGCTGATATTGATGAAGAGTGATTTCCCTGCCATCACCTGGAGAAATTTACTATGTATTTGCAGCAAGTTCTGCTCCAGTTTTTGTCCTCTGAGAGACTCTCCATGATAGCCATTAGAAACTTTATAGGCAAGATTCAGTTTCTTTTTATATAGCCAGAATTTAACTTAACTCCAAATGTCAATGTGTTTGCCTTGGGGGAGGATAGGAAGGAGAATTACCTAGTCTATTTCAGAGATTAGTCTTACTTGTGCTTGCTTTATTGCTATATCTTCCAAGTTACAGGACTCGAAGCCCAGAGGTGAAATGGCTGAGCACTGGATCAAGAGCCAGGTTTTTGGGAGCAGAGTGAGAGAGGATTTGTCAGGCAGACTGACTGAAAGCCACAACAGACAGAAAATGAAGCCTGGAAAAGATCCAGAGGGGAAAAATTATCTGTCCATTTAGAAAAGAAACAGGTTATGGAAAAGAGGATGCCTTGAGCTGGGCTGCTTAAAATGGAAGCAAGGAATTAGCAGACTTTGGAAGCTGAAGACCACGTAGGAAGCAAACCTGGAAGTTGAGAAGGGGAAGAGAAGAAAACGTTATAATTGTAGTGCCACTCAAATGTGATCTGATGTCTGGCCTGGGCAAATCCAAGACCAGTGTGTCTGCTCAACCCAGCACAACAGTGAAACAACTGACTGGCAAGAAAGGGGAAACCAATTGTCTCTCTGTAGCAATAATGCAGTTATCTCTGGGGCTGCACATTAAACACTGGATGAAACTTAAGTGAAGACACTTTCAATCTATAAGGAAGAAAAGTCTATGTCCACTATGCAGATTTATAAATGTGTCAGACATTTCTAGTTTTCAGAGAAGTCTAGGGGAAAGGCTTCCCTCAAATCTTTTTCCCATGGAATGAGAATAAGTCACTAAGGCAAAAAATTAGAAAAAACACACAAAAACCAAAGCAAAAGCAGATCAACAGGTGAAATGAAGGAGACTTTTGTGAGAAAACTCATGCAAGACTGCTCATTCCCTTCAAATTTCCCTTTCACATTGGAAAATCCTCATTTTTAAAGATGTAATTAGCAATAATTATGGTGCTGTGTGCTTTTCTCTTTTGATTTTTCTGCTACTGTATCTTCTGTGAAGCTGCTATGGTTTTATATAAGCAAAAAAGACACAAAGCTCCCTACTCCAGGGATCACTTGTCTGTTGTTTTTGTTGCAGATCTCTTAATCTCTGAAGATTATTTTTCAGTTACTTAACCAATTCTGGCTGAATTTCAAGACATTGTAATAATGAACAGGGTGAGGATAGGGGATTTCTAGGCATAAAGGGAAGTTGCTTTCATTTTGTCCTGAAGCAGACACATAAAGTTAGGGATGGCAGCTTGATTCCTAAAGCTATTGTAGGCTTTGGGAATGACAGTACTTGCCAATTTAGTGAAGAGATAATGGAGCTGATTTACTCCAACTAAAGACTGGGCTACATTCTCTAGTGCTGTACAGTCATCACAGAAGTGGCTGATGTGATGGCCTCATTAGCTTGGAAAGATCTCAACTGAATTCTACTGCTTAGATAAAACAGAAGGATACTAAAACTCTCCTCAGCCAGATTTATTATCAACATTGTCATCTGTATCTGGTGAGAAGAGTGTGACTTTCTCTTCCAGAGGTAATCCCTGCCAGAGTAATCCCTACTTCTATCACTTCAAGATTACTTAGCTGCATTATACTTTATCTTAATGCCCCTGGGAAACTCAAGCTGAGGAACAATTCTGTGACCAATTTTCAAAGCGGCATCATGACAAAATTATTATTACACCAATATTTCTGGGTCTGTAGCAGCTGCTACTAGGTTTATAAATGGATTTTAAAACACTAGGATCAACTGGTAAATCCTTAAATTTATTGGATATGGTTACCAGAGGGACTGCCTCCTGATTCCTTTGCAACTGTCCTGGTTCAGATTTCTAGGGGCGCTTCAGTGGGAACTCTCTGACTATAAATCAAAGAGGTCACAGTCAGAATGCTGGTGCGAAGCACTGTCACCTGAAAAAGTCCTATTTAGTTTCAGTGGCTCTAGATCAGGCCTATTAAAAGCAAGAGACACGGAAAAAGCCCTTACAAGAAATCCTAGCTAGTTAAATGCTGACAACTTCTCTATAGAATAACAATATTTTCATAAAGCAGATTTACAAAAGTATGATCTCCATGCAATGAATTAGATAAATCTTGAATGTTTTGAATGCTTTTTTCAATATTTTTCTATTACTTTCATTTAAAGAGCTTTTTGTTATGACTACTTTTACCTCCAAATGTTGTTTTTCATATAATGTAATGGGATGTAATATACTTCCAATTTTTAAAAACTAGGAAAAAATAAAATTAATTAAAACAAAATATAAATTGTCCCATTACATAGTTAAGCATATTCACCCTTCACTTCCAAGAATTTCATCAGAAGATGGAGCACTGCAAAGATCTCAAGATCTATATTTCATTAAACAGGTAAATACAGAGACAGTCATAATAAAAATGCATGAAATTGTAAGACACATTTCACGTGAGTATAAACAATATTAGATTTTGATGTAAACTACGATCATTCAGGGTAGTATACACAGTCCCATGGGTTTTATGCCCAGTTGCTTTTGCCACAGTTCCGTTCTTCATCAATTCTTTTTTTGGTGAATTCACAGAGAAAATAGAAAACAAGCAGTGCCCACCCCTCCACCATTACAGTACTTGTGTTTTTCTAATTAGCTTCAATTTATGTTTATTTTAGTTTGATCTTCATAGATATGTCTAGATAGATTTTATTTTGGATA
Source organism: Campylorhamphus procurvoides (assembly GCA_013396655.1). Lineage (NCBI taxonomy): Eukaryota > Metazoa > Chordata > Aves > Passeriformes > Dendrocolaptidae > Campylorhamphus > Campylorhamphus procurvoides. Next base: position 1,749,107 of record WBMV01005603.1, on the reverse strand, counting down.
GTATATGAAGTAATTGGGGAGTTAAGGAGTCTGTCTGTTTTTAGAACTTTAATAAGTAATCCCTCTGGGCCCTTTACAGCTAAATACCAATTTTTCCATTCTCTTTAGATATGCCAGTCTGAATTTCATGTCTGCTTCTTGGTTCCATGTGATATTCCCCCGCTCTTTGCCAAGCCTAATAGGTAAGTAGCAAATGAAGCTGGGGATGTTTAGACAATGACAGGATGGGCTCATGCTAAAGGTAATCATTGATACCCTGGGAAACTGTATTCTTTCCTTGCCACTGTGGTAGTCTTCAGATAACATGCTGCAAGATAAGAAGTCACATATTTTACATACATTCATTAATTGCTTCCTCCTTGCTAAGTATCTGATCAGACGAGCTAAGAATTTGCAGCGAAAATTATCGTCAATAAGAACTATTTAATTTATAATACCCAACACAAAGTGAAGAAACATTTTGCATTCAATCACTCTGTCTCAGTTTCCATCTGGAAGATGTGAACAAAAATAATTAAATTAACAAGAATGTTGTGGGGAAAAATGTGTGAAGTATTGGCATATTACAGTGATGACTGCCATGGGAAAACCCACAGGGAAATTAACAATCGTCTCTTTATAAGGATTTGAACCATATTCCATAAATAAGTAAGATCTGCTGATTAAACAGCAATGAGAAAGAAATTAATTTTTTTGTTTGCTAAAATTAAATCCTCTTTCACTGGAAGAAGTAGGGTCACCTGAAAAAAAAAAACCTGACATGATTCTATTGAAGTACTAATCAGCTTAAACTCAGGAACTTCCCAAATTTAAAGCTGTCTGGCTGGTGTTATTCATAGGAAAAATGGCAAAACCATGGCTGAACAGAATTCCAAAAATTTGATTTTTTTTAAAAATAAGGACATGGCCTCTATGCAGTATGTAAAAGCTCCATGGATCATCCCTAAACTTACAGCATTTAAGCTCTGAGTGAATTTTCTGATAACTTACAAGTAAATCCATTAAGTAGATTAAGTTAAATTAATTAAAAACAGTGTCCTACCAGAGATCTGTCATCTGTAACACTTTTGATTTGGACATGAATGACCTTCCTGACAAATAAAACAGACACATCCAACTTTTCAGATAGCAAAAAACTACCAAAATCCCCTCTTTGAAGACATTAAATAGAGGTTAGCAATTGTTATGATTATTTAGGTCAGCGACAAGCTTGAGTCAAGTTAGCATGTGTCAGCATTTGTGGAGATCAAGCACATAATAATGAAATAGGGGTCTGAATGTCTTAGTCTGATCAGGGAAAAGCAACTCTAAAACTGTTAGCTGGCATGAAGACTCATGAGAGTAATGAACTGGCAGTTTAAATGATGATTAAGCTGAATAGTGTCTGCCAGGACACAAAAAGCCCTGTCACCAGGGAAGAAAACCAAAACCACAGCCTAAGAGACTGACAGCTCCTCATACCAATATCCTCATATTCGCTTTCCTATATTCCCAGAAGACTTGGGAGCAATGCAGGCTTCCTCAGGACACAGCAAAGCAGAAAAACCTAAGCTCCACACTAAGTCTGAATTGAATGCCCCAAGAGTGATGTCTAGTGTCCATATCTGAAAATTGCTCTAAGCACTCCAGCCACTTAATTCTAAGCTTGCACTTACACTTACATGCATGTGAATCCTTGGATCCTGAGCATTTTCTCATTCTGAAAATTCTTTTCTAACTTTGTCCTTCTTGGGTGGTTGCTCCTGAAGGTGCAAAAATTAGGCAAAAATACAGTGAACGTGACATTCTTTCTAGAAAGACTGAAGGGCTCTAGTTTGCTTTATCTATTCTCTGCTTTCTCTTCAGTCTTTCCATAGTGTATCTTCCACCTGTAGATCTTAGCAAAGGCTCAGCTCACTCTGTCTCATGCTCTTGCAGCAAAGTTGCTGTGTTGAGCAGAGACACCAGCATGTTGCCAAATCTCAGATGCTGTAGAAAAAGTATTTTGTTCACATGCTGAGGGTCCCAAATAATGCTTTTCCTTATTTGTTGTTTTGAAGGTGTTTTTTGTGTAACATGAACTCATGTATGGTTTCTTTTTGACAGCTTCTCATGATTTAACCCCAGCCAGCAGCAAAGCCCTGGGCAGCCATTGGCTCACACCCTCATCAGCAGGATAGGGCAGAAAATCAAAAGGGTAAAAGCCACAAACCTTGTGGGTTAAGCTAATGCCAGTTCAATAGCTATAGCAAAAGCCATGCACACAAGCAAAGCAAAACAAGGAATTCTTTCACTGCTTCCCATGGGCAGGCAGGTGTTTGGCCATTGCCTGGAGAGCAGGGCCTCATCACACATAATGGTTACTTGGGGAGAAAAATACCTTAACTCCAAATGTCCCCCCTCTTCTTCCTTCTCCCCCCGACTTTATATGCTGATCATGATGTCACAGGGTATGGAAAACCCCTTTGGTTAGCTGGGGGCAGTTGTCCTGGCTGCAACGTTCCCATGCACCCTCCCAAAGTTCCCATGCACCCTTAGCCCCCTTGCCAATGTGGCAGTATGAGAAGCGGAAAAGGCCTTGGCTCTGAGTAAGCCCTGCTCAGCAGTAACAAAAACAGCTCTATATTATCCACAGTGTTTTCAACACAAACAGCCCCGTATTAGCCACTGTGAAGAAAATTAACCCTACTCCAGCCAAAACCAGTTCACAGCTGCAGGGAAGTAGAGCTGTTCTTCCAGTTCATTGCTGACTTGTTGGTCACAGGTCTGTCCACAAGAGATAGTGGAGTACGAGAGCTTTACTGACAGTCGCCTGGCAGCAGCTACATTGAAGAGACTGACAATATCCCTCTGTGTCTATCAGTTTGAACTCTCCATTGGTTCACAGAAACGTAAGGTTTAATTCCTCAATTTGTATACGAACACTAAATCAATGGGATTCCTGTGTATGCAAAACTCACTCAAGTCGATTATCTCTATTGGGTGTTAGATTAGACTCTGCCTGCAAGACAAATTGCACATACGTTGACTGAAACCAAAACCAAGGCTGCTGTGAAATGTACTTTGAAATCTAATGCACCGCATCATTGAAGAATGAGTTTACATCAAAAGGGCAAAATGACAAAAAAAATTGTTAGTATTGATAAAGATAACCTCTCCTGCTGTTTGTCTGGCACTTGTCCACTTATGCTTGCCTTGCTATTCTACCTATGCTCCTAAATCATGTTGAAATGTAAGACTTCCATGTCTATTCATATTTCTAAAATATGTTGTATGAGCAACTGAGGATGAAGGAAAGATGACTACTGTCAGGCAAATGAAGGCAACTGATTTATTTGTTACCCCAATTTGCCTCTACTTATGTCCCTTTAAGCAGTCCATCCTCATGGAACTTAAACTCCCATAAAGCAACACCACCACCTACAGCTCAAACATCAGACTCTTCACCATAGGCTAATTGCACCTCTCTCTGTCTTGAGCTAAAGCTTTATCAGATGTAAGAGAGTACTTCTTTTGAAAATATGCAGTATCACTTTAATTCTCGTTATCCATAATAAGAGGTTGGTTTGGGGAAAAAAAAGAAAAAAAGAAATGACTCACCTCAATGCAACTTGTTTAATGAAAGATTCTTCTCTACGTGTTCATCCAGCAGTCTGAATTTTGCAGTACAGGACTCATCATGAAATGACTTTATGCATTGTAAGCAGAACATTTTAGTTCCAGAGCAATTCAAGCTCCTCAGAAATTTGTGCTTCTCTATTTCTATGGAAAAAATACCTTCATCAGCAATGGGAAATCATGAGGAGTATGTTATGGAGAGAGACTCCTTTTTCTGCTACTACAAATGGATCACAGTATAAAAATTGTTCTACTCCCATCATTTTTCAATAATTACTTCTTACTTTGGTGCTTTATCCCATGCTGCCAGACATGCTCTGGCAGGCTAAACGGGATATTTGCCCCCCAGTTTCACGAAGGTAGGTGCAAGGCTGCATTGTACAGTTGAGAGAACCATGGTCTCAGTGGTGACAGTGATAGAGAAAGCTAAAATCATGTTACGTGCACAGAATAGGAGTTGAAGGGAAGTAAAAGTGCCCACAGATGATATTCTGTCCCATGGCCTTTACCCATTCCTCCTCCTCAAAGTACTAAAGCCAATTTGCAAGTGGCTTTTGACTCCTTGTTTGTCCTAGAAGGCTGTGTTGGTGCTATTTTGTACAAGCATAGTCTGGCTCTTAGAGGGAATCACAAAAGCTTCAACACAGAAAAGACCACTGATTACCTGAATTTATTGTCTGTAACCCTGGCTGGGCCTATTTATGCACCATGTTTTCTATTGTCACCAGATGTACAGTTATGCAGAATAATGCATACAAATTGTTCTTAAGATGCAATCCTAAACCACTGACATAGCTGTTTATAGCTTTCAGCACCAAGACATTGGTTTATGGCTTTGGCATTAGTCCAGTCAAGAAAGCTCTGTTCAAGTCTTTTGTAGTGTGTTTTCACATTTCATGTGAACAATTTATGTTCGAAGGAGGCTTAAATGTGTTGTTTGAATATTTCAGGGAACTGGAGTCATGAAAATTTAAAAAAATTTAAAAAAACCAAGTGTGTGTCAATTTAATGGTACCTTTGCTTAAATAGAAAGCTAAAAGTTCATTGAACAGGGGAGTTTCTTTTAGGTAAAAAGCATAGGAAGCTTCATAAAATTTCATTTCAATGATCCACGAGGTCAATGGTACTGATACTAATATACACTAGCTGAAGATCTAAGCTTGTCTGTTTCTACTTCCAGACCCCTACAGTATTCACAACATGCTATATATTACATTAATACTCACAGAAGTTAGAACTGGCAATAGAAAATGACTGCTGCGAATGCTGAAAAGTGATTGACAGTGATTTATGATTAGATTCAGCCATAGAGATCTGTTGTGCAAACACCTAAGCAGTCAACAGAAAAGACCCAGAAGAATTCTGAAGATGCCATTCACAGGTGCTCCGTTGTCTGAGAAGCCACAGGTGTAAACAAAGAGAACTCTGTAGCCTGTTTTAGCACTAAAGCTGTAACTCCATTGTGTCCAACCTACCCCCGCAGGTTAGGAGAACCCACATGTGTGTGATGGACCTGTTTAGATTCTTACAGGCTGCAGTTCTGCCAGGTGAATGCATGTCTGTGGAGGATCTCAACAGTGTTAAGCTGAAAAACCTGTCTGCAGTGTGCCATCGGAGCCCCCTACGGCAGGGGGTGGCCTTTTGGCTTTGCCCGATTGACCACCAGAGAGCAATAAGGCACATTTGCACTGGGTGCCTTCGGGATGGGCGAATGGAAAAGGTGTGCAAGGCAAAACCGGGATCTGGCGTACAGGAAGGATGGGCCAGACACACCAACAGCAGTGCATTGTGCCCTCGATGCACCTGTCACCGCATAGACAATCACTCACCACTGTGAATCTGTGAGATCAAGAATTATTGGCCAGCTAGGAGAACTATCTATGAAATTCCACATTTAAAGTTAATCATGTCTGTGTTAGCCATACAGATTTGTTTTGCCTTAGACAATAGGGAACACAAAAGTAACATACCACATTATTTGCTGCAGTTGTATGGGTTGCTGGGAATAGCTTAAATGCATTGTACTGTCACTAATGCTGGTAGAGTTATCAGCATGATTTCTGCATGAGAGGGTGAGAAGTTTTTGACTTGTAATTCTCCAAATCTTTACAGGTGGAGTGGAAATTTTTTTAAGTGATCTTAGTACTCAGAAATCTGACTTATGTTCACACACAGCTGACTGGCTGATAAAAAGCTAGCCATAAGTCCAGCATATATATACAGGTACGTTTTACAGAAGGATCTCTCAAACAGTTTATACATTCAGTAGTTTGTCCATAGACCTAAATCTTCTCCTGTCTTTATCTTATTTTCATCTGTCTTACTCTGTGTGCCCCTGTTCCTGTTATGCCACTTAAAGCTCTATCCAGATCACCCAGGAGTAACAAGCCTCTTCAACTGTTGTTACTGGTAGCACAATTTTTGCCATAGAGGGAATTATCTTGACCCTTTTGGTTTTCAAGTCTTCAGGATTCTACAAGCAAAAGTACTTCTACTTGTCTCCTTTGAGATAGCTTGATTTCACATCATTGATAATCAGATGGATCTTGTGACATATGCTGAGTAGCTAAGCTTTAGCAGAAAGCAATTTGGTTGTCTTTTTTTTTTCTTTTGCTTTTGAGTGTCCAGTGATTTCACGGCTTTTGGAAAGAAATAGAGAAAAAAAAGCTGCATTGTGACTGCTGAATCGGGACTCCAAATTCTGTTTCTGCTAATTGTTTTTAACCCTGTTACAGTGTCCACCTCTCAAATGATTCTGGGTAATTTATTTTATCTCTCTGAACCATGCCTGCCTTTGTGAACTGGGAGCAGTCATCACTGAGAGGATTGTCACATTCTATTGTTTGACCAGTACTTCTTAAGATATAGCTGTTACTCAGGTTTAGAACTCTACAACAAATTGTAACACAAAATGTAATTGTCTGTAAATGCTGACATGACCAACATATGTAGAACATATTCCCCTTTTAAAAAATCTGTTCTTTTTTGTAAAAATGTCTACCAAAATGTGCTAAGGCCACGTCTTGGTTTTACCACCACTGATGTTTGTTTACTTGGTACATTTTTTAAAAGTCTATTTGTACCTGCTTAGTACCTGGTCTTTGGACTTTCTCTTGAGAGACATATGACACTATTCCCATCTAACTTTATTATAGGTATTTTGCCTACTTCTACCATTCCCAATCAGGCCTGTTTCAGTACTATTTCTTTCCATGTCAGTTGTATGTTCTTCATTTTAGGTATATTTTGTTTTTCTTAATAGTAAGTGGGATAAATGGAAAACCCAACAAAATACCTCTTCTATGGCCTCTCTTGTCCTGTGCCTGGCAAGTTCTGGGATTGCTAATCTCAGTTTCTGTGATTTATCTGCTGGGGTGAAGTTGTTCTGACCTGCAATAACAAAGTACATCATTGTTGACTTGCATGTTATAAAAATGATGCACAATACTCACATCTAAAAGTCAGAATAAACCTTTTACGCAGCTCTTTGTCAGTTCTACAAATGGTTGTAGTTAATCGATGCTATAAAACTTTCCTTCAGGCACCGGTACTCAGCGTTCACACAGGGAAATGCAGCTCGAGTCTGACATTTTAAATTCTGGGGGTATTATCTAATGAAATAACTCAAAGTTTGAAAATTCCCACCAGTAAAAAACCACAAAACTACTGTTGAGTATTTAAAAACATCTTTTGGAGCACTGGGGGAAAGGATACATTGTACAGACACGATTGTTTTGCTACTCTTTTCCTGCAGACACTTTTAACTTGACCAGAAGTCTACTGTCCCATCAGTGCAACCATGTAATTTTTGTCAACATTAATGGGATCTATGTATATTAGCTAATAAGGGTGTACATTGAATTCAAAATTCTTTTCCCCTTTATTAACACAACACGCAAGTCTTCTCATGAAGAAGCTCATGAGACTTTTTTCTACCTTGCCATAACAAACACTGTAGATTTAGTGAGCAAGATTTCAGGATTTCTACATTATATAATTTTTCATTTTGTATTTTACTGTTTTGCCATTTCTAGCAAGGAAAGGAAAATTGTCCAGGTGAGGACTAACTGGAAATTCCATAGGCTTTTATCGGACATTGTAATAATAAATCACTGGAAATACATTTTCTTACATTTAGGTGCATAAAGTGTAAAGATGGCATTTGGAACTTTGCTCTTATGGAGTCTTCAAAGAGACAACATTGTATCTCCTGAGGCCATTTTCTTAGCTTTTCCTCAAATTTTGGACACTCAAAAAAGGATGACATAGAGGAAAGATGTAAAAATATCATTGTGGAAAAGGCAGAGAAAGAAAGCCTTTTGGGACTCCTCTTAGAGTACATGCTGTGCTGTATTCCAGGCAAGCCTATGCCTAGAGGCCACAATCTATCCTTAAATGTGTGTGACCTACTAACCACAGTGAAGAAAAAGAGCAGGTGATCTGACTTACTGCTCTTGTGAGGGAATAACTTTTGCCTTGGCAGGAGAAATTTGAAGAAGGCACTCATGCTGCTCCTTTGGGGTTTACAGACCATTCCAGAGAACAGTGTCCAATGTCCTGAGAAAAGTGTCCCAGCTTTTCAGCATAACTATTGAAAAGGCCAGTGCAAACTGACACATTAAGAAAGATGATCCTTCAGTCCTTTTATTGGAGTGTAGGCAGGTTTTAAAAAACACTAATAAGCAAAGAATAAATTTCCAATACAAATTTTCAAGACTCTCAGATGTTTCAAGAATCCTTCTCTAGGATCACAAAGTATATCATAAAGAGCATATAAGGTGGAAATGTTTTCTGAAAAGGACTGAAACAAAGACAAGGAAGCTAAGGGCAATAATGGGATTTTAGACATCTCAACTTCAGGCTGTCTACTTTTAGCTAATTCAACAGGACCTATGTTTTAGGAAGGTGAGAATCTGCCCTTTTTGGTAACTGGGCCTCTGCTGGTGAAGTGGCAAATATCTGTGACACATAAACTCACTAGCTGGTTTGGTAGCTCCTGGTCAGAGTGACTTGCCCAAGTTCATGCAGTAAATCAAAAGCAAAACCCATATATCAGGACAATGTCCTATTTTCCAAAGTTTGTTTATTCAACCAGTTAGTAACACTTTCTCCCTGTTCCAGCTGAATCATTTAATCATTACAATGCTATAGTTTGTTTCAGCTTTTCATATTGCCAGGAGGTGGGGATTTAAAAAGCACTTTGCTGTTCACCTTTCAGTCATCCTCATAACTTTCATCTGTGTATTGTTTTATTTTGCTAAAGGCTTTCCCAACAGACTGGCATTTTCTCTGAAAAGCTGTATCACCTACAGAGCTGGGAACTGTGACCTTCTGGTGCTTGAAGGGTTATAAGTAAACTTCAGAACATCCTTTATTTTTTCTTTAAAAAGAAGATTCACTAAAACATAGGTTTTAGAGAGTCTGAAATCCCCTCCTACATTTCTTTGCTCTTTGGGGAGTCAGGGAAAGTGCTTCAGCCTCCAGTATTCTAGACTGCCTTCTTCAACAGCCCATGGATTTTGGAGCTGGGTTTTTTTTTCATTTTTTGATGAACTAATTGCACTTTTATCTTAGCAACATTAGCACAGCTTAGTTGTATAAATATTGTTCTAGTATCTAGTAACATTGTCCTAATATCCAATAAAGATTGCACATAGTATCCAGTGCTCCCACTCCAAACGTGTTTTGGCCTCCGTTACTGAGCAGAAAGGCTCTGAAGAAAATCAGGAAGGTGTTACTACTTCAGTGTATGGTTTTTGTTGGGCTTTTTTTGAATGAACAAATGATTAGTGCACTTAAGAAATACAATAAGGGAAATGATATTGGTTTTCCCTTGTGATATAAAATCATTATTTTGCCCAGGAAAAGCAACAGCTTTCACCAGTGCACAGACCTCAGTATGCAAATCTTCAGAACAGCCTCCCACTTCTCGCCTGTGCAACTGGCAATAGAAAAATCCTGTAGCTGTTTTTCTTTCGATGAACAATATCCTGTTGACCCCTTAAATTGTTCTTCAGTTCTTCACTTTCTTTCATCAGATGAAACTCTTCCTATTGCTTTATCCTCGATTCTGCTGTCAGGAATGTTGGCTGTTGCTAAACTACACCTGCCTTGCAGCCTTCATTCCAGCTCCTGTCCTGTGTCAGGAACTATCTCATGTGATCTGTCTTCCTTAAAAGCTTATCTTTTGCACTTGCCACTGTTATGTGTAGCAATTTGATGAATAGATACAGTTCTGTTCACTGGTGCATAGTGGCCTCAGGTTCTTGGCTCCTTTGTTCTATTTGCCTACTGCTTATCTTGGCACTCTTTTTGATTGTTTTCAAGTAATGCCTTTTGTTTTCTGTGAGACTGATGTGAATGCAAAGAACTAAGTCCTGCTTTTTAACCTCATCAATCTCGTTGCTCATCTTTTACCGTTTACCTGAGATAATGTATTTTTATAGAGCAGGGGATCCTTTATCATTTTGCCATTGCCATCATCACTGGCTTTTCTTTCCCTCTGACTTTTCCTTCCAGCATTTTGTGAGAACCTATGGCTGGATGTCCTCTTCTCAAATTCTCGGGGGGTGCTAAATCACTATAAATCTGTGAACTCTGTTATTTCCCACTATGTGTCAAGTGCCGGGTATGCCTTATCTTCCAAGAGATATGGCATGCCTCCAGATGACGATTCCTGTCTAAGGGTCATTTCTATAATTCTCCCTGCACTAGGAATGGGAGGCTATTGTAACCAAGAAAGCAAGTGCTTCTTGTAGTTAGCAGACAAATTATCCAACAGCATATTATATAAAATGTTGTGTGACAAAATCCCATGAGGACCTCAGAGAGACACTGACAGGAGTGAGGTGCCCAAATAATGCCCTGCTGGCCCACTCCCAGGCCCATCCCCGGGGTCATCAGCACAAGCTTGGATGAGCACAGGGGCACAAGGCCTGGCAGGAACCCAAATCAGGGACTCTCCAGTCAGCTTTTGGACTGAGGGGCTCATTGTCTAGGAGTGGGACACATTATGGGATATAAGGGAAAGATCAGTTCCAGATCATACAGGACTAATTATGGGATGTTTAGGGGAGGAATCAAAGGTGGAGAAGGGGAGTGGTTTAGGTGACTGGGGAGGGAGTGGGAAAAATAGAGGGACAAGCAAAAAAAAAAAAAGGTGAATTGCCACAACTGGCTAGTCAGAACACCTGCCTGGCTATGGCCTGTGCCTGATCAGTGCAGTTTGACCTGTATTCTTATTAAAATATTCTCTAAATCTTTCCTGGGTGAGGGGTGTCTATTCTGTGCCCATGTGTGTATGGGGGTGCTCCCAGGCTGGACGGCCTGTGTGTGTCTGTGGTGCAATGACTGATGAAGTGCGGGTGTACGAGTGGGTGTGATCACTAGCAAAGATCAAGCCAAACCAGCTGGGGAGTAGGTGAAGTGGTTGGGACCAAGTGGGTGAGGTGGTCTCTAAGGACCAGCTCCAGATGTGAGAGCACCTCTGCATCTCTACAGACAAGGTCACAGGGGAAGCAGGAGGGAGTGGGGGTGTCAGCCTCACTGGCTGGTATGAGCAGGTGCCAGCAACTGGGACCCAGTTGCCAGCTACTGGGCAGACTGACCCTGTGGTGTAGACAATATTTTTACTTGTTCATCTGGGTCCATACTTTTCAGCCTACTTGAAATCACTGCAGAGAAATACAGGAATACTCTAGGATGTTTACTGAATCTTCCATGGAATCATCAGTGATAGAATCTAGAAAATGCACTTTATTCAGTGTATTTGACATCATACAACTTCACTGCATAAAGTGCCCATAAAACATCCGTGATAGCTGCTAGTACTTGCTCAACAGTCACTTCTTCATGATGCCACCATAAACATCATCAGCCAGAGTGCACACACATTTTGTGGCAGAAACTGAATGGATGGAATTGCTCTAAAACCAGAAAAGCACAGCCAGAAACTGTTTTTGTTTTCACATACCTGCTTTCTATATCTTAAACACTAAATGCTCTGAACTCTCAGCTGTACTGTTTCAAGGCTTCCTGAAACTTTGCGGCTGTAACTGCTCCACACAGCTGCAGGATTTCAAGAATGGTGCCTCACACATAATTTTTTTCTTTACTTTTTGGGGTTCTTGAGCACAGATCAATGGATCTTACTTGTCTCAAGGATTCACTGTCTTCTGAAAAGTATGCACATAATCTGAAGAGATATCTGGCCATCTGTCATGGTGTCAAATTTTAAAGGAAAGACAAAAACAAACTCACAGAAAAAGAAATCTGAAGACTACAGCATACACAGAAACAACATCTGGCTCAGAAAGTCCCTGAGCTGCAAACAATTGGGTCCTGAGAGAGTACTGTAGGGAAGAATCACAAACTCTTGTATCTGACTTATTCTTCCTTAGGTTTGTATTTACAGGCATCATTGGAAACACAGTATTAGGGTAGGTGAACACTTGATCTCACAACTGAAAGCAGAGATTCTTTTTGTCTTTTGTACCTCAAAGACAGGTCGGTTACCACCAATCCATACTCGCGCTGAAAGTGTCAGATTGCTTTCAAGTTTGATTTCTGTCACGACCCAGTCAAAAGCTTCACTCACTGAATGTGACTGCATATTCATATTTTTAGGAAATACAAAGCTCGGTGCATGAAAAAAACTTCATACAGAGATTTTCACATTACTATATTAAGGTGGAAAGTGCTTTTTGCTTCTTAATAGTTTAACAGTCCTAGTGAGGCACAGGTAATGATAGCAGCAGGCTTCAGAAAATGACAGTATTATTTCTAAAGGAATAAAGAGAAACCCCAGTCCAGAAAAAATTATACTGTGAAAGCAGTTATCTATTTTGTTACTAAATATTTTACAAGCCTTGACCTTAATCCAGCTTGAAACAAAGATGATATGTAGATAACAAGCTAACAGTTGATTTTTCTTGGTGAACCTTAAAAATTAGTTACTAGAATATATAGAACACCAGGAATCCTAATAATAATAGCTAAATTATTATTAACAATAATAATACCAACAACAGTAAAATCTCCAAAGCATCTGTCTAACTACTATCATGGTACACCTCTGCTGAGCAATGTGGACCAGTTTGGGAGCTGCCCAAGTGGGAGTCTTTATTAAAGCACTGTCTTCCAGTAACCAGTGTTAACTAGTAGAAGTTCCTGAACCCTTGCTATAGTAGAAAAGGCATCTGAACTCTGAGGTTGTTTTAAGAATTTGAAACACCACCCACTTACTAAAATCCAGTCCATCCTTTTCTTATGGTCTATGTTGGCTTGTTACAAAGATAATAGCTATATAATACAGGGGAAAATTCTCAATTTTAGACTATTAACATCTGTTTGGAGATACTGCAGATTGAAATAATTATCCTCAATAAAATTACTATCAGTCTGTCTACAGTATTGGTGACTAAATGTCCCTCAAACACCTGCCTCAGTTTATTATGGAGGTTAATTCCCACAATGTCTTATACCTGATACTCTTATCAAAGGGTTGTCATGTATCCATAGGTATGTGGATGGAACATGTAACTCAGGATGTGATAGTGGATCTTGATATTGTAAATGCTGAATATTTTTGTCGTGTTTATCTTTAATAGGTACTTAGCATTGGCATTAGCTATCATGTTATTTTACTTGGAGAGAAAGTCCTAGCTTATGTGAAAAGACAACTGGTTTATTCTATGCTAATTGCCTTTTCTTGGAGGCCTTACATTTCCTTTTTATATTTTTCCCTGATAACTCCACAAATACATTCAATTGAACAAGTGAAAATATTGAAATAAGCTTCCTCATGGACCTGTTTTTTCCTCTAGCTTCTTGCACCACTTCATGATCCATCAAGACCCTTAGTATCATCATGGGAATAAGAGAAAAGGCAGTGGCAAGCATCTAAGAAAACAAATAAACATAAGGACTCTCATTAGACACAAGCTAGTAGAAATGGGAGTGAGTGAAAAATGCAAAAAAAAAGAGCTAATATCTTGCTCTGCCTTTTTTTCCCCCCAGAAGTATGATAAAATAGAGCAAAATTCTATATCATTCCTGTTTTATTCACTCCATACTCAAGCAAAATTTTTCACTGGGATCTGTGTTGAGTCCTTCCTGAGTGAAATTTAGTTCTTAAATGAGAATAATGAAAGAAAAATAATTAATGGAGAAAGTAGTAAAAGTATTGAAGATTATGCCAGTATGCTAACTATACACTTAACAATGTTTGTTCATTTAAGCACAAGATAATACAGAATAAGGTCAGGGGAAACCATCCCATATGCATCCCCAAAGATATCTGATATATCCAATGACAGCAGAGTCCTCTTTATTCAAAATACTTTGGGAACATCAAAACATTTGGATAAACAGGGCTTCAAATAATTGAGGGAGTTATTGTATAAATAATTCACACCAGGGGGACATAACCTAGATTCAAAGGACTGAGTTTCAGATCAAAGGGGTACAGATAAATAGGATTTGGCTCTATATGAACAAATAAAATAAACAACATTTGATTATTCAGGAATTGGGAAGTGTCCGAACATTTTCTCAAAGAGAGTTTAGGACAAAAGGGCATTGGAATAGGCCCTACAGAAGAATATTCCTATGAAATCAAAACCATATAACTAAATGAGACCAAAAAGACATGGGAGTTTTGGGGGGGAGGGTTGTGCATGCGTCTGTTTGGTTGTTTTGTTTTGTTTTTTAAACTCACTGATCTTCTAGTCAAGATCATATGAACTTCATCAAATTTTCTAACATCATTCCAGCCATGACACTGACAAATATTTTGTGGCAGAAGGTGGGGATTTGTAACATCCTTGTCTCTGTAACTCATTTTCCCAAATGCCCAACAGAAACAAACAGTGAAATATACGAGTTTTGTCTTGGACGGACAATATTGTTTAATTGCCCATCTTTCTATTAATATCATGACCCAGATATGATTCATCTACATACAGACATCATAATCTCCTTTTAAATGCCTTTTAAAATACAAATCGTGGAATTTAAAAAGTTGTTGTTTTATGCTGATATTCACCCCCTCCATTATTAATATGGTGGTGTAGATACTTTGCTAATTTATACAAATAAACTGTATTTTCCTTTTTCCAAGAGCCATGCTCACATTCCTGCATGTCAGTGTTGTCCCTTACTGTCTGTTTAGGGCATTTTAACATAGGAGTGGTCAAACATGTAGAGGGAGTGAAAGTTCTGGAACTACAATACCTTTTGATTCCCCTCAACACTTGATTTCTGCAGCCAAAAGCCCAGAGGGGAGAGCACTTCTCCTACCCTGGTGCCTCAGCCTGAACAACCCCATCCTGTTTGTAAGCCACAGGGAAAGGAGGGCTTCTGAGTCATGCCTTGAGGGGTGCCTCAAGTTTCGGAGGCATGTTTTCAACCATGTCAGACTGTCCTGCTGAATCCATCCTGGGGCTCTGTGCCTTGTGCTTGGGTTTTTGAGCCTTTAGGTCTGTCAGTGCTGCAAGGGCTGAGTCCTGCACCACACCTGGGGCAGGTTTGTTCCATACCAAGGGCAGACAGTGCCTTACCCCTCGGCCATGGGGCAGGTCTCCTAGGCCTGTCAGCTGCCTGTTTAGCCACCAGTGCTACCAGCCTACCCCACGCCTCTCCACAGGAGTACTCCACACAGCATTCCCCCTGCCCTCTGGCCCCTGATGCCCCACTCGCCACTTCGGGTGGGAAAAGCCACCACATCCCTGGAGCTGCCAGCAGGGCCGGCTGCCTCCCCTCTGGTCCCCTCCTCAGGTCCTGAGGCTGTGGGGATGTGACGCCCTGGTTGTTGGCATTGCTGTCCCCAGCTTTGTTCCCTCCCTCCAGGGCGAGGGACTGCACGATCATGTGCATGGGTGACATACGAGGGGAGAATGTGTGGGGCAGCAAGGATGGGCTGGTGGTGAGGTGGGGGATTCTGTGGAAGGGACCATGGAGAAATGGCAGGTTGGAGTTGAGTTCAATATGGGGAGGAAGTAAACACCTGCAGGGGCTGAAAGGGGCAGAGGCTGCCATTGGAAACTCACAGACAGTCCTCAGCAAGGAAGGAGTTTTGGTGGGTGGTCACACAGACAGGGTGAGGTCTGGAGAGAGAAGCTGAGGAATGGAGCTGATTTGGGGTGTTTTGCAGTTTGCTGACAGGTTGCTGCAGTGACACAGTCTGAAAGTGAGTAAAGGTAAACTATAAAGAGCAAAGCAGGGCTTTTTCTGTCAAAGCAAGTTGTTGCCATTTTATTTCCTGAACAAACAGGAAATACCTTGGAAATGGTTTAAGGTTTCAGTCTCCTGAACTTGTTCTCTCCCATCTCCTCATCTTACTAACTCTGCAACTTGTTGGCTAAGGTTGTGTTGTCTGTGGTACAGGTAAAGGACCAATTTCTAGTTTTATTCCAAATTACAAGATTTCAAATTACAGCAGCTGCTGTCTGTAGCTATAAGAATTAAAAGAAGGTAAATTTCCCTCTTCAAAAAATCCAAACAAATAAACAAACCTGAAATAGACTTCTCTCAGTGAGCAACAGACAAGGCTTGTTCAAGTTTTGCCCTCTCTTTACTCTATTTTACAGGCTTGTCAAAACTTCCCTCTCTGACTCAAGAATCCTTGCTCTCTGTATGTCTTAGCTGAAATTTGAATAGGAATATCTTGATCAGTTTTCAGTCTGGAGCGGAGTAGTGACCCGAAGGTAAAAACAGAGCTTGGTAATGGCAATGGTAATGGTTTGAGCTTGATAGCCCTGGAGTCTGGCTGAAACTGTTCTGTGGACCTGAATGCAGAAAGTACATAGGCTTGTGCCAAACTTGAAGCATATCTGAAAAATCTTTTATTTCATCCAGCTCCTTAAGCTCTGGAGGTTAAACACAGGCACTAGTACTTGGACAAAACCAGTGAAAACTTTCTTACACTGCTAGTAAGATCCACTGCCTGTGGATCTGACAATCTGTTCCTATTACCATCTAATACCTGGATTTTTGGCTGAGTTTCTAATTAAGACAGTGGCCATGCCATTTTTTATCTGTTCATCTAAGGACCTGAAAGTTTATTTGCTCTCATCAAATTCTAAAGCAGGTCTGAATTCAGTGGCTCCAGGATTGGCCCTGTTATTTTTCTCTTTTCATTTCTCTTTTTTTGTTTGTTTGTTTGCTTTTTGGTGTTTTTTGTTTTGGTTTGGTTTTGGGGTTTTTGTTTGTTTTGGTTTTTTGTGGTTTTTTTGCTTGTTTGTTTGGGGTTTTTGTTTTGGTTTCTTTTTGTCTTTGCCCCTCCTTCTCCTTCCCCCAAGGTAAAAACCCCAGGAGATACGAGTCCTTCAGAATCAAATAGAATCAATGAATTTCCCAAGCTCATTTTCAGAGGTAGTTTTTTCCCCTCTTTCCTATTTCCTGACACAACAATCTTGCCTTTTCTTTAATAATCTGAAACTACAGCTGCATGGTGGAGTAGAATTCAGAGGTTAAAGAAAAAAAGTGTATGTTTGAGTCTTAAAATAACATACACGTTAAACTCTCTTTAATTGTGGCTTATCAATAGACTGATGAACTCAGGTGTTTGCTGTTGCCATTGGTCCTGATGCTCTGTGGCAGGCAGAGGCAGCAGCTGCTGATGATGGAAAAGAAAAGGTAGTGGAAGGAGGAGGGAGAGGAAGGTGGAGATGAGGGGATTGGCTGCTCTCAGTGCCAGTCTGGGCTGCAGCCCCGGCTCTTCCGCTGCTCCAGCCCTGGCTCTCCCCTGAACAGCTCCCAGCGAGAACAAGGCGTGCGGAGCTCGCATCACCAGCATCATGCTCCTTGGGCTTGGATCGCAGATCCCCCTCCGCCAACACTGAGATAACTCCTTCGTCTTTCGGCGTCCCCAGCAGACCCAGCAGGAAAACACGCACGTGAGAGAGAGAGAGAGGAAAGAAAGAGGAGGAAGGCGAAAATCTGCAACCAAGGGGACTAAAACAGAGAAAAAGAGTGCTTTGCTTGCACAGCTGCAAAGTGGGAATTTAAAGAGCTGCAGAGAGAGAAATTCCAGCTCCTCAGCACACACACGTTGCAGAATTACAGATCCAGGTAGAAATGACATCAACAGGGAAGGAAGGCAGCGGAGCTCAACATGCACAATATGTTGGACCCTATCGCTTGGAGAAAACCCTAGGAAAAGGACAGACAGGTTGGTCCTTGTGTAGCAGCAGCAGCAGCACCGGTGCTAGAGGGAAGGTGCTGTGGCAGCCACTGAGGTGGTGCTGGGGATGGGATGCTCGAGGGTCCAGGTTTTCCCATTTGCTGGTTCAGTGCAGATAATATTCAAAGGAGATTTTTTGCCTATGTTTATTTTTAGTTTTCATTTTAATGATTTTTTCCTTTTATTTTATTTTTTTAAAAGAAAAGGGAAAAAAAAAAGCCCAGGATGCTTTATGTTCATTACTCCTGCTAATGGGTGTTGTTCTGATGACAGGCAGAGTGCATGCAGAGGGAAAAATAGATGATCATGCTGGTGGTGAATTTTCACATCCATTTCTTCGCTGCCCTACTTAGGAGCATTTTCTTTTTAATCAAATTATATTGAAATTAAAGGTTCACAGCCTGTAGTACCGAGGAGGTGGTGGTGGTGGTAGTGGGGGAGTCACCAGCAGTATTTCATGACATCATGATTGAAAAGGGTGTAGTCCTTAAGGTGCAGTTGGGGGGGAGGTGGAAATATGTACAGTATGTCTCTGGCACTGACTGCTGTGGGTATTTAGCAAATATGGATGGATGGGCTGGTGGTTTTTGTGGGTAGGCTCTGGAATAAAAGAAAAATAGAGGATTGGTAGCAGAATTCATTCTGGTTATGCTGTGTTTTTGTAGGAGGGATTGGGAGGGGGGGAAGGGAGGTTATTTCATTATTTTTCTTAAAGCTTGTTTATGAAACTTGCCCCCAGCAGATTTTCCTGAATGGAACAATGGTAAGAAATATTAAAAAGAGGAAACCGAGTGGAGGGAATTAGCAGAGAGCAGGTGCTTCTGCCCTACATGACATAATTAGATCCCCTAAATGCGTTCAAGATCTGGACTTACTGTTGCTTGCTTGGATAGCATATTCACTTCAAGGGCAGGGGAACATTAATTGGAAGAAAAACGCTTAAAAAGAAGCCAAATGTCTTCCTTTTTTTTTTTTTTAATTTGTGGGGTTTTTTTTTAGTAACAGGTGCAATAAGCAATGGCATCTGTTAAATTCATTGGGTTGGGAGCCCCCCAAAAGTGGATTGAGACTCAAGATTATTATTTAGGGAAGGGGTAAGATCAGACATAGGGGGGCTTCTTTGGGCATGTGGGTGTTAAGTGTTGTTCATTATGGTGGGACAATAAAACATGATGCATTGTGGTGTATTTTTTTTTTTTATAACCCAGCCGAGCTTTGCCCATCTGTTGTCTAAAGGATTTAATAGGCGTTTCCATCCCCAGCTGCTGCCTCTGCTCTGCCTGCTTCCTCACTGCCCTGCGTGGCAGCAGCTCTGCAGTCCGCAATTTTCTTAGGGACACAGTCAAAATCCAGATCTTTCTCTGTAAGAAGCAATGCTCTTCTGAGATGATTGATTATAACCTCCCCCCCATCCTTCCCCTCCTCTTCACAACCCCATAGCAACCGTTCAGAGACATGGATGAAGATGACATTGTCTTCTAGTGAAAGTGACTTTTATTTATATTTTATTTTTTTCCAAATCTCTTCATTGTATCAGCTGCTAAAGGTAGTTTTCTGTCACTGTTTTGGTTACCACCTTTATTCTTTGCATAGCTCAGTAAGTCTTCTGCAGCTATATTCTTACTAAAATCTGTTCTGATGATGATAATGAAAATACGAGAAAAATTGCAGTGTATTGTTAATAAAACTGCCCTATTTCTGCTGGTAATCCTTTCCTGGATACTCCAGGTGATCAAAGAGCTAGCTGTAGATGACAAATTCATTTTTGTCTTCATCACCATTTCCTTTTTTTTCTCTCTCACATTCTCAGCACCCCTCCCTCCCCTTTAAATACAATTGTGCCTGAGTTTCAAAATACAGCTGCATTAACCTTTTGCTCCATGTTCTTATAGCCTTACGTTGTGGTCCTAAAGGGTTATCTGCAGCTTTGGTTATTTTTTTTCCTCTCTGCTAATCTTCCTATCTTCCTCCTAAGTGATTAGAGACGTGGGGGTGGAGGGAGAAGAACAGGATGTATTTAGAGGCTTGCTGCTGTTGGCCTCTGCAGTTATTCAACCAGCTGGACAAGGGTGAAAGTTTCCTTTTGCAGTTTTACCATATAACTGATCTTTATAGATAAGTCTCTGCTCTTTGCACGCATGAATGCACATGAAATGCACAATGCATGGTGCCACAGAAGCTGGAGGTGGGAGGAAGAGGAAGAGAAATCTTAAAGTAGCTGATGTCAGTCTATGTCTCTCCTGTTATACCCACACTTGATTAATGGAATAAAGCACTGAGGTGAAATCTAACTCAGTATTAAACATACATGGCTAAATATGGAAAGATGCCTTCTGGTCTTCTCGCATTTTCTGTGCTAATCCCATTTTGCAGTAGGCAGAATGGCATGAACAGTGTGTGGCATGTAGCTCATCCTCAGCTTGAGTGTTTTGGAGGGCAAGCAGACAACCTGCAGCATTTTAGGAAGAGGACAAGCAACACAGTGTGAGGGCCTGGTTCACCATCGTATGTTGTCATGGTGTGTATCTTTGGGTTTGGGTTGCAGTAGCATACAGATGAAGAAAGTAGTGGTTGTAATAATTCCTTTAGAGCCTGACTTTAAAGCTTGGAAGATCAGGAGATAATGGCTTGGAATATTATTTTTTTTCCCCCAAGGGAATGAGGAAGCATAGGAGATAAAATCTGGCAAAATGTAATGATGAGTAGAAGTAAAGTGTAAGCTGTGTTGCAAAATCTTGTCCATTTTGCAGTGATCTTCATATCCATAATTTTTATTTGGAATAAAAAATTATTGACTCTATAAAGTGATTTCAGAGAGGCAGATCTAGCTTTGCTTCCAGATACATTAGCATCATACCAGTGTATTAATCGCTCTTACCTGCTTTTACTGAGATCAAAAGAAGGAGCTTTTGGGAAGTTCATTCATAGTTCAGGGCAGACTTAGAAGGAGTGCTGTGGAGGGAGAACTTAGTGATAAGTAGAGCTCTCACTGGCTTTCTTTCTGTGAAGTTCTCATTGATTACCACCTTAAAAGCTGAAAAATAGTGTTTACCAACAGCAGCCTGCTGGTCCCTGCAAAGAGGTCCAGTTGCTGTATCTGGGACTTTAGTGGAACCTGGTGACATCTGGCTGTGGGTGGACAAAATTGATAGGGAAAAGCCTTCTGTTCAAATTGATGGGTAACAACTGAAAGTGTTGATTGATCAGATATGCAAAATCTGTCCTGAGCAGCCTTCTGGGCTGGTGCGTCACGCTTGCTGAGGGTGAGTGATGCCACAAAGAGAGGATTAGGGCCTCCTACTCTGAGAAGTTGGAAAAGGGTTACACAGGGCAGTGCTGAAAAATGGCTGTGCTTAGGTCTTTGCTGCTGCTGGGAGTGATAGGGGAATGAAAATTATTTTTAATAGTGCAGCACATAAATTTATAGTCTAATTTGGGTACTGTAGCAAGATGGTTTGCTTTTGTAATAGAATGAATTCAGAGCACCTCTTGTTGATGGCATCTGAAGGGACGGAATCTGTATTTGAATGATTTTGCAAGAATACAGAAAGCACCATAATCTTGATTATTGTGGTCAAAAAATTATTTTACACAACGGTCAGTGTAAAAAAATCACTGCTATATATATGGATGTGTGGGAAAAGGTTGGTTTATCTCAGTTTCATTGATACATTCTTCTTCAGTTAATTGTGGGAGGTTTTCATTGTAATTAACAGTAATGAGGAAAGGATGTGTGTCATGTTACACTAACACACCTGGAAACAGTGTGCCTTGAGAAGCCCCAGTTACACCTGATCATGGAGCAGTGTTTTAAGCAAGATAGAGGCTTTTCTTTATTTGCCACTGATTCTATGTGAAATCAGTTTCTTGCATACTGCTTGCTTTATTGTTTTAGAATTCCACAATTATCTCTGTTCATGTGTTTCTTTTGGCCTCATTAACCCATATTTCACCCTTGAAAGTCTTAACAATAATTCTGATTTACTGTAGTGAGTATTTATTAATGAGTACAAAGATGTGGAACTGAAGTTTCTTGTGAAGGTCTTTAGCAATTTGAAGGGTTTTCTTGTGTTTTCATTTGACAGTCACTGTTCAGGCTTCAGTGTCATTGTTTGCTATAGCATGTCTAGTTGAAATTTCCAAAATGCTGCTTTGTCTACAAGCAGTAAGACATTAGCTCTAAGTGGGAGTTATCCTATTCACTTTGAGATAAACTTCATGAAAAATTTAATGTTGCTTATCCATTTTGTCTTGTTCCTTTCATTCTGTTTTAAGCCCGGTACGAAGAGTCCTGCCTGAAACTCATGGCACTTTGACCTTCACAAAAAGTGTATGGGTTCCCTTTTCTTCATTGTACCCTGTGTGGCTTGCAGATATTTAGGTGGATAACATGTTAATGAGCAGTGAGTGAGGTGTTCAGCAATGTGCTGTTAGGTTATATAAGAGCAGAAGTCATTAAATTTGGGTCTTAGTGAATTTAATAGCCTTTCATTTAGTGAGAGCTTAAACAGGATGTTTCTTTACAGCCTTAACCATCTGTTTCCGTGACACTAACGAAAACTGTAATTTATTAATTTTTTTTGAATTTTTCTCTGTCAAATTTGGTTGAAAGTGAAAGCTTCAGCTCTACTCAAGGATTATTGGGTAGTCAATGTGGTCTCAGAAGCCTGGTTTCCTTAGGTAAGTACGCTAAACAAAGTGTATCCTTTTCATTCATACTGCTGTAATTTTCTTTTCTGACACAATGTAGTGGATCTAGAGACATTCTGAATAATACAGCTTTCTTCCATTTAGCTGTTTAGATTAATATATCATTGTAAGAGGTGTAAATCATTGTAGTTTTCCTCATGGCCTTTTTAGACACACAAACAACAAATCAGTTTGTATACTAATAATGTTTTCATACATATACTTTCCTTATGAAAGTTTCTTTGAAAACATTGAATTTATATCTGTTGTCATGATAGTCTGTGAAGAATTAAATGTTTAATTAGTAATCATAAAAATAAATACTGCAAGCAATACTGTGGGTAGTAGAGGTCTTAAGAATGAAATTTAGCCTAGAAAGGTTATGCCATGGTGACTTAGACTTAATAGATTATCAAGTAATGGTTATGAGTTTTGAGATATTTGGTCTTTCCTATGTACCTTTGATCTGATTGTTGACAAGTACTGTTTGCCTGCCTTAGTGACTGAAGTAAACTAGTATTATGCTGCATGTCTGAACTGCAGAGTTCAGATAATCCCTTTTACGACTTTCACTCTTTTTTGTTTATTTGGGGATTTTAAGCAAATTCTTGTTTGCTAACTGCAGTGAAAAATATTTTTAGTTTTCGTTCTTCTGCAAACTTTGTACAGGCATTCCATTAGTCTTTTACCCCACTATCAGTAGCACGATTATTATGAAACTGTTGAAACATCAGCAGGCTCTGAATGATTGTTTTTCTTTGGAAAGCACAGTAAGCTTTCTTACCCAAGTGTTGTTAAAATTCAGATACTGCCAGATGAGTAGGACTCTATGACTACATACTTATGTTTCAGACGTCAGCAGTAACTATGAAAGCAGTGATTTCACAGAGTTCTTGTGCTGCTCAAGCACTTTTCTGCTTTTCATCACTGCTCTAATGTCATTTTGTGCTGCTACAGACGGAAGGACTGTTTTAGTGAGGAGAGAGGTTGAAGAAATGGAAAAACTTTCTTGTTAGAATTTACCTCCAGAGAGGAGGTCTTTCTGATCCCTAGAAAACCTGTTATTCTGTGAGAAGGCCAAATGTAGTGTTTTAGGTGGGTTCTTACAACTTCTTTTCTAAAATGAATGTAGCAGCCAGTGTATGTTTTGGAATCTCCAGCATTGCAGTGTTTTTCAGTATACTGTAATTTTACTCCATACATTGTATTCTTGGGAAGTCATTAATGGTGTATGCTTAGAGAGTTAAACAGTAATTGCAATGACAATAATAGATGTTGTTGTTACACACATCAAAACTGGTAGATAGGTAATACAGAACATATATAGGTGATTGAAGAATTCCAACTTTCAGAAAAAATTTGAAAGGAGATGAGAAGTTTGGGAGTAATGCCTTCTGAAATAAGAGACATTGCATGAAGACTGTATTATGCACATAGGAGAACAGTCATAATAAGAAAAGGTAGAAGCCTGGATGTAGATAAAGGCAGAGACATAAATAAAGGCTCAAGGAATGGTCCTGTTCAAATGCTGAGATACTGTAAATTGCCCCTGTGAAGTCAGTCCATGTTTTAAGTTGAGCTGACTTCAGTAGAAAGTTCATCAAGCCCATGATAAATAGCTGAGGGTGGAATCTCTTTGTTTGTTGTGGATGATTCTATTAAGAAATATCCCAAAGAAATTTTCTGGTTTTGTTTTAAACAGGCCCAAGATGTTTAGCAATCCAAGTCAATAATGCTGTTCATTCTGCTTATGGAATATGAGGAGATTGTTCCATTTCCAGTTCATGCATAAACATTGTTTTTCTACAAAACATCCATAATGATCTGTAGAATAACATGAATAATTTGTTGTAAATAGTGTTCTTAATGAACTCGAACTGGCTTCATCTGCAGTGTTTGCAAAGGCAGAGTGGTTTCCTTTAAATCCTTATTTGTTTCATATTTTCTGGCTAACAACTATTTTTATTTTCTTTCCCCAACTGTCTTAACGCATGGATTGGTTGCACTTAAGTAGTATTCAAAGATTTGAATTGTACTCTTGAATGTAGTCTATTGGATATATTGCATAAGAGAACTGCATTCTACTTGTATCCTTGTGCAAGCACTTCCAACACAGATGTCTGCAAGTGCAAACTGAAAGTATAGTTTTCCTGGACAATTTGGACATGATTCTTATGAATATTCATGCCTGGAAAATGTAAGTTTTTCAGAAAGGCTTTTTTAAAGGCTTATGAATCTGACTAAATCCAAGTAACTTCATTTAAAATACCTACTTTTAGAGCCTATCAATATTGTTCATCCAGTTCCATTTGACTTATTCTACATTTAATTTTGAATAGGGATACAAATTTTTTATTAATTAATTCTCTTTACAGACTGTAAACATTATTGATAAAAATATGTGAAAAACCACACAAAAAAATCCACCCGTAAGATTTTTTTCATCGCTTCATAGCTTTTGAAAGTTGGGTTTAAATGGAGTTTAGGTGCAACAGTGGAAATTATTTTGGTTCCTTCCACAAAGTGTATTACTTACTATTGATGTAACTGCAAGCATTTTATTTTATTTTTTTTTTGGCTGTGTCATTTGTGCCGGAGATGTCTATAGAGAATGCAGTTGTCCTGTGGACTGCATAAATAGGAATATACTGTTTCTTTTGCAATGACCTTGGGATAGAGTTTTTAAAGGCTAATAAACAGCAGTGTGTTGTGAGACTAAGGATAATAAGCAATATGAGCAAAGGAGGTGTGTGTTTAAGCAAATCCAGGAACATTCTCTTGCACATGGTACTGTTGCCTTCATAGAAGGGCAGAGTAACCTTCAGGCTGGTGCAGGTGGCTGATGCATAGTTAGTACTGGAGTGAGTAGAGAAGGACACTTAACTTGAGTTGTTGGTGCTCTTGGTTTTATTTTGTGAAAATTATTTTCTAATTTCCTGAAGGCCACAGAGATAATTGTCATCTGACATAAAGTAGCCCTAAAGCTGCC
Source organism: Campylorhamphus procurvoides (assembly GCA_013396655.1). Classification (NCBI taxonomy): domain Eukaryota; kingdom Metazoa; phylum Chordata; class Aves; order Passeriformes; family Dendrocolaptidae; genus Campylorhamphus; species Campylorhamphus procurvoides. Next base: position 1,723,650 of record WBMV01005603.1, on the reverse strand, counting down.
CTAAATAACTCTTTGACAGAGTTCTAATGGCTGAGCTTACTGTTCTGCACCCGTGGCTCTGCCAGGCAGTTTCTGCCTTTTAGACTTCTGTTGTAGTTACTTTGGCTTCCTTGATAAGGGTTATTGCCTGCTTAAGAGGACAATAAATACTTTTTATTTTACTTTTTCTTCACATAAACATTTTTAATTTGAGGTGGTGGCAAGGGTAAGGTTAGACTGGAAGGGACCATTCTTTGTGTAGCTTATCACAGATAAAAGGCTGCATTTCAGTTTCTTATCTAACATCCACCCATTGGCAATCAGTGATTTGATAATTAAGGACTTTGGAGGAAAGTAGATAACTTGCCAGTTACTGACAAAAGGAGATTATCGCTGGTAAAAACTTTGTGCCAAAATTTGCAACATCAGCTAACAGTAAATGGGTTAATGCAGCGTGGAACTGAGGAGAGAAATCATCATGTGGCTTAAGGTGCTGTGCAAGTACTATTTTTTTTTCTTTTTTTGTTTTAATCTTCCAAGGCTTTATGGGAATTATAGCCATGATAATATTTCCAGTGAAGTGCATACCTTTAATTTTTTTTTTCCTAAAAAAGATGGAAAACTGTTTTCAGGCATCCATTTTCTAAGTGCTTTTCTGGCTGCCTGCTTCTACTTACAAAACAGCATGCTGTCTTTATATCCTGAGGCTTTTGCAATTTTGATTTGCTGTCTTTTGCAGTGTATGCTTAATGTGAGAGAAAAAAAATCAGTGTGGTAATGTAAGTATTTTTTAATAATGTCTATATTACCTGTGTGTTAGTGTGCTCTGTTTTTGCATTGTCATTCTTCTCTGTGTTCAAGCCTTAAATGCCATAAACTGACTGTCCTTATATTTTATCTAATAGAAACACTATTGACTAGAACACAAATAATGGAGGAGCTGGTTTCTGGGAGAAGCAAACTGGTCTGGACCAAAAATGTGTTAATTTTTTATTGTCTGTCTAAAGCCTGCTCTTAGAACTATGAAGTTTCAGTCTGCCAAAGTTGAACAGCAGCTGCAAATGAGAACGTACCAGGTCTTCATATTGACCCAGCAGGAAATATTGGTAGAATTGCTTGGGTCTTTATCTTCTTTTACTCTTTTTCTTAATTATTTTATGCGTGGCTAGCAATGTAGACACTAGATTTCTACACAGGTACTGTTACTGGAAACGTGAGTACTGTGTTACTTTGATCCAGGATGAGGTGTTGGTTCATCTGCCTTATGGTAATATCATTTATGAGGAAGAGGGATCTGTAATGACATATTTGCAGCTAAAACATGAGCTGGAGATATACAATTTCCTTTTAAATTTTATTAAAAAAAAGGTGTTCTGTGCTGATAAAGTCTGGCTCATCTGGCATAAGACTTTGCTAAGACTACTATTTTGTTGCATTTGAATTAAAGCACGAGTTTAAGTAGGAAAATAAGACTTCCTATACCAAATCTTTGTGGTGTGAAATGCACTGTATGGGATGTTAAAAATTTTCTAGTGTCTTTTGCTGACTGCTTGCCAGCTGAGCATTGGGTTACTCATCATGCCAGCCATTTGCCCTGGGTGACTGTGTGAATTCCTTCTAATAACTATGAGCTGCCCCGAAGATTAAGGGATAGATTTGACTCTCAAGATTTTTACCGTACTACAGTCTCCTAATCTCTCACAGTATTCTGTTACAAAGCTCTCATCGTATTTTCAAGTTCTAAATGATGGGTGACTTGTCTGTCATGTTGAGACATCCTGCTGTCACCAGGTACTGGTTTGGTCTGCAGTTTTCTTCAGGAAGATGTACTCAGAAAACTTTTGGGAATGATACAATTACAAGACTGAGACCCTTAACCATTTCAGCCCTATTTAAATAAGTTGGTGGTTACTGCTAGAAGAGCTGGTAGAAATACTCAAGGTCATAGCTTGTATCTAAATAAACATATATTATTATTAGAGATTTTTTTTTTAACTGTTTGGTCATGGTAGACTGAAAAATAAGGTTTTCTCCTATTCTTATACAAGATGCATTGTCTTTGAGAAATTAATACTGATGCACTGTGTGTCCATGGAGGATTATTTTCTCATAGGTGTATTTTTTATTTCCACATTTCTTGTCTTGCTTATGAACTGAGAGGAAAGATAATTTGTGTTACATTATCTGCTTGTAATCTCTTTCATGCTAAAGCCCTAATCCTAGTAAGGCCTTTGTGTGTGTATCGGAAGTTTCATTTAAATGTAGGAAGAAGCTTCTCCACTGTGAGAGTGGGTTGAGCCTGGCACTGGTTGCCTAGAGATGCTGGAAAGTCTCCATCCTTGCATATATTCAAAAAGAGGCGAGACACAGCCTTGAGTGGCCGCTCTAGTTGACTGTGTTTTGACCTAGGGTGTTGGACTACCTGATCTCCAGAGATCATTTCCAGCTTCAGCTCTTCTGCTGTTTCTTATCCTGTGCAACTAAACCACAGCTTGCTCACTGAACTGTGAATCTAAGGAACTTTTTCTTCCAGTTTCCTGCTCTATGTCCCCTGTTGCTCTTGGTCTCTCTCTCTGTCCCTTGGACTAGGTGAAGATAGTATTTGTGACCCATTTGGAACGATCTCTGTTGCTTGTCCATCTTTTTTATTTTTCTTGGAATACATTAAGGATTAAATCACAATTACGCTTTCTGTAGTGGGAGTGATAGTTTGAATCTCTTATTTTTATCCACAGACATTCAGCACTTTCCATTAAATTTGTAGAATCTTAGAGACTGCTCTTGTTCTTTCAAACTTAGTTGAAACTTAATAATCGGTTGTGATGTTATGGGAGGATTGCAGCCAGCCAACCTGAACATTTAAATTTTATTTCTTTTAAAAAAATCAGACTAAAGGAAAGCTGTCCTAAACAGCACAGCATCTCTGGTCTTCACTTGATTTTGAAGGCCTAGAGATGCTGCTGTGTCAGATAGAGATTGCTGGAATAAGCTGCTCTTCGGATATAGCACTCACCTTGGTTAAGATTCTTACACTGAAGTAAGTTAGGAGGAAAAAGTGGTGCTAAAACCACATTATAATCCCCTAATGCTGGGGGAATCCCCAGACAGCATGATAGGCTGGATTCCTGCCTACTCTCTGCTGCTGGAGCAGTGCAAAGCAAGGACGAGGGAGACTTGAACTTGGTCGTTTCTGTTTGCAAGCTGAGCTCAGTGCTCGGGGAGTGTGGGAAGAAGGGAGCCCTCTCTGCATTTCCTCCATGTATCCATTTGGTACAGTGGCAGTATTTGAAGTAGTCCTTTCCTGCAGAAACTGAGAGGAAGACTGAGAGCTGTTTGTGTGTTTGCAATGCCTGTGTGTACAAAATCGTCACCAAAGACAAAGCCAAGTATTATATTAGAACTTGGCAATGACACAAGCACTATCGCCCTACTAAACGCGAGTGCTTGTTTTTTTTCTAAAGACACAGCTATGAGTGGCACAGCTTTTAAGATTCCATACACTTTGTGATCATTTTTCATTAGTTTTCAAAACTAGTTAAATCTACGTTCCCCCCCCCCAGCTCCAAACTTCATATTCCTATAGATACCAAAGCTTGATTAAAATCAGAAGTCATTGACAACAAAGAATGATCTGTCCTGGTGTTTCTGGGATTTGTCCCATGCTGCTTTTCTTCTGGGTCTGTGGTTTATTTCACTGCTCGTATGTATGAAATCACATCTCTTTTACTTCTGGTTGTTTCCTAATTGCGATGAAGACTTAGGCAAATTCCTCACTCAGTTAAATCTGTGCAGTCTCAGTGACTTCAAGGCCTTGTTCAAGTTTATCTGAGAGGGGAGTTTGACTCATGAGCAAGCTTCTTACTGATGGCATCAGAGTCAGACCTCTGGCAGTGTTCTAGTTAAGAGCAGCCTAGGAATACATCTCTGCAGTGCATATTCAGGCAAATTAGAGCACTAAGTGGAATGATACTGTAAGAGAATTCAATCCAAACTGAAAATACAGGCCCAGCATTTTACAAATTAGTATATTTCATCCTTAAAGCAGAAGTCTGTCTGCTCAGCTAACAGACAAATGAAGGCAAGTGAATGTTTTAATACTTTTAGCAGTAATTCCTCTCTAGTATTCCACACATACGTGTACCAAAATTACCCAACCAATACATTAAGTTTCAGGATGCAGAAAATGTCCTTACCTTTATCATTACTGCATGGGAAGGCAACAGCCAGACTTCTATCATGATTGGGACAGTTGCCATCTTATTACCAGGTGGCATGTCCTGCTCAGAGAAAATGCTGCAAAAATAGGCATCGTTTCTGGATCTGTGTCCATAATGCTGTCATCAGCATTACTCTTACCAGTGAATCAGTTGAGTTATAGCTGAGAAGCCTCTTTAGCGCCACCAATTCTTATTTATTCTCAGTGTTTTGGTGCCTGTGGCTCTGCAGAACCAGGTGGTCTGTGCACTGCTTCACAAGAATTCATAAACCCCTTGATTAGAATAGCAAAATTAGCATCATATTTACTGTTAAAGTATTTCTGAAGAGTCCACCAGAGGGGAGACACTCAGTGTTTTTAAGTCTTTCTCTCCTTGTTGAAATGGTGGAGATTGAAAACATGGCAAGGCCAAGGGTCCTGATCAAAGGGTATGTGTAACTTGCAATCAGAGCTGGAACTCTAGCACTGGTGGGTGATGCTATTCTCTCCTGGCAAAGGTAGCAGTGACAATAGGGCAGTAAAGGTTGGAGTCATGAACCAGAGCACTTAAGAACCTTGCCCTGTGTAAAAGTCCTGTCTTCCCCATCTTTACCTTATTACTTACTTGTACCAGTTATGCCTTTTTGTTCTATTGATAAACTCTGCTTCAGCTACAGATCAATATGGTGTGTCAGATATGGATGAGTATTTTTATACATAACACATTGCATACTTTGTATGTGTGTGACTTCATTTCAGGATAGGTCTTTTTGTGTGTGTGTATGTGTGTACACAAAATGCCAACATTGTTTGATCCTGTAAAGTTCTAACTCTCATGTGCAAGATTGTTCTGTACTCTCAAGGCCCCTTGAATTAAAGGTACTGAATTTCTCAAAGGATTCACTTCTCTTATGGTCTCTAAAATGCTACAGAATCCCGGCCGAGTCATTTCTTGGCTTCAAGAGCAGTAGAGATGGGTACAATACAGGCTCTGTTCATGTCATTGTGCAGTTGTAAGGCAGATTATTCAGAAACAATAACTGCGTAGTCTTCACTCTCCTTAACAGGCTCAGCCACTGACTTGGGGTGGAGCCTTTGGCAAGTTAAATTTTTTTTTTTAATGATGCTCTGCTATAAAATTAAGATAATGCTTGGCTTCCCTTTTGGGACTGAGAGGGTTAGCCAGCTAATACTGATAACTTTTTCAAGAATAAAAAGTAGCATGAAAAGCTCTGGGATAACCCTGCTATTTAGGCTTAGTGATTTCTTTTTTTTTTCTTTTACATCTCCTGAGCATGGACTGGACCATAAAGCCTGATCTATTCAGGTGATATCTTTTAATGCTGTATTTGTCTTCTCTTTTTGATTGTTATAATACTGATACATAAATGCTGAAATTTCTGTGGCTGCATTTAAAACTAAAGTTTTTCTAACTGTCTAATAAAATAGAAAAACTGCTTTGATGTTCCCATTTTGACGATATGTGGCTATGCTGACTTTTGTTGCTTCTTTCCTTAGGGGCATTTGTCCCTGATCTCTCAAACAAAATGTCACTGAGTAGAACTATGTATGATGCTGTGTGTTCTACTTACAAAAGATTTATAACTTGGTCAGTTTTATTTATGCCTCCATGGAGCTGGTGGAATTCTACTGCAGTGTTAAAATGCAGCAGTTTCGTTTTCCTGCAGGCAGCAGCCCTCTGGTGGTGTGGTTTTGGTTTTTTTTTCTTTTCATTTTCCTTTTAAGTCATCTTTGGAGACTCTGATAGAGAAACATTTAAGAGTGCCTCAAATTAAGCTGCCATACAGTCCCATATCTCTCTTTTCCTTTCTAGTCTTCACCTCATTGCCACCCCTACCAAAATTTGGAAGTAAAAGACAAAGCAAGGTTAATAAATGCAGTTGATAATACCAGCAGTCTTACTTGGGAAAATGGTATTTACGAAATACTATTTCAGAAAGTTTCAGCTTCGAGAATTGTTGCCTGGAAAGGGTATAGGTCGGTGTGAAGTGGGTGGCAAGGCTAATGGGTTATTCCGAAGACTAGACTGTTAGGAATGCAGACATTTCTGAGGAGGCTGCTGATGAACTTGAAAATTGAAATATCAAAAGATTTTTTTAAGGGATGACCTTATGAGTCTGTTACATGGGCGTTAAAGACAGTCATATTGTAAGCTGCTGTCTGGGAAAAGTATTTTGGCCAATGGGAAAGGAGAATCTTCTCATCAGTGCCCTAGGAGTGAAATTTACCCTTTTACTAATATGAGATTTAGCTATAACTTGAATCCCACTTAAGACCTATTTTTTTAGTATTAAGTTCTGTTCTGGGAGGCAAAACTGGGAGTTCAGAAAATAGATAAAATAAAATATTGCTCCTTCCTATTTTTGAGATGGTAAGCCAGAGTTTTGTGCAATAATTTTTTTAAATTATAAAAGCTGTGCCAGGGATGCATTTGGCTTGTTTCCTTTCCAAGGCTACAGTAAATGTCAAAATCATGCTGTATCTGCAACTGTGCTACTGCATAAATACTTTGTCTTTGTAGGACGACATGCAATTTTGTTAATGATACTTTTTCTAATGAAAATTTCAAATTATGTTTGCTTCCAGCCTAAAAATGAGTTCAAGTGGTTTATGGCCACTGCTGGAGATAGGGTGTTGAAATTGGGAAGGCTTTTGTGCTGATCCCAATGTAGCTGTACATGTGTCCCAGGAGAAATTAAATCACCAAGACTTTATTCCCTAACCTTAACAGAAAAGCAGCAGTGATTATAGTGTCAGTAGCCTGGCTCAAATGCACAATTTCTTTGATTTCCTGTTGTCTCTTAACCTGCAAAAATGCTGAGATTTGAAAGGAGAATGTTTAAAGCTCATTTACCTTCTTATTGGTTCTGGATTTGTTGCTCTGCACGCTTAGTAATGTGACCTTTGCAATGCAATTTTTGCCATCCTCATGTTTGTCTTGCTGTGAAGTCGCATAGATGTGCTATTTCTCTGCATTTTGGAAGTTGCGTAGGGTGAGCCAGTTCACATGCAAAATAATATTTAAATGCCAGTTTTAAACCAACAAAGTCCTGTAGTTTTTTGTTTCCTCTGGTTGTAACAGGCTGTTTCACATGAGAGTCTAAACTTCTCCCTGGTCATTAGATTTGTACCATTTGTATTTTGTTCAGAGATTGTGTTTTACAAGAAAGTTCTCACACAGTGATGGGTCAGATTTTTGTTCTTGCTACACCTTTTTTTTCTTTTTTTTCCTTGTCACAGCTCCAGTTTTTCATTGATGTTTCTTTGAATGTCTAGCCATTTGACACAATGGAGCAGTATAATATCCTACTATGGACCTTCTTGTCTTGGATATCTCCTTATAAGAGTCACTGAAATCAACAAATGCTTCCTACCAGAAAGCTTCTTCAAGTGATCATATTTTGTAGTTGCTGCTCCTGAATTCCATGTAAAAAACTTCAGCAAAGACTAGACCATAAGCAGGAAAGAGTATAGACAGAAATACTAGCCAAACACTATTTGATTATAAGCTGTACCAAAAAAACACCCCAAAACCCGTGATGCATTATCTTGTCAACTGTGATGCTTATTTAAAATGACATATACTGCTGAAGAGAAGCATTTAGTAATTGAAATGTAAGTGGGTGACAAAGAAACAACATATATGCATCAGGTATTTTTTCCTCTAGTTTTGTGTTTCCTAAAAACCCATCTCTGACTGTCATAGTAGCAACTGTTGACAGTATTGGAAGTTACTTTTTTGGTTTTCTTATTTCTCTGGTGCTATATTAAACCTTTATTCTTTGGGATTCAGCAGGTCAGTGGTATAGGATCATCTTACTGCTCACACTTTGATTTTTCACTCTTTCCCTGTGGCAACTTTCCCTGCTGGATGCATGTGGATTTAGCTTGATTCCCAGCCTTGCCATCAGCATTGTAAAATCGAACTGTAGCATTTGAAAATACTGCTCTATTGAAAAACAAGCTGAAGCAATCCAGACTTGGATTTCAAAGGGAATGGATAGATCTTGATCCATGCTGCTTTGCAAGCTCAGCACCATGGAGCGTGGACTGTAAGCTCACTCCTGTTATGAAACACTGAAAGGTATTTAGTGTAATGACAAACTGGAAAAGTGGGATATGTGAGGTCATGAAGAAGGCCAGTTTGCCTCTCTTCACAGTCAAATAGGTGTTTTGCTTATACTGTTGTAAAAAATGGCATGATGGCTGTGAGGCTGTCAAGTCTTCCTTTAGATTTATACTGCTTCACAGAAAACCCAACTTGACCAGGGATTACCCCAGAAACAGCCTGACTTTCTATCCTGTAACTTTAGTTGAAGGTGATTTATTTTCTACAGTGTAAATGAAATAAAGGTCAGGCTCTGTGACTGTGGGCTGGATTCTCAAGAGGTGCTACTTGGTTAAGAGCCTTGGACTTCATGCTGTTGGACTGACTAGTTAATGGCCTTGACCTTCTGTATAAGGGCAGAGACTTTTGTCTGACTGTTGGCAGCAGGAGGTGATGGGGAAGTCAGTAGTTCAGTCCTTGCTGGAATTAAGTCCTCGAGAAAATAAGGATAAGCCTTCATTTGAGGTTTACTGTCTTGGTACCTTCCCAGTACTTAGCTTGCTCCACGTCAGACTTCATAATTTTTGTACTCCTTTTCATTAGAAGGCCTAGAAGTTACTAATTTTGTATTAATACCCATTGATAAAGAGTCACGTGGTGAAATATACAGAGTGAAACAGAGGTATTCTTGGTTACAGGTAAGATTTTAAATCTGAGACCTAAACATCTTTCAATTCAGGAGAATTCATATAGGAAAAGCAAGTGGGTTTTGTTCCAGATCTGGTTATAACCACATACGTACTTTTCCTCTGAGTGAGATGCAAAACTGTAAAAGGGCCTGTTTTCCAGATCAGTCTTGGGCATTGTTCACAGTCTCGTGTCATTTCACACTGTCAAGCCCGAACATCAGCCTAGTTCTTTGTGTGTCCACACTGCAATTCCTAACCAGGCAAGAAGGCTCCAGACTGCTGTGGTGAGTCAGGCTGATACCTGAGTTACTCAGGTGAAAGTGTCTTGGTTACCTCTGCTCTGCACTGCTATCGGTTTTAGACAGCCTAGTTCTTGATGGGCACAACAGCATTGCTATGATAAAACAATGCTTTTTGTATCAGACAGGTGTTCTCTCTGGTTGCAGGATGGTGTAGTAGATGCTGTACAGTAGACAGGTTTAGAAATGTCACAGAGCTGACTTCACAATCACCAATAGCAGGATTACTTTTTTTTACCTCCAGTATCTTGGTTAGTAATTGCCTTCTGTCTGAATGTGTCAAAGCTTATTGGTTGTTTTTTCTTCTAATAGAAGCGTATGAATCTATGATCAATATCGATTTGTATTTCAGATATGTATGATTGTATATTGCTCCAGATGAATAAAAAGAAGCACCAAAGTCCTTTTCTCCTTTTACTTCCTTCTCCATTAAAAATGTTCTTCCCTTTTACTTTGTCAGGGTAATACACATGCCGGTATTAAGAAAAGGGAGCATTTTTATTGCACCATCTCTATATCTGTCATCATCCTGTGCTTGTTTAACATTGTCTAGGATGTCTCTTTTTACTCTGGTCTTCAAAACTGGAAATCTGTCTATTTTCATTCTATCCTGGTATGATCCTCATGCACTCACTCTTTGCTGCTGGTCTCTTAATGTTACCTATTTCTATTACATATTTTTGAGGTCAGTATTCCAGTTGGGGATGTATGATTGATTTATACATTGGCATTATCTCATTCTCAGGTATAATTTTCTTTTTGATTTTTCAACATTTTGTTGCCAGTTTTGATTACCTCTCTGCATTTGAGTTGATATTTTTATTATGCTGTCCGAAGTAATGATAAGTTTTTTCTTGAATGACTCCAGTTAACTCAGGAGTCAGAAATGTATATTACTCATTCACGTTAGTCTTTCTGTAATGGATGTATTGACACTGAATTTCATCTACAGTCATGCTGACTTTCCACCAAGCTTTGATATTTCGTTGTTTTAAGTGCTTAAGTGGGACTTAAGTATTGGTCTTGTGCTAGCCTGCTGTGCAAGGGTAAATTTCACCCTTTATGAACTGATGCATCCTGTCACATTAATCAGGGATGTACTGTGTATTTCCTAGGGCAATATGAAGGATCAAATTTTCCAATTAACCCCTTCAGAACTGAATTAAGTGTTGATGCCGTATCTGGAACATGTCCCACAAACTTGATGCATTATGATCTGTAGTTCTGGTGGTCTATCCTAAGTGTGACCATAAGGGAAAATTCAGAAGGAGCAGTCTGCTGGATACTTGAGATATCCTGAGATTAAGAAAGTCACAACTAGTGTATGCAGGTGTTGAGGTATTTGTGGCATTTTTTTCTATTTGTAAAATAGCTTTTTTTCAAAACAAGTCCAAAAAAGTTCCCCCAAAGCCTAAAACATCAAGTGGAATTTTGAAGTGACTCATTTAGGCCCATCTATCCTTTTGCTTTTATTAAAAGGAAAATCCATTTCTTTGCTGTTTCATAGAAGACTTTCTAAGTAGGTGAGAAAGTGGCTGGATTTGAGCCTAGCAGGTTTGATTTCTTGAGTTATCTCTATTTTGAGGCTTGTTTATTGACACTTCTGTTTGTCACCTGTAATGTCGATAATGTGCCTTACACAAACTACTTTGAAAGATGAAGACTTGGTGTTCTATAGGAGCTAGGGAATTTCTTTGAAGTATAGCGTTTCATAACATATGACAGGATCTGCTGATGTCTGATTTGCTTTTCTGTTGGTCACCAAAAGTACCGACAAATTGACAGACCAAATAAAGCAATTCCCTTCCATATCCCCCAAATGAGGGAGGAAAAGATACAAAGATCATTCTTCTTCCTACTTTCCCAAATTACCCAAACAAAATAAAACTGCAGTGTAAAGGACATAGAAAGGTTAATAGATGGAAGAATTGTTTTCATCCTTTCGAGCTTATTATTTTAGTGCTTCTGGTTTGGGAAGAGAACTTGCATTCATTGATTGGTGATTGCTGTAAAATTGGCAAACAATGCCCAGCTGTTCAGTGGATGCTTGTCTGATCGTGGAAATCCTGCTTATAAAGCAGAGCAGGGAGAAGAAGAGAGGAACATGCTGGTATCTTAGTGGATTTAGTTTTGCACAGTAGCATCTGCTAAACATGCAGTGACTCTTTTACTTAGCATTTAGACTGAACTCCATAATTATTTAATGAGCAACATCCCTCTCTCTCCCATTTGGTTTGATCCCTAACCCCCAAAAGTGCTGGCTTCAGGTCTGTGTAAGGCATGGCTTAGTCTGTTTACATGCTGACCACCCCGGGTATTGTATATGTTGTTTTGATTTATTTATTAGCCTTTCTTTTTTAATCTGAAATTTTTGTAGGGAAGGAAGAAAGAAACAGGACCTTTAAATGACAACCCACAGCTCCTATTAACTAGTGACAGATGCCTTCTGACGTGACATTTTAGGGACTTTGAAACTCTTGATAATAATATTTGTGGTTCAGGAATGACCTTGGATATCAGGAGGTCTTTGCCTGTCCTGCATGTCATAATGAGTTAAACATTGTGGTGAAGCAGCACAAAACCAATAAGTGCTGTGTCTGTGGCTCCTGCAGCCTCTTTATACTCTTGTTATCTTTAGGAAGAAAATAGAAATTGATGCGTCTTTCTAGAGAATAAGGAAAAAATGTTGCTGAAAGGAAATAGGTGTTTGTGTATGTGGCTTAGAACAGTATACAGGCTATGCTGGAAATTGATTCAGTCATGGGCAGTATGTTGAATCAGGAAGCCAGTTCAGAACCTTGCAAACTTCTGGATACAGTAAATCACTTATGTCTGAAGCTATTCTAATTAAACTAAATTGGTCTTGCTTGGATTTACCTTTATCATGTTAATTTTTATTTGTGGTACTAGATGGGAAGCCAAATCAAAGTTACATTTCGGTTTCCAAGATCAACTTCTCCAGCTTACTTAAAACAAGTCATGTTCACTTGTGCCAACACTGCAATCAGTTGCTGAGCGGGAATGGTTGTGTCATCAGAAGTGAGGATTATGATTTAGATTCAGCAGTGGAGAAGAGCACATTGTGGTTTATGTGCAAATGCTTAGAGATACTATTTCATACCTAGAGATTTAAGGTTGGAAAAATAAAATCTAAAGGGCCTGGTATTTCAAATTATGCATTTGCTTATAATGAGAATCTGATACAACTTATTGTAGTTATTTTCCAGTGTTGCATTGTGAAGCTTTGTCCTGATCATGCTTCACCTTTGAAATGAGTTCCCACTGATGCAAACTCCTTATCAGAGGCTTGAAGCCAATCCCTTGTAGCCTTCACATTGACTGAAACATGGTTCCATGGAAACATAAGGCCAGTGTAAGGGCTTCATACAGCAAACCTCAGGAAAACAAGTAGGAAGGAATTTATTTATTTGTTTTTCTGCAGGGGTTGCATCTTATTTGAAGTGTAGCCATTATTAATGAACCCCTTTCTGCACATCACTTTGGACCTATAGGTTCTGCCCCTAGGGCTTGCTGAAGCCATGAATCAGGAAGACTCTCAAGGTTTTGCCACTTCTTTTTCTTCCTTAGTGAGGGTAAGTGAGGGATCTAAAGCATGATTCTCTGTGGGTTTGATGTGAAGCAATCCAATTTCATTTTTTTTTTTTTGATCAGCAGGAAAATTCACTGTATAGTGAGAAGCCTCTGCTTCCAATGGTAATGTCCCACCACTGGAAGTGGCTCTTGAGCAGGCCTTGCTATTCATGTTGGCCCAGTATTACATGTTGTAGAATGAAAAAATATGCTGAAGCAGAGCTCTACCATGCCAGTCATTCTCTAATACAAGGCCTCTCAGACAGTGACGTGTGTGAGAACAATTCCTTCTCTTGACTACATTACCAGAGGAAGGGAGCTGTAGCTGTCTTCTCTGTGTGGCTTATTTTCCTCTTTAAGTGAAGGTAATCCACAGCAGAGACGTTGACCTTCAAGACAGACAATTCTGTAGTGTTGATGATGATGATCTGTTTTTCCAAGCAAAGCTGTGCTGTCTTCTTGTCTGGCTCTTGTCTTGGCTAAATCATTCATTTAATTCAAAAACTGTTTTCTCTTGAAACCAATTTGTTTATGATGATATGAAATGGGAAGTGTTTGTTTTTTGGGTTTTTTTTGCTGGAACCTTCCCTTCTACTCACTTCTATGCTCAGTCATGTGTTGGGAAAGTATTTTTCCCTTGCTTCTCACTGAAGTTGGAAGGTGAGTGAGGATTTAGTTGCACAAAAAGGTCTAACTATTAGGAAAACCATATACTTATCTGATGTAAATTTAGCTTCATTGAGGTCAGGATTGATTTAAACTGGCTGGTGCTCTGATCAGCTGTAGCACATATTCTTACTTACCATCCTGAAATGTGTATCGCTATTGTTTAGTGTTGTGATCTGAAGAAGGATGAGACTGACAACTAATATTTTACAGTGATGAAAAGTACACGGAGTCTAGTTAAAAAATGCTAGGTATTGCCATTTAAGTCTCAAACTTTTCATGTGAGAAATTACAGTTTCAGCCTCTGTCTGTAGATCCAATCCTAGAACTAGACCAGAGAGTAGAAGTCCTGTTGCTTGACTTCTTTGGGTTTGGATTTGACAACAGAATAGGACAGAGGGAAAACGTCAAAGTAACTCACAAATTGCTTTTAATGAATGCTGATACAAGACAATCTTCTCAACTGTTTTGAACTAACCTGATTTGACTTCTGTCAGTATAGGATTCACTTACAAAGCTGGAGTGGATGCTTCTTTCACAGAGGAGAGTTAATACAGAAAGAATTTTCTGGGAAGGATAGTTCTGCTTTTCAGTTTCCCAACCCCAGTCTTTAAAGTCTTAGAGCTGCTAAATAACTTTGGAGTCTTCAGTTACATCTAAATTTTTTTTTGTTCATGTTTAATAACACAATAGGATTTTTATTTACTCTTTTTAGTTAATTCCCTTTTTATTGCATGAGTACTACTCACATTCCTGTAGTTTCCTTCTTGCTTTATGGCATTATGAGTCTTATGGAGCCATCAGAATGCCCCTCCCAGTCCAATCTCAATGAGGGATCATTGGTATACCTTCTTTATGTAGAAATACTGTAGGACAAAGCATGCTGACTGCCTTGTCTGAAGCCCATGGGAGCAACTACAAAGCTTGTAATTACATCTGATTCTTGAATTGAGACCCTTATTGCTTATTTCAGTAGCAGTGTTTATTTGCTATCACGGTTGACTTCCTTTTTTGCTTCAATTTTGAGTCATGGACGAAGTGTATGAAAATTCCTAAAAATCAAGTCATGCTCCCATCCACTTTTGGATAGTCAGGGAAAAGATGCTGCTTTTCTCTATATGTCACAGATCAGGAATAATAGCTGCCTATTGGTCAAAGGAAAAGCAAACAGGTGGAGAAAAATTATGTGAGGCTGAGAAGCCCTGCTTTCCATGGTAAGTGTGGACTTGCTGGTATTTTTGCCATTCTGGGCAACTTTATATTTGTGCTTCTGCAGACAGGAGCACCTCCTGTTGAAATTATAATACTGAAGTGTATTACAGCCTTGGGCCAATTCTGTTTGCTGAATTCATATAAACCTTTCTGAAGTAGAAGTTTTTTTGTGTTCTGGGAATATCAGAAACAGAACAATAGGGCACCTGTTTTTAGTGTGCCTAGGGTACAGCTCTGGGAGGTTATTATAATAAAATTCTTATCAACTTTATGTAACCTATAGAACGCTCATAGCAAATCATATTGTAACGTGGAGACCTGGTTATCGTTGTAAAGGATGTCTGTCACAGGATGATAGTCTAAGTCATTCTTCATTTGTCACATCATTCTTGAATACTTCCTGTTTTCTCAGCTGTTCCAGGTGCAGAGATCTAGAATAAATTCATTAAGCTGAGATAAATATCTGATGATTATTGCTACTGTTTTCATATTATATAAATGCCTTGGGAGCTATCCTCTTAGGGAGCTTCATGCTGTCTGAGCAGTTGCTACCCAGAGAAACCCGCATTCTGAATATTAAACTTCATGGATATTAAGTACTGCCAGAAGCAAAAGAAAAAAAATGTAATTTAAAAAGAAATGTGTCTTTTATTTTTGCAAAACATGCATATATTAAAAAACTAATAGCCTTGCATATTGATGCCCTCCTCTGCTAAATATTTCCTTAATACAAATAACTGACAAGTATAAACTAACTTCCTTCACTGTCTCACCTCACATATTTTGGAACAGCAGTGTCAGTACTCTGAAAAATGTGTTAAAGTTGCATGTGTATGCTAGATCCCTTTTTGTGCCTTTGTCAATCCACAGATATCATCATAAGACTTTTATTTGTAAGACACTATTCCCAGCAGAATACAAAAGTTTCTCACCATTTGTCGCATGTGGTGTATCCTTCTGTTTGTTGGTCCATGTTAAATATATAGAGAGCATTAATACTAATTGTATACTCATCTTTGTTTAAATGTTGATGTAAATGTACACCATACAATTGTATGTATGAATGACACCATGCATTCAATTTATGGATTCGTAACATGGTGATAGGTTGCCCTGTGTCTGTTTCCACTCCCAGCTCCCCAGTGATGTTCTTGATCCTGAGGAATTTACTTGTCTATATAATTTTTTGCTGCAAGCAACCTGTTTGACAGTGGTAAATCGTCGTTTCTGGCAAGCACAAGGAACTGTCCAGCATTTTTGGGCTGAATGTATTAAAACACTGATAAACTTGAAGTGACTTTTAACATTCTTTCGATGCTTTAACAGCATTTCATCTATGAAATACTTCTTTTTATGTATATAGGATATGTGTACTTACACATCTGTATATCTGTCTGTCTTGAGACAGACTGTGGATAGTCACAAAGACCAGTGTTGTTTGTAGCCTGATTCTGGCACTTGGCATTCAAAGGTGGTGCAAGCTTTAATTTCTAAATTTTTTTATGAAACCTCTGCAAACTTCTGAATTACAAAAAGATACAAATTGAAGCAAACTGGCTTTAACAGCAGTGGTAAACTATGATGCATTTAGGTATTCAGACTAAATGATAAAGAACTGTGTCTAAATAATGGCACAGCTAAGAATATCAGTAAGGTTGAAAGGAAAGGAGAAGCAGGGCATAGTACTCAGATTATTGATTTGCTGGGCATTAAAAACATCTTAAAAATTTCAAAATTAATGAGACATAAAATCATCTCCCTCCTTTGCAGCTGATTCTCATGAGCCAGTTATAAAAGAGCTATCATAGGAGAAGAGAGCATACCATTAGATGTTAGCTTGGAATGACTCTGCAGAATAGTTCTTAAAGGTCTACTGACTTCTTTCTGACAATCTCCTAAAGGTCTTGAAGCTGCTGGTTGCTGCAGTGTATCAGACTGTCATCCAGCTTGGATCTGAGTTATGTGGCAGAAGTGTCCTCACTCTGCAATTTGCTTTAAAGCAACACTGTGGATGATGTAACTCAGGAAGATATGCTTCCACAGGGGTCATCTGAGCACTGTGTTGACCTGTGTGGCAGTGAGGGTGATAAGTTTATTACTAACACAGTCGTGTTTTCTGCCAACAGGCTTTACAATTGGATCTCTACATTTAATGCCATTTTGTTTGTTAAAAATGGATGTAGGTGTCCCCACTGAGGAATAGTATGTTCTGGCAAGTCTGCTTTGTGACTTTCGGTATTTGGACTGTAATTGTCCCTGGAAAATTTGTTCTCATTTGAAAATACCTATCAACAGTATCTAACTAGTAGTGTCCCAAACTGCCCAACCGTCTTCCATTACGCAGATATTAACCATTGTGATATGTAAATTTTTATCACTGTCATTTTTCAATAGCTGCTGCAGAGAGGGAAGAAAAGGGATTTAAAAAAACCTGGGAGCTGTATTGCAGTGAAGGTAGTTATGGAAGTATTGTGTGTTATGTGCACATGTTCACTTGTGGTAAGTTACAACTGGGTGAGAAAAAGGTCTTTTGAGTGCTCAAAAGCATGTGATGAGTTGTCATTTTGAATGGTTTAAAGCAGTTTTGGAAACTGGAATCCTCTCTCCCTTCCCACTTACCTTGTCTGAGCCAGGTGTCATGCAGCCAGCTGGAAAAGCAGTTTCCATTAGTGCTTTGCCAAATGCACCACATTCTCTGAAGCAGAATGAGCCTATTTTTCACTTCTTATATTTTTAGGACTGACAGGTAGCTTGGTTTACATGTTTGGATTCTTGGTGTATTTTGAGAATAGCCTTAAAGTCATTCTGAATTGCATTTGTGGCTTAGATAATGTACCCTTGCAGCCCAGGATATGGCTGCAAGGATACACTGATGGGTAATACTGAGCTTCTCATCAGCCACCACCTGTAAGACTTTCTCTGAAGGCCTGCTCTCAATCCATTCCCTGCCCATTCTGTATTTGTGCTTGGGATTGCCCCAGCCCTTGTGCAGGACCTTGCACTTGGTCTTGTTGAACTTCATGAGGTTCTTAAGGGCTCATCTCTCCAGCCTTTCAAAGTCCGTCTGGATTGCATCCCTGCCCTCCAGTATGTTTGCTGCACAGCTTGGTGTCATAACCAAACTTGCCTGAGGGGGTGCTCTCAATCCCACTCTTCATGTCACCAGCAAAGATGTTAAACAGCACCAGGCCCAGTACTGACCCCCAAGGAATGCCACTCATCACTGTTCACTCAGACATCAACCTGTTGACCACTACTTTTTGAGTGCCACCACCATCCAGCCTGTTCTTTATCCACCAAGTGGTCCATGTCTTTCCAATTTAGAGACAAGGATGTTACACAGGACAGTGTCAAATACTTTGTACAGTCCATGTAGATGATGTCATTCACTCTTTCATTATCCACCAACACTGTAACCCTGACATAGAAGGCCACCAGATTTGTCAGGCACAATTTGAGTTGAACCATGTTACCTGTCTCAAATCACCTCCGTATTTTCCATGTGCCCTAGCACAATTTCCAGGAAGATTTTTTTGGCACAGAGGTGAGACTACTGTTGCCACCCACAAATTAGTCCAGTAGCCAGAATGGCTGAGGGTTCTTTAGTGTGTGTTTCTGTTTGGTACAGGTGAGAAAGTGGGAAATCACTAAAAGCAGAGGGCAGTGGTACCCACATGTATAATTTTGGGTCGCAACAGTTTTTGATAGTTCTCAGGGAGTGTTTTCCTAGTAAATGACAAGGCGCAGGGGGAGGGAGAGAGAAAAAGATGACTGGAATGATGGTGACATTTGAAAAGGGAAGAGCCTTGTCAGAGACTTGACTTTGTACAGATAAGAAATATATTTTCTGATTGTATGGAAGGTTGGGAGAAACTGCTGCACTGGGCAGATAAGAAGTGGGGTTACATACTGGTTTATCTGTAAGGAGACGGAGTGTTCCTCTCTGACTTGTGGTGTATTTAATTTATATCAAAAAATTCTAGGGGATTTACAGCTAGTCATAAACCAGCATAGATTAAAAAAAAACCTGTGAAAAATATTAGTGAGATAGAATATGTTGTATATAAATAGATGTAAGCAAATATACATAAATATATATTCTATGTGAATTAAAGGTCACTCTGCTGTATTCGTAAAGGACATTGTTTGTTGTAGGAAATTAAATGTAGGTGTGTTAGGGAATCATGCTGAATATAGAACAGTGCATGCCCTGTGGCTGTAGAGCTGAGCCCTGCATGGGTGACATACTTGATGGCATGACTTCTTTCAGTGCCAGGTTGATCTGAACTCGCCAGAACTTTGAGCTGCTGCAAATTACACCAGACCTCACTCAGCCCTGGGCAGTGTTTGGAATTCAGAAGATAAATATTTTTGCTCTACATGTTGTTTGTTGCACTTAGTGAAGGAAATGATAGTAGTTGATATGGTTTTCAAGTTTTCATGTTTTAACTGGTAGTGGTTGTGACAATTGTTCAGTGAAGGCACCCACATTCCAAAACAGGCACCATGTGGGCACTTGCAGTATAATTGCTTTGTCTGTTGCCCTTCTAATATATTGGAGCAATCTGAAAAAAAAAAACCCAACCCCTCTCCCCCCCAAAAAAAAAACAAAAAAAAAACCAACCAAACAGTCCAAACAATGTTTAAGCTTGTTTCCCTACTCTTTGTTCCTGCAAGTTTTAGTGCTTTTCCTGCAATGTACAGTACATCTGCCATGCCATAGGAGCTATATTTGCAAATCTGTAGCATTTTTAAACTGCTTTTCATCTGATTGGGTCAACAACCTGTGAAGCAATGTCATGACAGGCCCAGGCTGAATAAACTTGCCCAGAACTGTAAGTACTTGGCTCAAAAACCACCCAGCCAATGCTGAAGCCCGTGCTGCTCTTGACTTGCTGTGCTTGTCAGTTGTGCTCAGGTAGGCAGATACCTGTCATAATATTGATGTCAGATGCAAGTATTATGATGTCATTTGTTAAAAGCTGAACTTTGACCCCCTTTTGAATCCTGAAAGCTGACAAAGAGCTACTTGTGATAATACCTGTGGTTGTATAGGCGTAGATGTGAGAGACAAAGGGCCCAAATGGTACTGCATCTTTGGACGGAGGCCTGTTGTGCCATCCAGCTGCTGTCCTGGCAAAGCTTCATGCTGCTTTTCTGTCTGTGTGCTACATGAGAGCAAATGGAGTGGTTTATGTGAATATAATTCCAAATTATCTATTTGTTTTATTTCTCTATTTGCACATGTTTTGCAAGGTAATATTTTTTAACATACAGATAAAAATTTAAGTGTTTAGCTGTTGGTAATGAACCTGTACATGTTGAACTGTTGGAGCTCAAGACACACTCCTACTTGAATAAAACATCACAAGGTGAATAATTTTAGTGATATCGTGGGAGAATAGCAACTTTGTTTATGTAAAGCCTGATTTTTGAAGTGTGTGATTCAGAAACAGGCTTTACAAAGCTTTCATAGAGCTGTCCCAGATGAATTACAGCAAAACAAAGAAGTCTTTCACACTTCATGCTAAGACACCAAAGTGAGTTTTTAAAAGTATATTTTTAAGTTACACCTTCTTTCCAGTCTAAGCATAAAGATAGATTTCATACTTCCTTGTTGCAGTCCTCAGATGCTGGGTTTGGAACCCACCGAAGAATTATCAGAGAAGGATGTGGGTGCCTGTTGAGAGTTTCACTGATTCCATTTTGGCAAGAGAAGGTGTGCAAGCTGGTTGTTCTGCTAAGACCTTGGTGCAGTCGTGTTCCATAATGCTGCCGAATGTTTCACAATCAGCTGCCTCCACTGCGCTTCAAGCATGCAGGGGGATGAACCAACTTTGGCTCTTTGTACTTAAAAAAAGGGCAACATTTTAATTTTATCATCAGCATACTTCTTTAACCTCCAATGCTGTTCTAACCTAGCAATAATATTAACCATTTTCCTTTTGTAGAAATTTTCATACTCTACAAGCTGTCACTACATTTCTTCCTTTTGTTTCTTTTCTTTTTAAATCTCCTCCTCACCTGTTCTACCAATTAGTACAAACTCTGAGTTACTTTTTACAATACTCTATCTTTGTAACATAAATTCTTCTGGAATAAGGGTTTAGATGTTTACCTTTGGCTTTAGTAGGAGCTTGATTTTTGTTTTTAAAGAGATAAAAGGTTGAGTAAGCAGGACAGGTTGTGTGCTGGTGATGAAGACAGAAAATGTGTCTTGAAGTTCAGTCATTAAATGTATTAATTTGCTGAGTTGCAGAATAGCCTTGTGTGGCTGGCATGATCCACAACATGAGCAAAGGTGAGGGGATTGTGCCTACTATTGAATTTTGAAAACTCTTTCACTTTCTAATTACGTGGGTTGCTTTTTGGTTTTAAGAAGAGAGAAAAGGGCATCCTGATTCCCTGCAATCTGCATTGTTGCTTGTTCCTTGGGACCCCACTAGTCAAAACAACGGGATTCATATGTTGACGACAGCTGAGAGACCAGAGTATGACCAGATGGCAAGGGGGAGCTGAGCTGTCTGTTTCTGCAAGCGATAGGCACATTATGGTTATTCTCTTCTGGGGACAAGGGGGTAGGAAGGAGGGGGAGGGGGAAAGAGAAAGAGGGAGATATTAGATAAACAGACTGTAGCCTGAATACATATGACATGTGGGAGGAAAGCTTTGTTAAGCAAGAACTGAAAGCCTCTCTCCATGAAGCAGCACCGCCTGTGCGCTGGACTGAGCCAAGCCAGAGGAAATACGAGCACAAACCTGTAACACTGCTGTAAGGGCAGCAAAGTTCACCAGGCTCCTGCAAAGGTTCTTGAAACAGTGAAGTGCTGAAAGGTTTTGGTGTTTCTTTAGATCAGCTTACTTTTTTGTAGTAGAAAGGAAGGGTCATTTAGCAGCAGATGTGCCAAAGGTGTGTTTTCCTTATCTTTATCGTGTCTAAGCTATGTTTAATGAGTCAGAGTTGATTCATAACTTTGTTCTGCTAGACTTTTTCACCAGCCTCATGTATAAGAGATGGCTTCATGGGATTCTGGTTATCTGCTATTTGCACCAAAGTCACGGGAAGTTCGGTCTAGCCAGTGACTTGCAGGTGGTGCTCAACATGCTTTGTAGATAGGGAACACATCCTTGATCTGCATCACCCTGAGACTTATCTGGAGCCAGCTGAATTCTGTAAAAATTTTCCCACTTAGCTGCATTAGGGTGTGGATTATGTCTTATCAATGAAACTGAAGTATACTTTTATCAGTAATTGATAAAAGAGCTAGCAAATCTTTCCTTACTGCCCTTTCTGGATCAGCAACATGAGTTGCAATGTTTGTCCCATTTTCTTCTTACGTTTTTTATGCTCTTGTTCTTGTGGCACCTAACCAAATGAGTAACTGGAGCAATTGATACTTGCATTCCACAAAAAAAAAAGGGAATTTTCACTAACTTTACTTTCTTTTTTCTCCTCTCTATTTTGTTTTGACTTTTGCGTGTGTGATTTGCTGACATTTGTTGAGTAGTTCTTTCTGAAGGTGATATGAAAGTAGCCATGTAGTTGTTTTGTTAATGAACCACTCTGAAGCAGTCTGGTTTACCTTGGGGGGGAACATAACAGATTTGTTGGACTGTGCTACCTAACACCACAGCTCAATAACCTATTGGAGTGTTTGAACACGGTCACCAGCTTGGCTTCCCTGCTGCTCCCTAGATAGTTGCTTGTGACATTGATCTGTGGGGGGTGGAGACAGAAATCTGATTTATAGATGTAGCCTATTGCCTGGAGGAGTGGGTTAGCTAAGATTGCCTTCTGCCTGGTTTTGGTCACAATAATACAAAGACTTTAGGGGGTCTTTGCTACACAGAAAGTGCACTAGAAAATTTAAAATTTTCTCATACATACATAGTGAAAGCCTTAGTTAAAAACCAAAAGTCACACAAGCCAAACCCCTCCACAAAACCAAACAGCAAAGCACACCCTCCTTAAAAAAATTTTACAGAAAAGCCACCACAAACCACAAGAAACCCCACTAAGCAAACAAAATAAAACTAAACAACAACCAAAACAAAGAAGTCTACCAAAAATGTTTAAACTCTTTTTGGAAAGATGCTGAGTGTGCTATGCCAGTTTTCTATTCACTTCTTGGAAAACCTTTTGCAGTTCCATATGGGACACCATCTTTTAGAACACTGTTATTTTAATTAGTGAACCAAAAAAAGCATTCTGCTAATTACTGTTGCTTCTCTAGCTATGCAGAAGCCCCTTCCACTGTTTAATAGTAGTACAACACATGTAACTGCAATGTATTGAATTAGCATTTTCATGCTAATTATAATGGCTGAACCAGAGGTGCCAGTAAGTTTTGTGGTCAGTCTCACTGGTCAGGTAATTTATAACTTTGTCTTTCTACAAAACTCCTACCCTATTGTCAGAGCTCAAAGAAAATTAGGGGAAACTGCATTTTTAATAGATGCAGGTTTCTAATACATGACCTTAATAGTTACTTCCAAATAAAGGGAAAGAATAAAATTTTAAATTGTTCCAAGTTTACTTTATTTTTAAAATTACTGCAATTACATTGGGAAGGTTTTCTTAATTGTAAATATGAAAGCCTGTTAAAACTATTTAATTTATAATTTAAATAATGTAGTTATTATATAACAGAGAAAAGTGAGGTGTGCAGTTTAGTAGTAGCTGTATAATAAATGTCATTAGTATTGAGATGTACCATGTTTACATAATATAAAGGGACACAAATACCAAGGAGAAGGCTGGAGATTTTCTTGTATATGCAATAATAGTAGCTAGCCCTTCCACTTTGTGTAGTATCTAAGGCTCTCAAATCCATATTTAGCCATGAATCAAAAAATTCTAATTGTCAGCATGAACTTGTCACTTGTAGCATCTGGTGTTGACAGGTCATTTTTGCAAGTCTGATGGGTTTGCTTTTTAAAAAACAAGGGATCTATGTCTAAGGGGTGTTGTAGCAAACAGTTTTGGCTTGGGAGAAGAAAAAATTGGTTTTAAGCCAGAAAATGTTGGCCAAAAATATCTAAACCAATATGGTGACCATAAATTGTGTGTAAATTATTTGGTTGTTTGCTGTTTTTCTGGAATTAAGTGGCATCTTTTGTTGTTGGCTTTGTTAAAGGCAGGAGTTGTATCTCTTGTAACTCTCCTATTTTGAATGATTCCAATGTTCACAGCCTAATTGGGACTTGAACCTTCAAGTGAAGAAAGCAATGAAGATAGCCACAAAAAAGATCCAGGAAGTTAAACTCAGGGGTTTATTCTTCTCTCTGCTCTTAAGTGACTTCAGCATTCTAAAAACTTCAGGTGCATAAGTTCATATCATATCCCATTAATGTTCAATTTGATTATCCTTTGAGTATTTCTACATAGGAGTAAATAAATGAGAATAATAGACCTCGAAAATTTTGCCTGATGTGTCTCAGTATCAGTTTTCCATATGTATGAGAAAGTTGTACTCATCTATCTTACGCATATGTTGGGTTGCTAAAGTGGGAATTGAAAAATGCTCTGCAGTCATCAGAACAGAGGTGCCCAGTACTTACAAACCCGACAGAATACACTTTGAATCTTGTCTCTGTTTTTCCTCTTTGCTTCTCTTGCTGCCAAATACATTTGAATATCAGCGTATCCATGCTGTTATAATCTGAGACTTTTCATCCTGTGAATAAACTGGCAGCTATTAGTGGCAAAGGAGCTGTTTTTAATTTCAACTCTTCAGTACAGCACTAGGAGTTTTGAGCATTGATGACTGCATTCTTGGGTTCATCTGTGTGCTAATGAAAGGAGTAACCCTGCTTTGCAGTGATCGGTTTTCTGTGTAGAAATGTCAACCATAGGTGAAACTTAAAACAGTTCTTACTGATGGCTGCTTTGATTAAATAACAGTAGAGTGAGATGTGGTAGGTGTCTGGCAGGGGGGTTTTGGACAAAAGGCAGGTTACCAGAGCTTTCGTATTCTGAATGTAACCTTTGTATAGTAGTTTACTGGATTTGGTTTATTGCTGTGGACTCACCCTTCAATGTACACCAGTGGATCACATATATCCTACATGAATACAAGTGTATATGAGACTAATTTCTTCCTGTGTTGTTCTGGAGTTCAGATAAGTATTTCTTGCTCTGTGCATGAACACTTAGTCATTAGGTTTTCAGTTTCTTGATCACAATAATACACTGTGTTTCTACGGCAGGGATCTCAAAGCGCTTTAGAAATGTTAGTCTTAGTTTCATAATACTGAGATAAAGTGCATATAATTATTTGTATTTTGCAAGTGGGAAAACCAACTTGTACAGATTGAGTTACTGCAAGTATGCAGAAATTGTTGATGGAATTAGGAGCGTTATTTGGAGATTTGGTGTAAAGCCTATTGAAAATGTTTGAATTGCATCACAGATTACTAGTTCTTTTGCAGTGTTGTAGCTACAAAACAGTGTCCTTCAGTCATCAAGCCACCCTGAATAAACATCCAGTTTTTCCATAATGTCTCTGTTTTACCCAAACTTTGGACCATGTTACAGGTTTTCTGAAATGGTCATGTTTCATGGTTCCATCTTTTTATGTTTCAAAAGTCACCTGATGCTGGAGAGTATCCACATGGGAAGGGAAAGAGGACAGGTAATCATTTGAACATTTCATGCGTTTGTTCCAGCTGTGCAGACAAAACCAAGCCCATTCTCAGACATCTTCTCAGAAAGCGGATAGATTGCTTAAAGCTGGTGCCCTTTGTGCAGTACATCGATTGATATCTCGTTTACAGTTGTACAGGAAGTGGTAGGAAATGGAGGCGTCTTGTTGCTTTTTTTCCTTCCCTTAATGCACTTATCTCTCTCTATCATTTTATTTGAACTTTATTTGCAATTAAAGCTATCTTGAATGTTGCACTTAAGAAAATTATAGTTCTGAACTGCAGTCACTCAGCTTTGCAGAAGCAGAGATAGATTGGGACAGGAAAAAAGTCTGTTTTCAATTCCCGTTCACAATGAACTGAATTCTCCGTTTTTCTGAACTGATACGGATTTAGTTTTGTTCTCCTCCTTTTTCCCTTCACCTCCCAAGACCTGTCCAACAAATTAAAAGTAACCATACAAAACAAAAACCTCTTTAGCTTTTTAATTGAAAACAACCAAAGAAATACTTTTTTCTAGTGCACAAGTGGTAGAAGTGTTTCTTACTTTTTCAAAATTCTTTCTCCTGCCCACTGAAAAATGCAGCCTTTCATTTGAGTCTCTCAGAAGATCTACAGTCAGGTTTCTGTCTCTTCCACAAGCTGTGTTTGCCTGGACTTGTCCATCATTCTGTGTGTCTTGGCTTCCAGTCTGTAAAATGAGAGTAAATGAAACTTCCTTTCTCTTGCTTGTTTGTTTTCTTACTAACTAGAGGAAAGAAAACTTGATTTGTCTGAAACTTTTATAGTATCATAACACAAATAAGAATGAAATAGATGGAGAAAATGAATCTAAGGAAAAGATTAATCCTTTCTGGCTCAAGGTTTGCACCTTTCAGTAGTCGTGGTGCTGGGACTTGCAAGTCACGTTTTTTGCCTGAGCAGTACACTGCTGTCCTTGTCTGCTGGAAGAAGGCAGGTTTTCTTCAGCTTTGTGTTCTTCAGAAGATTTATCTATCTATAGAAGTCTTCTTTCCAGCATTATTAAAGATGTAAGGTTGTGGAGAGCCAGAGAAATGGAGGGCAGAATTCTGCAATTCATTTTTATGGCAGGTAGTCTAGATGTTAGTCCAGAGTTCCCAGAACAGCTTTGATATGTAGAGTACAACCATAGGAGTTTTTATTTCAGCTCCTGACAGAGTGTGTGGAGATCCAGTAAAAAACAAAAAAAAAAAACAACCAGCAATACAAAACATGAAATCCAAACTACCATTTATTTTTCAGTCTGTAGGTATCTGGAGAAACAGAAGCCAATAGGAAGATACTTGAATATTTGGTAGGGTGTGGAGAACTTCTGTTGGCCTTTAGTTGCGTTTAGTAGCTGCTAACCATTGGGTGTCAAATGGAGCCATCCTATGTTTTACTGAGCCACTGCTGTCTTAAATATTTTTAAAAATCAGGACTATTGGCCAGCTTCATGTTTTTATAGAACAGGAAGGTTACTTTGCAGTGTCACTAACAAATGACTTAAATCAGTATTGGAAAGGAACAGTTCAGGAATACTTTTAGTGTTAGTGCACTTGCACACTGATTAATTACACACCCTATTTAGTACCACTCTGTTGATAGCACATTATTCAATTTATGTTGTTTACTCTGTGCGGTGGCATTTGAGAGACTCTATCTGTCAGTGTAACATTTTGGCATGTCAGTGCTGAAGATTTGCACCTCAGTGTAAGGGCATGGATGTTACTTGCTGTTGAGTGGAATAGCTGCATATTACTGCTGTCACCTTAGCATGAGCTGTGTTACAGTGTTGGATCAAATTAATCTCTTGGGCTGCTGAAACAAGGTGATTGTGCCTGTAATAAAAATTTATTTGTTGTCTCCTAGTGGTGTGTAAGCAAAAACCTGTAATGATAGTGACACCTGGGAAACGTGTATTGTTACCTAGTATAAATCACACTTCAGCTGCTTTTTCCTGGTATACTTTTTGTGGGTTTCTAAATTTGCCTTCCTGTCATCTTGTTCCTGCCATTTGCAATCTATTTGTCAGTTAGTGTAGCTGGAGTTCTCGGTCCAGGATCAATACTTGGTCCAGAATGTCTGTGACATCTCTGAAATACTTCCCTGTGATTCAGTATAAGAAATATAGCTTTCTGTGTGCATCTGAGTTATAACACATTGGCTATTTACACAGAGGACAGAGAGGTAGTAGTGCCACAAATACTGAATTTCTGAAAAGCTTGTTGAAAGCAGACTCTTGGTTAGAGGAGAGAAACCCAGGTTAGTGCTCCATTTTCCATCTCTAAGAAAAATACTACAGTGGAAGCTCTGCTTTTCCTAAGTACTAGAGAACCTATATACAAGAAAGATGCTTCACATGCCTGAACTACAGAAAAGTCTAATGTGAACTTGGCGCCTTTAGAATCCAAAGAATCAGGTGTGAACTGAATACCTGTGGGAGAGCAGGTAGTTGTGCTGCTCATATGACTGCTTTGAACTCAACAGCAGGTAGGCACTGGCAGTTTGATATGATCCAGTGCAACACCCCATCTATCACTGGAGTTTTCCCACATAGTGAACGAATAGTTTATCTGATTGCGTCATGTTGGATCTAGGAAGAATGAGGTCCTTAAAAAGATGTTGTGATTTTGAATTGTCCACTCTCTGTAATACAGTAGGAAACGGTGTGCACAAACTTCATCCTGTTTACTGAAGTTATGCCCATTGGACAGCATCCAAATGTAATTCGTGATTTTTTTGATGAAGGAAGATCAAGCAGTTGTTGTTGGATGAGACACTTACTTTATTCAAACATGTAGTTGTCCACTGGACACTCCCAAGGAGCTATAGGGGTAGCTTACCTCTTTGGAGATGAGCGTGGAGAGTTTGCAAAAATTATCTCCCCACTTAAGTATTTCTGACTTATCTTTTGAGGCTCAGTGGTTGCAGTTTTTGTTCTTGGAGGGCTACAGAAATAATTTATTTTAAAAAAAAAACCTCACTACAGTTCCCTTTATTAATCAGGAAAAAGAAATTCTCCACTAAGATCTTCCAGATACCAATTTCGCTCTTGTAACTGGGCGCTTCTAGGAGTTTCCTCACTCATGCAGGGTTTTGGTGGGCAAGTTTGCCAGTATCTTCACAAACTGCCACAAGAAGCCTCGCTTCTTCTTGAGTTTTCATATGGAAAGTAACAATCAAACTTTGAAGTAATAGCCTTCAAACTGAAAGCCCAAGAAATGTCCTCATTTGTTACAGCCTTCTTGTGTCTCAGGAATACCTGCTGTGTTTGAGGAATGTGAATGTGTACTTAAATTCTTGCTGATGAAAAGCAGTGTTATCTTTCCCCACCACAGAGGCTACACAGATGTGCTCCAGCGCTTCTCCACATTTACACGATGTTCTTTGACCTGCCTCAGTCAGTAACAGGACAGATAGGACAGATCTGTGTTGCTGTCTTATAGGGTAAGGTTTACAGAGCAGCTTATATCTATTCTCTGGCAAATTGCAGTTGCCAAAACACAGAATAAAATACTAAAGACATTTTTTCAGTTGTGTATGTGGCTCTTTACAGATGGGTAAATGGCTGTGTACAGATTCATGGAGAAGATTATACAAATCCAGTGTGACTGTTCTCAGGAACTTTTTGTGAAACCTTTCTACTTGATAAAACTACTGCCGTAGCGTTCACAGTATCACCACAAGACCCTCTGTCCTGTGTTATGAAATACACATATACCACGTTCATCTGTTGCATCCTTAAAGTCTCCCAGAGATTTATGTTGCTAGCACATACAGAAGAGATGGAGCGTGTTCAGGTGCTGAAATAATGGATTACAGGACAAAGCTAAATGCAGGAGGATCAAGAACAGCATAGTGAATATGTTTCATGCTCCTTGTTCTGATTGGTAGACTGGCTGTTGTCAAGTTGAACCACGGGTGTAATTTAGTATGGCAATTATAGTGTCCCCAAAGAAGTCACCTAGTTGCTATATGCTTTCTGCATTCACAATTATTTTTTGTACTTCCTTCAGCTGCATCTTAGAAGAACTGTGTTATGTGTATGAGTAGATTAAAAAAAAAATAGCCCACCAAACCTCTCTCTGTTCTGTTGCTTCTTGCTTTGAGAAAAAAATATGTGAAATTTCTCATATTTTCCCATGACTGGTCTGTGAAATTGGGCATCACTCTTTAGTTTTCTGAAAGTCGGCAAGTATAAGATCAGCCTCTAGAGCCATACCCTTTACCTGGCATAGTGATTTTGTTTGGGAGTGATTTGTTTGGATCTATGTATATGCACAGGATGCAAAAGCTTTTTCATACTGAAGGTTTTCTCTGAAGTAGAATGCCAACTGACCTTTTGATGTAATTCCTGTATGTAAATGGTCTGAACATGTACATGTTGATTTTTCTTGAGTGTGCATGTTTAAAAACGCATGGTCCTGCTACAAATGTTCACATTTGTTCCTACCCACCACCTAACCATGGTTAGATAGAATAATTTTAAACATAACCATGCACCTGTGGCCACAGGACTGATTAATACTTTTCTTTCAGTAATCTTAAAATACTCAGGTATAAAGGATGTATTACTTAACACTGGTTTGCAACTGTTAATGGAGTCTTAGAGGGTCTGAACAAGTGGCTGATCCTGCAGAGAGCTGCAAACCATTTATGTGTTGGTGACAGTTCCTTCAGGGCACCAACTTACCGATAGTGAAATGTCTTAATTCTCTGCACAGTGTAGACATGAGGGGCTTGGCATTAACTACTTCAGTCTAGTGCTCTATTCCTTTTGCGCTAGGTAACCTGCAAATATAGGTCTAGCCTGATCTAACCCACATCACACAGTAACTGTAGGAGATGTGGGAATACATCCTCCACTGCCTGAATCCAGTCCCATCCTGATCTGTGCATTCCTTCAGTGGAATGTGTATGCTGGAGCCCTGGCTGTGTCTTCCTGTTCATATGCTAAGAAAGATTTCTGTCAGTCACGCATTCAGACTTCAGTGACTAAATTGAAAACTGATGGATTTATCCAGAACAACTGGTTTCATGTGAGTTTCTGGTAATTGCATTTCACACAAATAAAGCTAACTTTTCTGTGACCAAGTATTGCTCTGGAAGATTTGGCTGTGCTATTATGTCCAGGTTTTTATTCTTCTTTAGTTGAGTTAGAGATGAGAGTATATTAGTCTGTAATATACTTTTAATATTAAAATAATTCTTTGAAGGGTGGGGTTGGGAAGTATGGTATAATCTGCACTGTCATGATTAGGAGATTTCAAGGAGGCTTATTTTGACTGTTCTATTTCTATAGGGACTTTTTTATTATTTAAAGAAAATGGAGGAAAACCTTTGATTTGCTGTAGGGAAGGATTTAGAAGTTGCAGCCTTAGGTGTAAAAGCTTGCTTACAGCAGTTATAGGTGTCTGTGGAAAGCCACTGAGACTCTGAGGTGTGTAATGTATGCTGTAGGGATGGTCATTTTGATGTCTAACCAGTAGAAATGAGATTTACTGCTATTTTTTAAATGATTCCCAGTAGATACTGAGTTCTTTAAAAGCAATCCTTGAAACAATGCTTGTGAATAACCACAGAGGTTGTATTTCACTATCTTTAAAACATCCCTGTTTTTTTCTAGCTATTCAAAACAAATACAGGCTATTAAAAAGCATTGTTTTGCAAAGTGTCCCTAGAGCTGTTTATCTAAATAGCAGAGAAGTATTTATGGTATTTAGGCTAGAATAATCTGCTGTATTATTTCAGATAACTCTTACTGTATGTAATTTTGGGAATATTTTAATCCTCCTAAAAATTCTTTATCCTTTTGTGGTGTATGTCACTACCATAACTGTAGTCTATTAAAGATACATTATCTAATATGTCTGTTAGATATCTCTTAGTATCTAACAGATACATGAAGGATCCATTTTTTTCAAACGTCGTTTTTTTCCTAAAGGAAGGAATAGTACTGCAGTTTCGCTGGCAAGCAGGTCAGCTGTTGTAATGTGCTGCTTTTCTCTAAAATGAGTTAAGGTAGCATATCAGATTTGAATGTTTTCAGAGGTACTGATGTGGTTGGTTGATTCTGCCTGGATGCCAAGTGCCCACCAAAGCTGCTCTATCTCTCCCTTTCCTTGGCTGGCTGGTCAGTGGAGAGAAAATATAACGAAAAGCTTAAGGGTTGAGATAAGGATAGAGAGAGAGCACTCACCAGTTGTTGTCAAGGGCAAAATACACTTGATTTGGAGAAAATTATTTTAATTTATTGGCAGTCAAATAAGAGCAGGATAATGGGAAAATCAAAACAAATCTTAGGAACACCTTTCCCCCACCCTTCCCTTCTTCCTGGTCTTCACTTCTGAATTCTTTACCTCCTCCTCTCCAGTATCTCAGCAGGACAGGGAACAGGGGCTGAGGTCAGTTCATCACAGGTTATTTCTGGTGCTTCTTCCTCCTCAGTGGGAGCACTCCTCACACTCTCCCCCTACTCCAGCATGGGTTTTCTCCCATGGCAGGTAGTCCTCCATGAACTTCTCCAAAATGAGTCCTTCCCATGGGTGCAGTTCTTCATGAACTGCTCCAATGTTGGTCCCTTCCACAGGGTGCAGTTCTTCAGGAGCAAACTGCTCCACTGTGGGTCCCCTGTGGGGTCACAAGTCCTGCCAGCAGACCTCCTCTGGCCTGGGCTTCTGTCTCTCCATGGTACCACAGGTCCTGCCAGGAGCCTGCTCCAGTTATGGCTTCCCGCAGGGTCACAGCCTTCTTCAGCCATCCACATCCACCTGCCCCAGCGTGGGGTCCTCCATGGGGTGCACATGGATCTCTGCTCTGTCCTGGACCTCCACAGGCTGCAGGGGCACATCCTGCTTCACTGTGGTCTGCATGGAAATCTCTGTTCCTTCTTCACTGACCTGGATGCCTGCAGGGCTGTTCTTGTCATTTATTCTCACTGCAGTTGCCATTGCACTCTTTTTCCCTGCTGATCTTAAAGCTTTGAGTTACCAGAGGGGCACTGCCACTGTCACTGGTGGGCTTGGCCTTGGCCAGCAGTGGGTCCATCACAAAGCTGGCCGGCATTGGCTCTGTCGGACACGGGAAACTTCTGACAGCTCCTCACAAGGGCCACCACTGTGGTCCCCTCACTGCCAAAGCCTGGCCACACAAACCCAGTACGGCTGAGTAGGAGAGGGGGCAAAAGGCATGACCCTGCAAGTGGACTACAGATTTATGTGAACTACATAAATACACATAAGGACAACTGCAAACTAGTAATTATTCAGGAAATGCTATAAAGGTGAGATGGCTGTCTCAGTTGAAAATTATTTTGATTTGGGTTTGTGGGCTGTGGTGGCTGATGTGGAAGCTGTAGGAAGTAAATATCATGTAATTAGAGATAATATGTTATTTTGAACTGAGGATACTACTGGATAACGTGAGGAGGCACACACTGCAATTGTTGCAATTTTGGGGGATTGTTCAAGTGGTTTTTTGTTGCCTTCCTGGGGTTTATAAATAACATCTTGGGGTGGTTTGGGGGGGGGGGGGGAGGGGCGGTGTGCTTCAACTCCTTCCCCCACAGTACCTCATCCCTCAATAAACACAGACAACTATTTTTAATTCAGCTGTGTATAGTAACATTGTTTTTCTTTTTTTTTAATTAAATAACTAAGGTACTAAGTAATAAGTAAGGGGATGTGCATTGAACAAGAATACATCATATCTAATCTTTTAGTGCCTGGTGATGGGAAAACAAAGAAATTATTTATGTATGAAATTTCAGAATATGTAAAGACACAGAGACTTGGCAATCTGATGTTGTCTTGTTTTCTTGCTATGTTAGTGAATCAATTTTAAATTTTCACACCTTTCACAGATGGCTTAACACCCTGCATTATTCAGTCCTTGAAAGGCCTGGTAAATACTTTCTTTTATGAAGTATGGAAGGGTTTTAACAAAATACCTGAAATTATTAATGCTGGATTTATAATGTTTTGGTTTGCTTTTTACTGCATTTAATAGAGAAACAAAGATTGAGAATGAAAATATTTGAAAAAGGGCAAAATTAAAGTGAACAGAATTTAAAACAAGAAGGTAGTACAGACCATTGGAATAAGTGAGAAAGCAGGAATTTTGGTCTTGGATTTGCTCTTTTTGGTAGCCTCTGAGGCTGCCAGGTGAGAATGATTTTTCTTCATCAGTAAGATCACCCATTGTAGCGCTGTTCAGTAGCACTGCATGAAGGCTGTTTGATAAGGGAGTGGTTTCCTGATGGACACAAGTCTATAGGACAAAATTTTTTTGTTGTCACCAAAGTTGGCTTGTTCACAGTTCAGGCATAGCACCAGAAATACTCAGTCTCTTTTTAGTAATGTTTTTCCCCTGTACTGTTGATCAGGTGTTTTTTCTCTTTGCATTCCTATGAGGAATAATAATGATAATCAATATTGGTAATAATTTGAGAGAGAGTATTTGTAAGAGCATATAGTAACAGGACAAGGGGGAATGGCTTCAATCTGAGAGTAGGTTTAGATTAGATATTAGGAAGAAATTCCTAACTGTGAGAGTGGTGAGGCACTGGAACACATTCCCCAAAGAAGCTGTGGATGCCCCATTCCTGAAAGTGTTCAAGGCCAGGCTGGATAGGGCTCTGAGCAACCTGGTCCAGTGGAAGGTGTCCCTATCCATAGCAGGGGATTGGAACTAAATGATCTTTAAGTCCCTTCCAATCCACGCCGTTCTGTGATTCTGTGGGACAATTCTCTGAATGAAGTTGTTTTGCTTCACCTTGTAGTGAAGAAAAAGAGTAGAGAGGTAGGGATAAATCTTTGTGTGCAGGTAATCTCCACTCTACCAATCAGTGTTAAAGATGATATGTTGAATTTGCTGATTTTTTTCTGAGGAGGCCACCATAGTAATTTGTGCTGGAGCTATTACAAAAATTAGAAGAGCTTGTGGTAACTGTCTTCAGGCTGAATGGCATTCCCATAGGCTCTTTTAGGAAGCCTTTTGTTTGTAAGTTTATGTATTAACAGGACATTCACATTGGGTCTCTGGGCTCACAGATTGCCAAGACTTGTTCACTAAACTGCATTCAAGTCAGGGCAAACGATTAATTTGCCCCCCAGAATCTCTCATCCTTAGATAAGAGGTAAAAAGATTCATGTGTCCATGGTATTGCCTGATGCAGTCTTCATTTTCTGCAGTCCTGCTTACTTCTCAAATGATGGAGTGATGGCGTTAGTAAAAGAATACTTGCTGTTGGTTTGATATTAAGTGTTGACAGGGAGGATGCCCAATCTGCATATTTTTGCTTGTGATGGATTTGTTTAAGTGATTTTTTTTTATGATGCAACAGAATGCTCTGTGGCTGTTTACGCCATTCCTCTGGCACATACTGAGTTGCATTTTGGCTTTCAGATTCTGCTTCTGGCTTGCCTGCTCCATGTTGTATATGTTGCTTCACCTCCAGCTCTGTGCGCAGGTCAGAGTGATGTTGCCTCTCAGCTCGGAAATGCAGAGTCACACAGGTCATGCTAATTGATCATTCTTGTTTCCATCAGTTCCATATTTTGATCACCTTACTCTTAAGAGGAAATACAAGTAGCTTTGTACTGTGTTGGGCCGGTGGTAAAAAGCAGAACTGTCTTCCGTTTGTAGATTGATGAAGCATGTATATACAAGACTGTGACCTTCCTCTGGGCTTAATATTCACAGGCATTATCTCCAAGTACACTGACTGTGTAAAATAAAGCTCTGATACTGCTTTGAAATATACACAAGTGTTTGAGTTTGCACCTTATTGGATTGGTGCAAACTCGAGTTTAAAACCATTTTAAATCAGAATCTTATGAAAGGTGAAGGTTTTGAAAAGAGGCACTGTGTAGAGGTTGAAATGCTTTTGAACATCCTGTCCTTGGGATGTCCTTGGGATTAGGTAAGTTTGGACCCAAATTCCAGAGATAAAGACTGCAGTTAAGGAAAGTAAATATCTGCACCTATTTTTGAAAGTCTTGGTTACCATTGCTTGTAATTCTAATTGCACCTATATTTAAGATGTAATTTTTATTTTTTTTAAGGAATGGCAAATTATAATCTCTTGGAGTTCACTTAACCTGCTTGTCACTGCTGGTTGTTTGTGACCGGTAGGAATGTGGCTTTCCAATAAAGAAGTCTTGCATGGATGCTAGAAAATGAAAAAGGTCTTAGCTGCTGTCTGTCCCTTTTGTTTAATTACCTCTGTTAAGGATTTCTGACCCTGAAACTAGGACACTGTGGTATAGGGACACACAAAAACATGGAACATGCAGTTTTAAGGCAGTTTCTTTGCTTTTAAAAGACTTCTTTTTATGAAAGACAAAATCTTTTTGTTCTAGAAGGATTGCATACCAATGTATGTTATCACTGTATTTTTCAAGGTTTTTCATTTCTTCTGTGTATATCTCTTGACTTTGGCTTACAGAGGTACCTGTTTTTTGCATCTAAGCTTTCTTCTTTCCCTGTACTTGTGTCAATGTTTATAAATGGAGATATATGTAATTTGAAGCTGGAATTGGCTCTTCAGAATTTTTGTTGTTTCTGAGTGTTACTCATGGTTGTATGTGTATCAATTCAGTCCAGCTACCTGAGGGTCCTTAATGCCACTGCACCTCAGACCAGCAATCAAGAAAGCAATGGAAGGGTTGTCTTGGTTGGTTTTGTGTGTTTGTTTTTTTTTAAAATGAAGGAGCTATTTGTTCTGGATCATTTGCTCCACCACATGTGTTAAATTTTGTTGTCCTTTCAAATTCTTCACTTAACAGAAAATTTTAAAGTGGCAATGGGTTTGTAGGGTTCAGTAGTTAGTGTTAGATGTGTGTCTGTTGTTGACAATGTCTAGATTTTTATTTAATTTCTCTTTATTATTGGGATGTACTATGTTAATTAATTTCAGTTGGAAGTCCAAGCATGGAAGAAAAGGGAGGCACTGTTGACATAAGTAATTTTCTAAAACATGTCTGTCCTTGACAACATTTATAAAAAGAACCATGGAGAGCAACTGATTCAAGAGGCTTGTAAACTGGGGCTGTTGATATCGGGGCAAAACTCTTCAGTGAACACAAGTTACAAGTAGAAGATATGCCCATGTTTTGGATGCTTGATAACAAAATAAGGTCCCATGCTCTTTGGCATGTGTGTCAGAGTGACTGTGAAGATCATAAATCAGGTATTCAAAGTTGAGATGCTGGCAGTCAATGGTTAAGAAATGCTCTTTTCTGTAAGTTGTGAAGGCCTCTTGAGAGAAGTACACTAAATTCCGTTTCCAAGCAATCTGCCACATTTTGCCATTGTTCTGAAATTTTGTTAAGGAGTTTTGTGACCAGGATACTACTGAGAAAAATGTAGTGAAAAGTGGGAGCATCTGTGCGTTATACTGCCTGCTGGTGAAGTTGTTTTGCTCAAGTGAAACAGGTAGGACCCTTAGGGTTCAGTTTTTCACTTGCAGATTCCCTTCCTCCCCATAAATGTCTCAGAGCTGAAGACCTCTTTGAAATTTACAGACTGAAGAACTGGGAATCATAGTAGAAATGACTATCTGATGGAAGAGAGACCCAGTTCAAAATCCTAATTTGCCAGGAAAACATCCCTTGAGTAATAGCTAATGCACAAAGGCAGGTGGAGTCTTTACATTTTTCTGATTCTTGTCTTAGCTAAGCATGAGAGATTAGGTTAAATTCCAGAAGCCTCATCCAAATATTATTAAATTCAGTGGAGGGAATGAAGATCCAAATGATTTGGATTAAATGTCTCCCATGATGAGAAAAGCTTAATAGTATATCATGTGCCAGAGAGGAGGTTTCTTTATTTATTCCTTAGCAGGAGAACTTGGATTTGGAGTTGTGGACAGCTGACAATAAAGGGAACTCTGAATGGGATTGTAGATTTTGTAGGGGTAAAATATTTTTGCCTGTATGTAAATGTATCCTTTAAACATTACGCACTGCTGTTCTCAGTTCTGTCCTGCACCTTTACAGTATTATGTAGGAATGGCATCAACCACATCATCCTTACTGTTAGTAAAACTTCAAAAGAGAGCCCAGAGTCTGTGAGGGCAAGTCTTTGAAAGTTATGGGTGTGGGGAAGCGTGAGTAAGGGTTTATCACACAGGCTTACTAAAGAAAATGAATAACCTTGTTCCTCTGTGAATCTCCCCTTCTCCCCCCCTTCTCCAGATAACAATGCTTAAACTTTACATAAATAGCTGGAATACTGTGCAGGGGCTGATAAGCGGATTTCTTCATCCATGCTGAGTCTCCCTTATATCATATATCCATTCCATTATCTTGTGTGAAATGCTTATTGCAATTTCTTCCATTTAGTACCCTATATACGTTATCTATAATGCATAATGGAGTGTGTGTTTGAATGAAGGACAATATCCCATAAAGCAAGAAAATTACTTGTAAGTTGCAAGCAGTGAAGCCTTAATGGTATGATCTCATTATGTTAGGAAAAAAATTCCCTAATATCACCCTTTATACTACAGAGCTTGATTTATTTTTCTTTTTTAATCTTCCATGTATTTAATCAAGCTATGCTGTAAAAGAAGTAATGATGTTGAACTAAGGTATAGGGTATATACCATGAATTCGTTTTGTGAATCTGCCCATTTAAAGGAACGTTGTAAACTTCCAGTGTGTTTCTGATGTGGGAAGCATCAAATTAGGAACTTTGAAATAATGTAATGGTATATTTTTCCTTTTCAAGAGTTGTGCTCTAAATTTTGAAATGTGCACTGTAAGTGTATTTGCATTTCTGAGTGCTCTAGTTTACTGTATGTAGATATTTTAAGTTCTGAGGTTATTCAACAGCATTATTTAAAGAGGGATTAGCCTAAGGTCTTAGCAAATACTGGTGTTCAGATGCATTTGTGTAGTCTGCAATGCGCTTATTTTCAATCAAATTGTATTCACTATTAAGCAAGCTCTGAATATCCAGTGGTTTTTTTGGGTTTTTTGCTAGGTTTTAAATATACACAGCATAGTCCTTCCAAGCAGATATTTTCCATAATTGATAGCCTTCAAGTTGTACCAGCCTTTGGGAGTGGAGTGACTGGAATCAGTTGAGAT
Source organism: Campylorhamphus procurvoides (assembly GCA_013396655.1). NCBI lineage: Eukaryota > Metazoa > Chordata > Aves > Passeriformes > Dendrocolaptidae > Campylorhamphus > Campylorhamphus procurvoides. The sequence goes on along the minus strand of WBMV01005603.1, from coordinate 1,685,209 downwards.
GCACTCAAGACAGCATTAAACAGGCTCAACTGGACTGTGTTTGCTGATCTCTTTGTTGGAATTGCAGCCCCAAGACATGGCTGCGTAGGCAGCACTAGGACCATGGTTGTCTGGCTCTGGGTGCTGAGGAAACAGCTTCAGGGAGCATCCAGGCAGAGACACCAGCTGGTACCAGCAGCTGCAGAGGTGGCACAGCAAGTGCTGGAGCCTCACAGGACAGCCCTCGCTCCTGGGCCAGGCATCGCTGCCCTGTTCACACACATGATGTGCTCAAACTCTGTCTCAGCTTCTCTTCCTCAATCCTGTGTTTTTTCACTCTCCTCATGTTCTGTCACTTTATTCCAGGCTCGTCCCTTGCCTTGGCTTTGTGGTTAGGTGTCCTCCTCACACCACACAGCCCTCTGCCACGTGTTCCTCAGGCTCTCCAGATGGTTACAGCCCTTGCTGTGCTCCTTGTATGGATCTTCAGCCTCTCCTCTGTTGTGCTTACTGTCTTCTGTTGGATTTTGGAGTGATCCCAACTACAGTTCTGTACTTGCAGAGTGCCTAGCACCACAAGCACACTGAAACCCCTCTTTAGTTAGCCTTTAGGAACTCAAGAATAAATAATCTTGTTACCACTACTGTTAGTAACATTGGTGACCTGTGTCTGGCTTGTTTTGGCTGTCTCCCATAGGTTTAGCAGTGTGGCACGTAAATGTCTCCCTTAGGTGAGTGTCTGGGTTTCAGATGTGGGCTTGGCTATCTATCTGCTTTTCCTTCTTACATTCCTTCTTCTAAATTTATTTCTTATTTGACAGGTTTTTGATGTATTGTTTCGCCTTGAAAGCCCACAGTACATAGGTGTTGGTGGGCAAAAATCTCCAGTGGATATTTTAGCTCAAAACCCTCAGTTTTGGTTTTGTAGTTGTGACCAAATTTCTGTCAAATCTGTCCTTAAACAAACAAACCAAAACACATTGTTGTATAATGTCAAATGTTATTAAATAGCTGTCAGTTTCTGCTTCATATGCAACAACATTTCTGTCATGGGTGACAATCGAAATGCTTATTGCATATGCAGCATTGAATTTTTAAAGAGCTTTTAGACACTTGATGAAGTGCTAACTTTTTTATTTCTCCTGGAATATGTGTCTTTAGCTGTGCCAAGTAGCATTGACGGGGTATTATATTTTGAATCATTGCAAGGTCCTGTTCTATAGTCTGTCTTTCTAAGGTTTCTTTACTTCTTAAAATAGCTGCAGTAAATTTAATGTTCCCAAGAAGTATTATTACCTTATTGAACCTGGAACATAAGCTTCTGGAGACATGGGATTTATAAAATCTTTTTGTAAATCACTAATGGTACTGTAAGTAAAATGCCCTTGTATAAAGGAAAGTTAGGTTTTGTTGTGTGTATTTTTAGTCATCTCCCCCACACCCCCTACTTTGGTGCATGCAACTTCTCCTAAAATTAGTCCTGAATTATGTGGTCCCATTTGGTTGTGGGAGGACCCTATTATGTCCAGAATCCCATTCAGGTTACTGGATTTCTGTGTTCTTATAGGACCACAGCAAGAAATGCACTGCTGGGCTTACCTTCAGTGAAACTGTTATGCCTGTGCTGCTTTGAATGATATGTTTGCTGGCTAAAATGTTCAGAAATAATTCTGGAGATATGTGGTGACAGTTGATTGCAATTGCATATTTTCCTCTTTCTGTATACTTTCCTTGCATACAAAGAGATTTCTTTCCATGCTGTGGTTGCTTCTTTTGAAACACCTGAGATTGTAATTGGGTGTGAAAAAAGGAAGTTGCTATCTTTATGTATCGTCCTGGGCTTGATTCTGGATGCTTGGCATGTGTGGTCCTTAAGCATGATTTCTTCAAGATTTTGTGTGTAATGAATACTGAACATGGATCAAATTTGTAGGACTTCATTCTGGGATCTGTTCTTGGAACTCTAAAATAAAATATAAAAATTCAAGGGTCCTGTAATATTCTGCATCGGTGACTCTCCTGTTTTGCTAAATCAATATAACTGCAATACTGCGTATGTTGACACTGCCTGACATTTTAGTCCCTGCAGAAATGTTTGAGTGACTGCATGAGTTAAAATGAGTGTATTTGTAAGTATTGAAACAGAGAGATTCAGGCAAGTGGATGTGGCATAATTTGGGAGGAGGTTTGGAGTTTTGAGGTTTAGCCAGCCAGCATCTATGAAATGGAATTAGTGCTGCATGCTTGGAGTGAGAAATATCACTCTCCTTCCTCAATTCACCTTCTTAGCCACTGATTTTCCTGCTGTTTGTGTCTCTTTGCATTTGTGGTATCACGACACAGACTACTAGAAGGACAAGACAATGGCACTCCATTTACTTTTCTGGACATACTCCTTTACGCATCATCCTTTCTTTTTTGCTGCAAAAATAGAAGCAGCATGGTGGAAAAGGAGGAGCTATAACTGGTTTTGGAAGTAAAATGTTTTATGTTAACTAGTTTGCCGTAAGATTTGTTCAAATACTTAGTTTACTAAGAGTAATAAAAAGATTGTGATGTGGCTGCCTGTTTTGCTGAATAGCTGCTTGGTTAAGAGAAAGGCAGAAGAAATAGATGTTCTCATTCTTCTCTGTGTCTGTGTCACTTCTGGCCAGGAATGTCCTCTCAATTTCTTACCCTGTCTGCATGGGCTGTCAAACTCTCTCAGCTCCAACATGTTATTCTCCATTATCTGCACTTTCATTGCAGTTATCTTACGCTGTTTGGGTTTGAGCTTCACTTACACAAAGGAGAAAGGCACAGCCAATGACTGGTGTCAGTATAGGCTGCCTTAAGAGGAAGAAGGTATCCTTTTACTCTGCAGTAATTGATTGCCTCCCCACTCCAACTTAAGAAAACAACCTCAGGGTGTTAGGGAGGTACTTGACAAACCAATGTGACTGCTCTGCTGTGTGGAGAGAATCGTGAGTTTTCCTGTGTACATAAACCTACTTCAAGAGACTTAATATACTGAGAGCCAAGTGAAGTGTGAAGCTTTCCAGAAGGTAGTAATTACTTTTGTGTAAAACAAAGTATGAAAATAAACATCATTACAAGAACTCAGGGCAGATAAATTATAAAATGTAGCCTCTCTGGCTGCTTGCAGACAGAAGTTTTTGAAGCAGGAAGCAGAGACTGTTAGTGATACATCTGTTCATGGATTCAGGAAGGTTAGGAAGTAGTGAGGGAACAGTGTACCTTTATATTTGACTAGAAGCGGGTTCTTATGCTTTGCTGTGTTTGAAGTAGAGAAATAGGTTTTCTTACCATTAAAATGGGGCATTAGTTGAAAACAAATTCAAAGATGTGTTTTAAGACAAGTTTTATACAGCACCAGATTTTTGCCTGCAAAGCTCATCCAGGTATCTGGGTTCTCTCTCACTGTTTTGGTATTGTGCTGTGACGGGATTAAAAACCACCACGATGTGACTCCAGCTGAGTTACTGAATGAGAAGAACCAGGAAAGGCTCCTTTTGTTTTTATTCCAAAGCAGAATCCTTTGGTCAGACTGACCTACCATGGACAGCACCTTTCAAAAAAACAGGAGGGTAGGAGTCTTACAAAGATTACTGGGGATTTTGGTGTCACCTCCAACAAGAAGCAAAAGCTTTTTTTCAGTTGGAAACCGGGGGAGAAAATGGCTCCTTTCTGGTCACAGTTCTGTTCTGCATCTCTTCTGTTACACAGGCATCAACTTTACACTCGTACTTATTCTTTAGAAGATCACTTGTTGTTGTGTTTGGGCCTGGTGCTGGAAATGTGTAAGAAGAAAATCAGAGATCTTTATCCATGTACTTCTTTCCCTATTTCTCTCTTTAATGTAGATAAAAGCATATATGTACATATTTGTATATTTAAATGCACACACACAAAATCCAGGTATATAACTAAACATATTCCTCTAACATAAAAGTCTGAAAGATTTGAGAACTGCTTCTTTATTTATTAGTGGAGAAAAAATTTGGAGCTCTTGAACAGGGAGAACTACTCTACTTGAACTTAACTGAACTATGAAGAATAGAAATAGACAAATGCAACACCTTGTTTTTCCTTCTTTTCTAAGGTCCTTTCCCATTCCTAGGTGTTTTTAATTAAATACTGTTTTGAGGCAGGTGACTTACAAATGGTATTTAAATTTTGAGCAAAAACCAGGAGTCTTTTGCTATGTTTATGGACCTTTAATTTATTTTATAAATAACATGAAAGTATGTGCTGTTTTGTCTGCATTAAATTATTAATGAGCGGCACATTTAGGAATATTAAATCTGTATAGAGAGATCTTTCAAAGCTCCTGTGTAATTAAAGTTTCTCTTCATGAGTTTGGAGTACCTTCTTTCTTAATTGGATGTAGGAATGACACTTCTGTGTTAGTAAGCAGGAAAGTACTGCTGGGTCTTACAATTAGGTGTTGTAGGAACGAGGCAAATGATACATTTTTTCATCCTTTGAGAGTGTTATAGTAAATATGGCATAAATATGGCTTCTGTTGAGAAAAGTAGAGAATGAATAATAGCATATTCAGGAGCAAGTGTCCACAGAGCAGGCCCTCAGGAAGTAGTGTGTTTTGAGAGCAAACTAAATCATCACAATTTTCTCTTCTTACTGGGGAGATGAGAATTTTGAGAGTGGGACTAATAGCATCTGCTAAGTTGTTCCTTGGAGAAGTGAGTTCCTTGGAGAAGTGAGTTCCTGAATGAGTTGTGAATACGTCCAGTGCAGATCCTAGGAGAGGTTCACAGAGATGCCACACTTTGTGAGTTCCTCTAGACTTCTTTTGTTAATACATTGTGTCATTTGCCCTCTTTAAGTGACAGAAACAAAGTTGTCTTCCTGGGCACACTAGTGAATCCTTTGGAATCTTGTCCTGAATCCAAGAAACCAGTGGGTTTTGTTCTTTATCATTAAATATCATTATCAAGGGTTCAAGTCCTGGTTCTGTGATGTAAAACTAATTCATAAGCTTGTGCTTTATGAGGAGTTATGCCCAAATGTCAGAATCTTGTTGAGAAATTGAAACTATTCCATTGTTGTTTTCACAGTAGAGGAGAATTATTGTGTCAAATGTGTGCTGTAATACCTGCAATGCAAGTTTATACCCTACTCTCTGTTTTCACAAGTATATGTTGTATCTGCTGTCTGCACTAAGCCTGACACTGAAGAAATTTAATGCAATGTATTAGAAACTTGTATGACTGGCTCTAGTCTCAAAAAAGGTTGCTCCCTTGACATGGTGAGCTTCAGAATTGATTCAGGTGCACTGAGAATTGATTTGAGAAGTCTCTGGCCTTATGGGACAGCAGTGTAAAGAAAGCTCAATAAAAGGATGTTGTAAAAGCAATCTGGGGTAATAGGCAGTATCCAAGATCAAGGAAATTGGAACAGGTGAACATTCAAGGGGCACTCTCACTTTGAATTTGCGTTTTAACTGATTAGGAAAACAATGTGATAGTAAAGGGCAGTTTTAGCAGTAGAACTTAAATTATTTTTTTAAGCTAGGTCTCTTAGAAAGATAAATAAGCCATAATACCAAGGCAATTCTCAGACCTATTATTCTTTGTTTTTCTTAATTGTGTCTATCTTACGGAAGTCTTCTGTCTCAGTTATACTGGTACTGTTTTTTTACTAAATGATTTTCTGATGTGTAGGAAAAGATATGCACTGCCAAAGAAAATGGCATAGCTGGCCATGCCAAACAAATGAACTGAATAATGGAAGAGAACACACGAAAACAAATTTTAGAATCACAAACAAGATGTATCTTTTTTACTCTCTCTCCTAGTCAATAGTCTTAGTAATTATAGCAGTAGGTTTTTAACTTTCCTGGGGTAATATTACTTTCATATCGATCCAGTTGTTTTTTTATCTCTTGGCTTGCATACTGGAGATCAGTAGAAGTTAAATCTGGAGGAGATTATAGATAACCAGTTGAGACAGATCTTAGACTAGAATACTAGACTTTAACAAAAAAAAAAAAAACACTGTGAAAAATGTACCTTCAAATAACAGAGAAATCATTTTGGTTAAAAGGATTAGCAAATTGTTAGATTTGGTAAATTGAGATTCCTGTTGTACAGGGCAATGAGCAAACTTGCTAGTGTGGCAAATCAGAATAACTGAAAACCATTGTGTCAAACCCTAGGTTTTATTCCATGTATTTCTTTAACTTGAATTGTGTAAGGGGACCCAAGTTATTTGCATATCCTACATGAATGAGTGGAGACTAACATGACTTTAAAACTAGACTGGAGGTCTTATGAAAAATTTTCAACTCAAGGGAGCTGTATTTCCTTCCCAAGGCAGTTCTTGAAGCAGGAACTGTGATGCTCTGTGTTCCCTCTCCTGACAGAGGAGGAATTGAGGCCCAAACCGGTAGTCATTTCTGCTTAATATGGGTTGTTTCTGTTGGGCATTGAATGGATTACAGGGACATAAATAGATACTAGTCACTTCAGTCCACTGATTCCAGCATAACCAAAATGCTCTTTGGAGCTCTTTGGAGGTATGAAGTTATCTAACACTTAGAATAATGGATAGAAACATTGGCCTGTCAAGTCCAGTATACTGATGATGAGTTCTTATAGTTATCTCCTTCTGCTCTGGATATATCATTCTGTTTTACCCTTTCCTTAGATACCTTTTCTGTTTTTCAGGTCTCTCCTGGGATTGTTTTATGAAATGATTTTCTCCACTAAGCATGCAAGCACACTTGTTAGGATTTGATATATGTAAGCCACATATTTTATTATGGTGGATGTGTTCTTATAGCATTCTTATTGATTTTCTTGTGTTCCAGTCGATGATGAAGTGAAGCGATAATAAAGCATGTATGTGCAGTGTTTATTTTCTTTACCTCTGCTAAGATTTGGACAGGCCATTGTAATTTTTTTTTAGATGTGCCAAGTGCAGCAGAGAATTAATTTTTTTTTCAAGTAAAACAATGTAGGATCACAGCAGTAACTTTAACTAGCTGCTGCCTTTGTCCTTTGTAGCTAGCTCTTTTTTGGCTGAGTGTCCTTCTCACTTAGTTTTTCCTTTTACATCATACAAAGGTTGTTTTGGATCTCTGTTAATAAAGGATTTATTCCTGTTTCCAGCAAAATTAGTGCTAAAATTCATATTGGTCAAAGCAAAGGTCAGACACAACCATGTTAAATAAATGCTGTGTATGAAATTATGTCAAAACAAATGTTTACCTACTTACTAGTATTTCTGAAGGAGCCTTGTCACTATAGTATTAAGATGATTACATCTTGACAATAATTGGCTTGGCATTGGAAACTTGTATACCCAACCTGTTGATTAAAAGTGTGTTTTATTCATGCTGCAGAAACTAGAATACCTGCAACTTAGTTGTACAAATGTACTGACCTGTAGCTCTTTATTCAGGTACATTGCATATGCCCAGTAAGGCAGAATTACCTGTAGAAGGCACTTGCCAGCTGCTGTTTGTCAAATAATGCTGTCTTGAAAGGTGCCCAGAATTTTCAGGGTAGTCATTACTCTTTTTCACCTGAAGAGCATTAACTTCAAATTTGTGTAGTTTGTGTGTATTAAACAATGTTCACTTTGCCTTGCGATTTCAGCCTCCTGAATTCAAAAAAGGAGACGGTGTTAACTGGTTGTGTTCAAAGCACTGGGTTAAATTCATTCAAGTGTTTGCTTAAAACTGTGTTGCCATTAATCCTTCATTTTCTGGTCTTCTGATGTCTGGGGGATTCCAAATAAATTCCCTGTTTTGCTGGAATAAATCACTTTAAACAAACATTAAAAATAGAAAGTAAAGTTCTAAATTTACATGTTCCATCAGTTAAAAGTAAATCTCACAGAGGTTGATGAAGTTTCACAGTGTAAATGTGGATGTAAACAGACTGGAGGTGTAACAGCCACTGTCACCAAAGACCACAGAGAGAATTGGGGAGAGCAGGAGAATCATGTGATTAATTAGTATTTATTTGCACTCTCTGAGAGGATGCCTTATATGGTAGTAATTAGAACATTTCTCTTAAATAATAATGACATAGCTGTTTACCTAAAAATATTTTCACTCCATCTAAAAAAATAGAATTGTCTAAATCTGAAAGCAGAAAAATTTAACTTGACCAATGGAACCTCATACATTGTCAAGAAAAAAACAAAACACGAGGACAGTGCATGAAGACTGGTTGCATGTTTATTCCCTTCGTGGAGTTTGTGTCAGTGTCCTGAAATCCTGGCAATGCAGCTCTGCTCCAGGTGAGTCAGAACTAGAGCCATCAAGCAACAGAGCTTTACGAAATGTTCTCCTCCACTTTGTCAAAACTGGGCGTTGCACTTCCTGACTTTCTTGAACCTCTTTTTTCTTTTTTTTTTATTTTACTCTTGTACTTATTTGTTTTGCATCTGAAAGTTTAAAAAAAATAAGAACATGACTTTAATATCCTTAGTGAATAGAGATTGCATCTCTTCTCCCAGGGCTTGCTCGGGGTCAGTAACAACTTCTGTGAGAATGATTTATTGACTTCTCTGCTCTGACCAGAATTAAAACTGTCACCAAAGGGCCTGTAGTCCCCAGACACCAGCTTGGCCTTCTCAGTCAATCTACCAGAAAGAGGGCTTTAGTAACATAGCAATTAAAGGACTTATTTCATGGTGAGTAACTAAAGGGAAGTGGAGGGCAGAGAGAGAAAGCTTAACGTGCTGATGCAGAAATAGTGCAAAGCACTAATTCTGCACTTACGTACAAGTCTCTCCCATCACCTCTGTATTATTTGTTTTCCACTTGAGTATCTCTATTTATTGAACCAGCTTTGAGAACTTTGGAGGCTTTATGAGAAGGGTAAGATTGCTGGGCTTAGAGTGCTGTTTCATGGCATCTTACTAGATTTGTGAGGGATCAAGGTGTCTGTGTGGTCATGAACAATTTTACTGTTCTTGTTTGTCTTCCATCTCTTTTCCATGCCAACTATGGATCTGTTGGCCAATTTAATCCAAATTTGACAAGAAAGGTAACAGCCTCCAAAGTGCAGGAGAGGGGTTGTCCTAAGTGCTCTGCTGAGAATACAGCACTACAGGTATAACCTTATTAGGCACTAGAGCAACAAGTGAAAAAGCTCAGTTGTGAAAATTGTAACCTAATGAAAATTTCAAATTCGCACCTCACTGGAAACCAGCTGTCACACAAACCTACAGAAAAACTGACTTTATAGTTTCCTTTTCTTATGGTCCCGCTTATTTTGCGATCAGCCTGCCACGTAACATCCCTGGAAAAGACCCGTCCCTGTGGAAATTACTGCAAAGTCTATGTAAATACAAAAAGCATTTCATTAACTCTTGTCATTGGAACCAAGCTCATACATAATCACAGCATTCTCTTTGTTTTGCCTTTGTGGTAGTTTTGGAGAGCTAATGTCTTCTTGTGCTCTCATCTTCTGCACTGTGATGTTTCAGGGAGGAAACAGTGCTTTTTGCATGGCTAGCTGAAATTATGTGCTTTTCCTACTGCTGTTGGCTTGGGGTTTTGCCCCTTGGTGACTGGTGTATGGCATGACAGGCTCCAGGCAGTCAGGTCTTACAGAGCTGCCATTCTAGCAGCACTTGGTGAGTTACAGTAGGTACATGGTACACTGTGAATTTTGCCCTGTCAGTTGGATTGTATCAGGGAATTGTTCAGCAGATCTGAGTATATCCCTTTCTTACTGATAGAGCAGCCAGTTTTTAATTAGATTTGTAGAAAGATACTTGCAGGTGCATTTTTTTAGCCACAGCCCCCTTTGCCAGCTGGCTTCCCGTGGCGAAGAATTGGTGTCAGAACTCAATACCACAGTGGCACTGTGGGGATTGAAATGTGATGCAAGCGCTATTTTGCTAGATTCAGTAAGTGCATAATGGATATTATGAAGAAAAGAATAATAAACTTCACTGAATATGTTGATCACAGAGGGATTAAATGCTGTCTCAGACTTCCTGAAGAATTCTGTGACACAGCTGTGAGTTGAACTCCAGATTTTTGCATCCCAGTACAATTGTTTTACCAATGAAATGTTCATCACTAAAACATCTGTATTCCAGACCAGCTTTAGTATCATACATGGACTAGAAAGTAGACATTTGTTTTACTAAATCCTCTTTATAAAATAATTTTTTGGTGGAACTTAATGCCCAAAAGCGTTTTTGATATTTACAGCAAAGAGTGAACTCAGTATGAGTTTCTCCTACCTTAGTCTGCCAATGGATCTTAGTTTATTCATTGCTGGAGCGAATGGGTCTCACGTCAGTGTTGAAGGCTGTTCTACCTGCCCGAGAGAATTTCATGTGAGGTGTGCGAAGACCCCTAGGGGCAGTTTGAGAACCCGTTTAATTTAATGTGCATATTAATAAAAGTTTGAAATAACTCTCAAGCTTTTTTATTTTTTTAAGTGCACAACTTCAGCCAGCCAGAGAGTTCTTCGTGGAATGTCCATTTATTTCCCATTGATCAGATTACAGAAAGCAAAGTATAAAAAATGTTCATGGCATTGTAAATTAGGAGCCTCAGATAAAAATGTTTTAAATTTTTTGATTTTCAGATTTGTCATTGAACCCAATTCAAATTTTTAATTGCAAGAAATATTTAAACCAAAAAGCTTTTACTGAAGAAGGTGGCAGCCAGTCTTGCAGGTTCGGGGTATCTCCCTGGCAAGAGGTGGGGGCTTCATCCTACTGTAAGACTATCACTGTAATTTATAAAGTGTGTATAGCAAGGAGACTATGTTGTCAGACCTGAATAACTTCTGGAGTTACACTGTATCTAGGATGCTTTTTGTTTTATTGAATCTGTTTATTATACACTGAAGTCTTTTGGGAACTTAAAATCTCTTAAGCTTTTTTTCACCCCTCCAATATTCAGTGGAAGTGAACGTCCCTGTTCTGGATGCTTTCACTGCTCTGAACGCCCTGTTCAGGTGTGTTATGATGCAGAAGAGGAGTTCTACAGATGTCAGGTTGTTGAGTCTTGGGGAATCCAAGTATGAATGCTGTGTATCTGTAAACATGAAAGTTCATGCGTTAATTTTGACATGTCTTTCTATACCATGGAGTCTATGAACATAGATTTAACTCTGCAGATAATGATAAAGAAAGAATCAAGATCCTGGTCTCAGCTTTTATTCTGGTCGTTTCAAAGACTTTATTTGCCATGCTAAAAGGCCACCACCACCCAATCTAGCACCAAGTTCAGTTAAATGATTTGTTCTCCATTTGAAGAGACAAAGCTCTGTCAGAGCTGTATCTTAGAACAGCTCTGTAAACTGGGTTTGGGTTTTTTTTGAGGGAAATGAATAAACAGCACTTTGGGGTCATGATTTCACCTGAAATTGAAAACAAATTACTTACAAAACACAAAACCCACAAAAAAACCCCAAGCAAACAAATGAAAAAAAACCCAACCAAAACCACAATCAAACCCTACCAAAGTAATTGTTTTGGGTGAATACAATTTTTTGTTTAAATAGCTTTGAAGGGAGAGGATGAAGAATTGATCTAAATAAGTCTTAAAAATTTCTAAAGTAGCACATAATAAAAGATTTGGGCTTTCAGGGATTTATTAGTGCTTTCTTGTAACTAATTCATGGATCATTGTGCAGTTGAGATGTGTGATGTATATGATGCCACCAGCGATGTTCTCACCTGTCCCAGATACTCTTGTCACCATCTGAGTGCTGCCTTCTTTTCTGGGCTAACGACTAAGTGTCTGTGTCTACATTTCAGGTATGCTAGTATGTATTATAAATGTCCCTGAAAAATCAGAAATTATTCACTTTCAGTTTTGTTCTGAAAACTTTATAGCTAACCTTGCTGGAGATGAGGTAGAATGGTGTCATCAAAACAGTCTGTGGGATGATGCCGACAGTGGTTCTTATTCAAACTCACAAATAGCTGGATTTGCAGGTGCAATAAAGAAGACAGTAATTGGCCCAAAATTAAGCAGATTTTGTGGTTTGCTAATGGTTCTTTATTCATTTTCATAAAAGATGAGCATGGGCCCTCAAATAGGGACCCTGTCTAGGTCTCCATTTACACTCAGACAAGAAAAGACAGGGCTGGGGGGTAGGCTTAAGGGAAAATAAAAGGTTGATTCTGATCAAACCAGACTTAAACCCAAACCCAGAAAAACTCTGCTTTGAACCTGTGAAAAGTACTGTTTCCCTTGTTGACACTTCTCTGTTTCTATAAACATAAAACTACCCAGCTCGTGATTTCTCTGTAGCTTCTGTCATTGCAGCTTCACCCTCAAGTAAGGTGCCAGGCAAAATCTCTCAAAGGGACCATCCAACTTCCTAGTGAAACTGGTCATACCATAAAGTTTCTTTTAAAATAAAGACCTTTCAGATTAGTCCTAGAAGTGGGTTATGATCTTCTTAAGGGATCTCTTAATGAAATATGTTTCCTATTATAATTTTATGGTTTCATCCATACTCATCAGATTTTAATTCATTGGAAAGGCAGTTTTGACTTCTTTGGACAGTGGATGTGACCTTTAGTGAATTTTGTCCTTTCTGGAAACTCATGGCTCTCTGAATTAATAGATGACAGAAGAAAGCAAAGTCTTTAATTTGTTATAAATTTTACTCTGAAATGATGTGTGTCAATGATAATCCTACAATGTCAAGGAGTGTAGGTGGCAAAAGATAAGAAATGTCAAGGAAAGGGCAGAAGTGGGGAAGCAATTTTAACATACTGGTATCATGCTTTGTCCTCTTTTTGATAAGCTGTAATGACAGTAACTGTCAAAGCTGTCCGGGTACTGAAGGGCCCTTCTTCGCGCATATCTCTATTATCGACAGGCAGGGAAAAGTGTGTCCGTGAGCCTATACACAGGGATGTGGAGAGAGAGAGAGTTTCATTCCTTTTCTTTTACTCTGGATCAGAAGAAAATATTAAAAAGTTGTATTCTCATTTGTAATTACTGTATTTCCATCAAGTCTTTGGTGCTGTGTGCATAGTAATTTCTTCTGCACCTGTGGTGTAATGTTAGGGAGCTCATGTAATTATAGATAAGTTAATGGATATAGGTTTCGTATATATTATGCATATAGATGTCTGTTATAGCCCATACCTATGATATATAAAGTCACAGACTCATTTAGGTTGGAAAAGACCTCTAAGATCATCGAGTCCAAGCATTAACCCAGCACTGCCAAATTCACCATTAAGCCATGTCCCTGAGTAATAAATCTAGACATCTTTTAAATGCCTCCAGGGATGGTGACTCAACCAGTTCCCTGGTCAGCCTGTTCCAGTGCTTGATAACCTTTTCAGTGAAGAAATTTTTCCTAATATCAAAGCGAGACCTCCCCTGGCACAACTTGAGGCCATTTCTTCTTGTCCTACTGCTTGTATTAGTCCAGAGGGATTTTGGTTAACTGTAGGCCTTTCTAAGAAAGGTGTGAAAAGAACTTTGCTTTCAACGCCTTTCCAGAACTGCTGCACTGGAATGTTCCACATTCAGGTGCTATTTAGTTTCTAATGACATTGAAGACTGTTAGATGCTTTAGCATGGGAGCAGCTGCAATACCTTGTCTTCATGTTATGTCCCAGCTTCATGACATACTTGTTAATTAATTGAGATATTGAAATACAAGCAAATGCTCACAATTGGGATGAAGCTTCTAGGCAAAATGAGATAAATGAGGCATGGAATTGTCAAAAATCTTGAATTTTTTGATTGGGTGGATTTGCCAGTTCTCTACTATATTCAGGCCCTTCCTTTTAGTGGGTCTGTGTCCTTTCTCTCATGTTTTGAGAATACTTAAATGTTCCCTGTTGACGTAACTCTATGGGAATGAGACAATGTGCAGACTCACTAAAGTCCTTTGTTTTTCCATAGCATCAGTGAAATGATCTTGCTAATCTTGAACTTAAACTTGTAGGAAAGAAACAAATGGGACACAAAGCTATACTGTTTTCCCATTCTGGTGACTCCAATGGTGTACAACTGGATTTTTTTTTAAATGTTTAATCAGAAGTGTATCTGATAGGATAGATTGAGAATGGTATACAGATGTAAAAGAACAGAATATGCACAGTTTGGCAACATCAGTATTCAGGTTCACTGGTACAAACCCCTCTGAAGCATTCTGTTTGATGGCTGATTAATCACTTAATTTCCAGCACCTTGTTTGAATAGGTCCAATTTTTTTTCAGTGACTGGTGTGGCCTTTCCGTTGCATCCTGGAGCCCTAGCCAGAAAACTGCTGTGAAGGAAACATAGAAACTAAAGTGTAGCATCAACATTGCTGGTCTGAGTTGCAAATGTAGCATCTTTAGCTCTCAAATTATCAAATAATTTTTAGAAAAGCTGGAAATTTTGACTCTAATGCTTTGGAAATATTTCCCCTAAATCAACACTGTTAATTTTCTGCTGCGTGGTAGATACTGAAATGGCCTTCCAGAGTATATTTTTAATGGGAATTTTTCTGTTGTGTTCCCTCCTCTCACTCCTTTTTTTTTTTCTGATGCTCTAACATAAAAGTTTTGAGGAAGAGCCTGTGGGACGGGATGGCAAGACTAGAATGCTGTAGCTAAAATTCATGTGATCAAAGATACTTGTTGTGTTTATGACGTTGGTTTGCCATGTCCTCTGGGATGTAAAGTTGCCATTTTCACACCAAAGAGTAACTTCAGTTGTTATAATCCAGAGGAAATACAAATGCAGAGAATCACAGCAGTGAGGCCATTGGTGTGACTTAACAGTTGTTTAATCTACCATTTATTTATTTATTAGAAAGAGGATTTCATTCTGTGATGATTTCCCTGAACATTTCTTTATCTTTCTGGACTATCATTTGTCCAGCTGCTCTCCAGAGTAGAATCACTCAGGCTGTGAAGTGCTGGGTGCAGTCTTTAGTTGCAGTAACCTGAAGGGCACAGGGAATGAAGAGAGCTCCTCATCTCCTTTTCTGTAAGACTGGACTGGCAAAGCAAGGATTCCTGCTGCTTATTCTGTAGCCTGGCCAGCCATCTTCTGCTTGCTGAAACACAAACAGATGCTGTACATCCAGGGTACTCGTGCTCCTGCTGCTGATTTACAATACGACATGCTATCCAAAAGCTTGAAGAGGCATTTAGGGCCGCTTCACTTAGTCCTCCTTCCTATGTTTGCATGACCTGCATATACAGAGGTAAAGATCCCTACATTAAACACGCAAAGGGTTTGGGGCCTTGGTAGTCATTAGAAGTGGGAGATGTGTTTAGGGACATAGCTGATGCTTTGCTGCCTGATTCAGTATGTTGTTACATCCCAAATCTGCAATCCAAAGGCTTGGATGGAGTGCATTTCCCTTTCCTTTTTATGCAGCTGTACATATTTGATGAAACCGAATAGTTGATTATAACTTTATTTGCAAGCACTAACATAGCACAGCTTTTGGAGTGATATCAAAAGCAGAAGCTTGAGAAGGCCAAGTGACCAGCTTTGAACCTTGAACGTCTGGGTCATTTGCTGCCAGAAACCTTGAGTTGGTATTTATTCTGTAGTATGGAGAACTGTGCTTAGACCTGTGAAGTCTGTGGCCCAGCTCTGTGTCTTGATGTAGGATCAGGGCCTGAAATGGCAATTCCATGTCTTACTGGAGGTGCCCTGATGTCAGCCTCTGCTACAGGGCAAAACATGGGCGGCATCCTCAATGTGGTTCTCAGTTGCTGAATAAAAGAAGTAGGACTGTCTGTCTGTTTTGCACTTAGTTTGTGTTTATTTAAATCAGTATTGTACTCTTGTAGTTTGGAACACTTCAGTTCCTTTTAATAATGGAAAACGTCTATCTGGATTCTATTTAACAAACATTTCCTTCTTCCTCCGCCCTTTTCCTTGTTTTGTTGTCACACACGGTACCAGGCTAAGGATGAAGAGGAAATAGTAAGCTATTGCATCGTCAGCCTGGGGCAGGTTATTGAATTAAAATGAATGTGGAAAAAAAAGTTACACCAACACTTTCTACATTGTCAAAATTACAGGTTTTATTAGGCTGAATATGTCTACACTGGTGTTTGTATAAATAACTGTGCTGGAGAGACATGAGTGGCTGCTTCTGTATTCCTGTATTTTATTCATCAACTCATTACAGCTTTACATGGCTTTTGTTACAATGCTGGTTGCAATATTTTGAAAAAGCATGTGAGGAGAAATGGGCAATCACAAATGCTCAGCGAAAGTCTCCTTAACACTCAGCTAATGCAGCCATAGCAGGATGAGAAAGGAGTGTGTTTGCAGCCTCTTCTGCAGTTTATGACATAATTTGTTAAAGCAACAAGATTTTCTTGCTCCCTGTCTGATGGGTAGGCCAGATAAATGAGAGAAATAATAGCTCATTGTTTCTTGCTCTTTGAATGGCATTTCTCTATTGTCTTAAAGCTTCAGTAGAGTGAACTTAACACAGTGGGCTTTGTTGAAACAAAAGCACTTGTGCCCGGTGTCACCAAGAAAGCTACAGTGGAAATGCTAATTTGGTAGCACTGATAGTGTTTGAGGTGGAGCCATTGGGCTAAATATGAGATCCTCACCATCAGCTATTTACAGTCTTTGGTTTTCTGCCCTGGGTGAGCAGCCTGTTTCACAGGAACATCAATTTTTGTGCCTTGTCATTTCACGAATTGCATCATGCAGTCAGATTTCAAATGCCTTAAGAGTAACCATAGTAACTGCAGGTCATTTAAATAAGCTGAAAGGAAAGGAATTCCCTCCCTCGTAAAGCCCTTCAGTCAAAGGTACAGCAGGATTCAGATTCTCCTCTCCTGCAAAGTGGCACTGCTCTGCTGGATTTTATGGTTCTGTGGGTTTGCACAGGTTGATCTGGATGTGAAACTATCTACAGAGCACATCAGCATAAGTGGGCGCAGCTTCCACAGGAAGACAGAGCAATGACTGTTGTCTCAGGGATAGATTTGTGTCTTTGTGTGTGTGCCTGCCTGGCTGCTCAGGCAAGCAAGGATGTGCCCCCTCATTCCCTGGGAAATGTCACCTTTGGATCTGACACAGAGCTACTAGTGCCCTTGTGCTCTCATTGGCAGAGTGGATAAAGCCTCTGGTTTTAGTTTGGCAGGGCTTCTGTCATCAAGTATAGGTTATAAATCTAGTATTTAATGTTCTGCATTAGACTTTTAATGCAATTGGGTAGGCCCAATTCCAAGTGTAACATATTACACTTGACTGTAGCACGGTATCATCCAAGCAAGAACACAAGGAATAAGTCAGGTTTGAGCTGTCTTTTTGTTGTGACAATAAGAAAAATCCAAATTTTGCCCCTCCTTCGAACCTGAGTTTATGCTTCCCTATACCTCTTACAGTTTGCCTGTTCGCTTTGTTTCCTAAATAAAATCAGGGTGCTGAATTGTTAGGGAGGCCCTGGTTGTGTTATTGAGAAGATTTATCCATCCGTTCACTTACTGGTTCATGAAATAATTCCCCCAGATTCATGCTTACATTGATTTCAGTCATAGATGGTGCTGGTGATTCTAAAGGTCAGTGATTCTTACCTCTCAGGATCTCTTCATCTTTGCATCAGATTTATAATGCAACAGAATAAATGCATTTAATTTAGATTAATTGTTAACTTGTCTGAAAAAAACAAGGACTAAGCTAGGTAAAATTCACATAAGCAATTGTTCCTAATCCCTAAGCTGAATGTGCTAATGAAGCAGTTATGATCTGACTGGAGATATTGGTGTCTGAGCTGGTTGTTAAGAAAAGTGTTCCATCTGCAAAAACACTTTAATGGTCTTGTTTGGCATATCAGTGAGAATAAAAACTAGGCTAAATTTTGAGTCTATTTATAGATTTAACAGCAAAGAATATCTTCCAACATCTTTCATTGGAGGCTAGTGTTTAAAATCTTGGTGATTTTAAGTTATTAGATTTCCAAAAACCAATTTGCTGTTAAGGAGTGATTAAGAAACATTTCAGTACTGGCTATTAGAACCTTATCATTTGGCCTTATAGCATTAGCATTCTCTGTTCTTTGAAGGCATGCAAGCAATTTTTAAGGGGTTTCTGCCTAAAACTTGTTACAATAACCATACTGAAATACAGACATTCTCATCTTGTTGGGCTAACTTGGAGACAAGTTGGATTTTGACTGAAGTGTTTATTAGTCTCTTTCTGTTGAATTTGGTCCCCACCAAAACAGTATGCATTTTTTGTTTTCTTTGTTCCTTCTCAAAATTCTTCTAAGGAATTATTATCGAAATCCCTTCTGCAGTCACACTTTCAGATATTTTTCCTGCCTATGTTCCTCTAGTTGAGCAGTCTTCACCAACTAACTCTTTTCTAGAGGGCTGTCGTTGACTTTGGTGCATCTGTGGAGATCAATAGTCTCTGTGGCAGCGTGCTGAACAGGCATGTTTTGCAGTCATCCCAGGAAGAAGGGTGTAAAACTCCCTGACCTTGCGTAGATGGAGAAGGAAGTGAAGGTGACATTTATACCTCTTGGCAGCAAGGAAATGAGAATAAAAAGGAAACCTAATATATCTTTGGGACATCACCAGTTACAGAAACTCTGAATTTGGGTCTCATTTTTCATGTGTTAAATAATAATGTCATCTTTCTAGCTGTGCAGAATTAGTGTGTTCTCTCCCCTTGTCTCCTCAAAGGTTAGTTCAGTTTGTGATCAAGTTCTCTGTTTAGGTTCAGTGTTGTGTCACATATTAGAATTTTCACTGCGTTAGGTTTTGGTCCATAACCTATTGGAAAAAAAGTAATTTCTACAGTTTCAAATTTTCAATTGAGAAATATTACCAGCAGCACCTATTGAAATAAATCCTTTTGCATTCTATTCTCTGTCTTATAACAAGGTAGAGATTAAATAATTCATCTTTTAATGGGGTATTTAAGCATAATTATTCAGTTCTTCCACCCCTGTGGCCTCCCTACCCCCCCCATCAACATCAATATTATCTAAAATGTCTCAGATTCAGTGATCTGAATTAATCTAGGGGGAAAATGAAGCAAAATAGGAGCTTGGGTGCAGCTTCCCTGGAACCTACAAATCCTGATCCACAGCTATTGCTCTCCACAGATAGTATTTCGCTGACTTCAGTCATCTTTGCAGTGGGCAAATATAAGCTGGCAAAATGCTGTTTGGCAGTGGTGGGAGTCTGGAGTTAGCTACAGCCTAGACTGTTCTATAAGGAGTGAAGATTTTAGGGGTCAAGAAGAGATTTCATTTTTTCAAGAAGTACAGAGAAAGTAACATTTCCTCTGCTACATTTCATAGGGGGATATCTGATAGGATTCTGATAGTTTGAAAGCTAAGATGATCTGGAGTGTGCCATTCAACATTCAGAGGATTTGAATCCGTCTCCAGTCTCCTCCTGAAATGTGGCTTATGTTTCTGACTAATGTCTGCAATCAAGTGCTGCTTCTCTGGACTACTGGAGGCTGGCCAGTTGTTAAGCCAAAACATTAGATGTAGAGCTTCTTGAAGAAGCAAATATTTATATAATGGGTAGCAATATAGATATACTATGCACATTTTGATAGATAAATAAACTCACACATTTACACTTCCAGTCTCTGATTTTTTTATGGCAGTGATTTACAGCCCTATTATCACTTGGTAATTCAAGGTCTGGAGAATAATATCCAGCCATCTGCTTGTGCCCCTGTAGGGCTGCTTGTAGCCACGATGCTGCGTTGCAAATGCATCTTTGCAACTCACATCCCGGAAATCTTGTTGCATATCTTGGATCCTTTTTGTTTTTTTCATTTGCCTGCAGGATGGTGGCAGATGTGCTGGATACACATGTGTTTTTCACGCAATTGGCTATGCTGTAAATAGTTGAAATTATGATCCGTGGTATTTTTTGCCTTTTTTCTTGCTATATAGTCTGAGAAAATGGGGAAAGGGCCTTCGAGGAAAGGCTGGCATGCATAGAAACAAGATAAAATAATGTTTGAGATGAGAAATGCTATTTCCCATAAACAGTTTTTGAGCTAATTGTCTTGCTAATTTTTCTCTTGATAACATAGTCCTTTCTTACTGGCATTACACTTGTATACTACCCAAACTAACTGAAGTCTTAACTGACTTTAATCTGAATCCTTTACTATGGATACTATGCATACTACTCCACAGCAAATCTAAGTTCAGATGTGTCCTACCACTGAAAGTCTTTCCACTTTATTTTTTTCCTCCTCTCTTTCTTGGGAAATCTGTGAGGACTGATGCTGTTCTTCAGAGAGTATCTTCAGAAAAAAAGACATTTTGCAATGAATGTTGCTAATCAAGTTTCTGTTCTTACCACACTTCCACAAACAGCTGAGATCTGTTATCTCTGGGATTGTTTTCCCATGCTTGGTCTGTGCACGCTATTGTGAAAAAACTGAGAAATAGGCTTTCCAGAGTCTGTGAAGTTGTTTGGATAGGTGCAGTTAAAAAGTAGTATTGCTGTAGTTCCTAACTGGAGAAACTGGTGGTATTGCTGATGACTTCTGTTTTAAGCTATGTGTCATTGCTCCTCTTAGCTCCAAGCTGTAGAGAGTAGGTTCAGTGGGAATAACACTCAGGAGGTGACTGGGGTCAGCTGTGCTATAGGTAATAAAAGTGAGAAGTGGGCAGATTATATAAACGCCTGTTTTCTGGTCATTAATGTGATATACCATGTAATCTAGCAGCTTTTAATTATTCATGATGTTGGAAGGGTTTACAGTAACAGACAAAAAAAGACAGCATCTTGGAGTATAGATTGTGAAGGCATTCTGAACTGCGGAGTGTGCAGGAATTTGCTCTTCATTTTGCCTGCTTGTGTTTCTCCATGTAACGAAGATTTGGTTCATAGTGTCCCAAAAGTGTCTTGTGTTACTGTCATTACTCATTCATAACCAACTGTATAAATGAATACCTGGCAAGGAGAATATTACTTGAAGGGCTGTGGACAAAAGCAGGAAATTTCTTTAGGGATGATTCTTGTTATGCCTTATGCATGCCTAAAATTATTTAAAAAATATTCTGTTGAAAGCAGACAGAGAACTGCAGTGACAATAACTGAACTGCATCTATTCAGGGTTAACCTGTGGGTGATTCTTGAAAGGGCATTTTAATTTTAGGAGTGGTTTCCAGTGCATGTATGACATACTGTTTATACTTCTAAAACTGGAATGTGCTTTTCCTGTTTGTTATCATACATACAACCTGAGACCCTGCAGTGAAATTTGTTTCCCATGTTTGTATTGTGTTTTACTTGGCAGGAATGTTTAAATTCGGATGGCTTCTGTTTCAGATGTAGATGCTGTGCTCGTGTCAGAGATGCAGTGCTTTTGGAAGGGTTACGCTGGCAGAGTTTCACTTAGATTTGTGTGATGAAGAAATTCTGGATGTTGCTGAGGTTTACCCTGGTTTTATGCAGAATTTTCAGGCTAGATCTGCCAGGCTAAACTGTTCAGTTTTGGATATGGAACTGAGCAGGTCTTGTTCTCAGTCAGAAAACTGCTCTTACCTGTTCCCTCTCAGTGTCTAGGTCTGTAAATGTGTCACTATGACAGAGTCTGTTGAATAAATAAGGAAGGAATTACTTCCATGAAATCCATCTATTTTCAGGTATGCAGATATTGGACAGGAAAATAAGGATAATGGTGAAAAGAAGCCAGGTGTAGACTTGGAACAGACCTTCATGAGACCTTGCAACAGCGACAGCCAGCCCAGCTTCCCAGTCTTGCTTCTTTGAAAGACTGAACGTAGAAACCATGCAGTATTTCAGCTACCTGTGTGGAATCAGTGCTGCTGGGATGGCTGGTCCTGCAGGAAGGCACTGTCTCCCCACATAGCTGCTCCACAGCCCCATGTGGTCACTTATTCCAGCGGTGAGCTTGATTAGAAGCAAGCATTACGATGCAGCACAAAATCATTCCCCACATCTGTGTGCTTGCCTTGGCACACATGGCCACATGCTGACCATAATCCTGTATTAGTGGTATTGCCAACCATTCCCTGCAGCAACAGGCACTTATGTCACAGCTAGGAGATTATGTCCTCTTAGCAGAGCTGGTAGGAGAGAAGAGGCTAGATTAATGGAACAGGTAGATGAGTAGAGGGAATTTTTTTTATTAAAGCCTAATCCCTTATCTAAATTGCATTGACTCTTTTCAAAGAAGAGTTCCAAAAAAGTCAGAAAAGATGTTCATATCAAATTGGGTTTTATTTATTTCTGCAAGTCTGGTTATGGAATCTGTGTATGTCTACTGATTTTGCTTTCTCCTCCTCCCTGAACAGGCTTGTTCCTCTGGGCTTTCTTCTATATTAGAACAAATTTTCTTCCAGGGATTCATGGAACGTCTTGTTGTGCTTATTCAGTGTATAAACCAATGCGCTATTTGAGAGCCAGGTGGTGAGGAATATGTTGGAATCACAGCAATCCACATTTGGGTGGGGAGGAGGAGGAAGCTACAAGATTTCTCACATAAACTGTGTTCCAAGATAACATCAGAGCAGCTGCACTGAGGTACATTGCAATTTGCTGGGGAAATGCTGTCCAGTGAGCTAGAACAGTACTGTACCTGTAAAGATTAGTATTTTTTTATATAGCTTTATATTTGTTTATATACATGTACGCATGCATCTGCCTTCAAAATCCTTTCTTCTTTGCAGTCCGGTAGTTTAATCTGATCAATACTTCCTCAAATGTTGCAAGTCAGGAAAGATACAGTGTACATGTTGCTCTCTGGAACTTAAATCTGAGCTTGTGGCCCCTGTGGCATATCTGCAGAACCCCTCTGAGTAAATCTGCTTTTTTACCAGTTTAATTGAGATGAAGTTTTGACTACATATGGAATACTTAAGTTCCTAAAGGAATAAGGTATCAAGTTTTTTTGAAGGACAATGGCCATAGGGTGCTCAGTTTTCTTAAACTGATGTAAGAAATCTTAACCCAGTGTGAATATTAACATTTGAGCAGGAAATAAGGGTGAATTTGTAATCCTCAGTAAGAGAGATTTGACTCAAAAGTTAGCAAATGGAGAAAAAAAAATGAGATAACATACTTTGATACAAATTGTTAATATTTTGTGGACATTGGTGGAGCTGGAGAAATTTATACCATCAGTCATTTGGCATAGTAAGTTTAGTTTTAAAATTTAAGTTTGTCCCTCACTGAGGCTCTTATGAAATTAAGAATGTATCAAGGAAAGGGGAAGTACAAAGGGAGAAGGAGGGAAAAAAGAAAGAATGTACCAGTATTTTTCAGGCAGTAGAATTAACTTCTATGCTTTTGGCTGGAGGAGGGAGAAAAAAAAGAGAAAGGAAAACACAGTCTAGGATGTGAGGTCCCAAAGACTGATCTCCAGGTTTTGTTTGGATTTAGAAAAAGCACAGGGCTGGTTTTGTAGCTGAAATGCAGAAATACAATTAGTTTGCTTCACACTCATCTTCCACCTCTGGTATTTTTTAGGTTTTTAGCTTTCTGCATATTTGATATTGTGCTGCTGGTCTTCTGCTAAAGGGATTTTTGCTGCTTGGGTTTGCCTCATGATTTGCTTTCTGTTAATGACTTTGTTTTTTTTTTCCCTGTGGATTAGCACAGAGTTAGTTTGGGATTTTCATCCGCTATGTAAATAGTACACGTGGACCATTTGAATGTCATTGTGCTTTCAGACAGGTCAAAGCCTGCTCCTCAATCTCAGATAGTTATCAGCCACCCCTGTGCTGGCACTGCTTCCAGATCAATTGCATGGAAGTAGCCAGACAGCAATGGCTGTGTGGAGTGATCATTGGAATAGATATGCTACTTAATTATGAAAGTATTACTTACATGGCTAAATCAGCAACATGCTAATCAGTTTAACCATGTGATTTTTAATAGCTCTATTTCTTACTATTTTTAATTTTCTGCCTGGCATTTGTTTTAGTTTTTTGCTGACAAGTTTCAAATAAAGAATGTTCTCATTAATGTTTATTAGAATTTGGTTTTGCTTTTTAATGTTCCTTTTTGCATGTGCTTTACAGTGCACATGAGGCTATTCAGTTGTACAGGAATGGGTGTCTGTAGACAAAGATAAGCAAAATTCTTGTTCTCCTATGGTTTTTAGCAGAAGTGTGTTCAAAAAATGTACTTCCCTGCACATGGGAAGAAAAAAAAAATGATTCCTTGTGTCTGATTCACTCATGCCTGACAAAGCAAAATAGATCACATCCTAGATTTGGAATGTCAAATCACAGGAAACAAAAGTAATGAGAAGAACACTGAATAGGCAATAAGCTTGTAAAAATGCAGACAAGAAGTGTGAACTTCGTGAAAGGTCTTAGCTGTTTCGAGTTGTTCTGTCAGGTCTGTTTGCAAGAGGCTAGTGTTGCATGCCTTGTGGATTAGGGGGCTTAGGAGGCTCCAGTCTCTCTGGAGGTCTGTTATCTCACGCAGGCAGCTCTCTGCCTGCTTTGTATACCTGCATGAAACTCATCTGCTCTAATGCTGTGACCACAGTAAAAAGTGTGCCAGTGGAGCAGGAGAGAAACACTGAGAGGAGAAAAATGGAAAACAAACCAGAAAATGGGAATGGAGGACCAAGTAGGGTATAGCTACACCCTTGCACAACCCTTGAAGCTGTGGTGATCTATGTTGCTTTGCCTATCCCCTTGTTACACTACATCTGCAGAGCTGTAGGGGCAGCATTGGGAAACCCTGCATTGCTCCTGTCCTGGGAGGAAATCGTGCCTTCGAACCACCAGCATTTTGACCTATTTTTTGGATATTTATTTCCTTGAAACCATTAAATGACTCTGAAATAAAACCATTTTGACTTCCCCAAGCTGTGAGTGCTGAACAGGTTAAAAAAGGAAACAGGCTAAAAGCTCTGTTTCCTTTGCCTGAAAATCCACTGATGCAAGCTGAAATTAAAGGCTATAAATAGCTCCTGCCCCTTCAGCTTCACCATGCAAGCTTCGGCTGTGCGCAGGGATTAGAAGAAGACAGAATGGATTTCTGTGTGGCGTCAACAAGAGTCAAGGATTATGCCCACTGTGCACATTGTATTGTTCATCTCTCATGGGCCATTGCGGGGAAATTAAATCCCTTCTGATGCTCAAGGTGCAGGGAGCAGAGTTGGCTTTGAGCAGGACATGTGCATTGCAAAGCAATTTTACACAGTAGCACTTGGCTTCTGTGAGTCTGTACCATCAAACCCTGGCTTTGTTTTTGTACAGGCAGACAACTCAGCACAGATCATAGCAGCAGGGGCTGGGGCTTTCCCGGCTTGGAGCTGGAATCAGTTAAGTTCTTTGCTACCCAACACATTTTGAAAATAGGTTGGTCATACGTTTGTCATGTTGCCCTTCCTTTATTCTGTTCTCTTCTCTTGTGCAAATCTTGTGTTGCTCGAGTACTGTGCTGTAGTGTTGGGTGACTGAAGGCTTTCACAAAATTAACTGCAAACAGACCCTTTTGTTATGCGTAAGCTCTTGAAGAAGGGATGCCATTTCTTTCCTTAGGGTAGCATTCAAGGTTACTGTGACCTTAGCAGTGTGAAAAGTTATTGCATCTTTTCAATCCTCTCCATTTCTCTTTTCCCCTCTTTCAAGAAGGAGTATTACAGTAAATTTATCTTCATTATTAAAAAAAAAAAAATAGAAGCATTGAGCGACAGGATTTGTCCAAAAGGTGAATAGATAAGTAAACAAACAAACAGCTCCCTTTTGGAGCAGTTTATGAAAGTTTTGCTTTTTTGTGATGCTGTCCTGTGAGATGCAGATGCCCACTTGCTTGGAACTCCTCTATGTTTAGATGAGGTTTGATAGTGCAAAGCATCTTTCAGAGTTTGATCCTCAGCTATATATGTATTTAGAGCTGTATAATTACAAGTAATATTAGTATGTCTCCTTCATATATGGTAATTTCAGTGGAGTGAAGGGCAAGAGAGGAGTAACTTTGGACTGGTACTTGATTGCGTTATAGCGGATGTCTTTACTCTGAACATTTAAATAAGAAAATAGTGGTAGCATTTGTTACTAGTTGATAAAAGGATTTTATGTACATGCTGGTTTTTTCACATCATAAAGATACTTTGGGACTGCTAAGATTGCAGCTTTGCTGTAGCAACACTGTAATTCTTCCACTAAAATCTCCATGAGTCAGCATTAAGGCAGCATGAGAACTTGCCCCACTACTCAAACCTCGCCCAAAAACCTCCCTAAGAAGAGAAACGAGTGAGGATGTAGAACTTGCAGTAGTCATAGATAGTAAGCAAAACGGTTTTTTTTAGATTGAATAAAGCAATTTTGTTGTTTAGTCTTATGGCTACATCTGTTGTTACAATGTTCATGTTTAGTTTCCTGCTTCTAACAGTAAGAAAGATTGGTACTTTTTTCTGACCTTGCAGTCCTGTCGACCCCATCTGGTGATTGATGGATACTGTATTTCAGTCTCCTTCTGTAGTACTGATAAGACATCAGTCCTCTGGGAATTCAGTAGGCAGAAGGAAAAATGCTGTCCTTTTCTATGCCTTGAAGCCTAAGCAGATGTGTAGTGACTATTGGACTGTGAACCTCCCACTTTTGCAGAAACATGATATTTATTTTTTTGTTGAAACAACTAGAGCACTGTGGTGTTGGAACTTCCCTCAGTGGGACAGTGGACATGAGTCTGATCAAGAGAGAACTCAGTGACTGGTACATCTCAAGGTCATGCAGTCAAACCCCAAATACTGCTTTGGATTTTTTAGGTGCATCCTTTGTAGCTGTCCAGTTGTGTTTGTCAGTAGTTGCTTTTAAAACGTTAAAGTCAAGAAAAAAATAGGAAGACCATGAATGCAGAATTAAGGCTGCATATCTTAGAAGGGCTGCCTTGAATTAGAGGTGATAAAAGTTGGAAGCTTTTTTTACTTTGTTCATTTGTTCATATTAATGTCATCAGAGATCACTAAACCAAAAAAAGCCTTGATTCGGACTCCTCTATGAAGGAGTTGGAAAGGCTTCTGGATGCTGTTATTCCTTACAGTCAGAGTGTGTTCTCTGTCCTGTTGCTGTTGAGAAATGGAACCTTACTGGGGGTCCTGCCAACCTGGTCTCCCTTGTAAACCTTCTCATGGCAGGGCAGAGTAACCAAAATAGCAATCTGGGTAATGGCATCAGCACTTTGAGCAAACACCAGCTTGCCCTGTCAAGGCAAAGAGAGACTCCAGTAGTGCGGGTTTGACTCTCATTTGGCCCTGTCAAACAGCTTTTTTGCCAGCGATGTGAAAAGCCTTTACTGGTGCAAACTTGCCTGCAGTTGATATTTCAGAAGTTTTAGTGATTGGACCTTTGTGAACATTTTTGTTACAATATATTTATTGATTCCTTTCCCTATGGGTGAGCTAAGCAACATTTTATCTCTGTGCTCCATGGCAAAGGGAAGTTTATTTCTGCTGTCCAAAAGTTATTGCAAATGTCCTAAGGGTGACATGTAATGTACTGACTGCAACAGAAAAACAAGAACTATGTTGTCACGTGTAGACAGGAGGAAAGGTAGGAGAGTGGGAATGATTTATTCCATTATTTCTGAATTTTAGCTGTTTCATCTTTCCAAAGAAAGTAATGCTGTAAAACTAGGAGTCCTAATGGAATAAAACACTAAGTGCTGTAGCCGGAGGCACGTAAGAATATCAATTAAACATACACTTGAAAACATCCATTGGGAAGGTAAGATTTAGTAGCTGTCATTGCAGTGTGTTAACCTCCTTTACCCCTCCTTGCCCTCACCTCTTTTCCAGGCTTCTCTCCCAAGCTCCAGCTCCTCATTTCATGGACTATATTACAATGGCAGTTCTTCCAAAAGACCCTCAAGGACTTGCTGTTTGAGGCCTAATTCTGCATCACTCTAGGAATTATCTAGCCCATACTTCAGTTGGTGCAGATCACTACCACCACGTTGACTTCAGTGAATGGGAACAGACTCAAGTCCTGTAGACTGTTTTACTCCCAGAAGATAAGGCAGTCGCTCCTTGTGGGGTGGGTGCCCAGCAGGGAGGGCACTGTGGAGCTCAGAGCTCCCTGTGCATCATACCATTCTGCGTGTCTCTGATGTAAGGATGTGTTCCTGAACAGACAGATGGCATCGCCCACCAGGGGATTATCAGGTCCTCCCCTGTCGAACTGAAAACCTACATTCAGCACTTTCTGAAAAGAGGAAGGCAACATTACAGCCAAACTCCTGAAGGGACTAGCCAGCTGCTGCTTTGCCATTTTTGACCCTAACCTTGACGTAACTCTTGGTGAAACAAATAGTGAAAAATGGCATCATTTCTCCTCAGTAAAACCTTAGAATATGTAGGATGCGGGCAAAGGAGTCAGAACCATTACTATTCCTAGACATCCATCTAGTCAGACGAGCAGATGGAAAAGCACAAACCGTTCTCAGAGAGAGTAGGAGATATGGACCAATGCCTATAGCTCAATTTCTGTGCCAAATACCAGTGTGAAATCAGCAAGAGGAGGGATCCCAATAGACAAAACCACCAAATAATACTCAAATAATATCTAACAGAGCAAAAGACCTAAAATATGTTGACTTACAATATAATTGTATAAAGCTTGTCATCTGAAAAATCTTCCTTGCATCTTGAAAAACAAGAGAAAGTCTTAATCTGGTGGCTGTAGAGTTTTGAAAGGTGCCCAGTTTGTAGCATCTGTAATCAGGACACTCTTGTGACCAGAAAGACTTGACAAATCCTGTAATGCGCCAGACTGTGCATCTTGCACGTTTGTGAATTGTAAATGAGAGTAAGAGAACAGTGATATTGCATGTATGTAGTGTTATTAGCTCTGTAAGGAGGTGGCAGGTTGAATGTGAGGAGATGGCATACTTAAGATATGAGCTGGGGCACCAGACATACTTAAGCAACTTCTGTGTTTGTAGTTACTGAAGTTAGAAGTCTTTGCTAGGCTGGATAGGTTTTGAGATGCTTGTTAAGAGAACAGAAAAGAGTGAAGAACCAAGTGTGTGGTAACGAGCTGTACTGTCAACAAGCTGTGCTATACAAGGTGTAATGGAAGAACAGGACTAAGGAAAGAAGATAAAAGACACAAAATAAGCAGAGGTTTAACATGAAGCCATAGATTAACTATTGCCAGACATCAGGTATTTGACAGACAGACAGACAGTAGTTATTGAATGGCTTGAATAAGGTATAATTGAGAAATAATAATCAATCTAGGTGACTGAAGATACAGGTAGAAGGGGAAAAAGGGAGGCAAGTATGATCACAACTCAAACCTCTGCTTCCTTACAGCACTAACCACTGTCTTTACAAGGTTGTCCATTGAGTGTGAAGTGGCAGAGGAGGTTTGAAGTTCTTGTTCTGGATGAATCATGTAAATACTAGAAGTCATAATCAGGAGCTTCAGTGTGCCAGCCATGTTATGATACATGAGCATTGCCTGAGTGCAGTTGATTAGCAGGGCAAGGAGAACATACAGTGTGAAAAGCAAGTGGAAAGAGCTCACTGAGGGTTGTGAAATAGCTTTCACCACAGCATTATTTTCTAGACATGGTGTAATCCAAAACACTGTCCTCTTCCTCATACCAGATTGGAGCATCTGTATTGGACAGGTCTTCCCACATGAATCAAACAGAAAGGCAAGGCAATGTTAGAAAGGGACCATGTTAGATCATGTAATGTGGCTCTCAGTGAGACTGCTGGCAGAACTGTGGAACTTTTTCCTGCAAAGTAGGATAAAAAGATCCATCAACAATTTTTCTGAAAATGTAATGCTAACTGAAAAGAGACACAAACTAAGACTTGCACAGATGATGTTAAAGGTGTTCCACTTTGCCTGTATAAAGCTGACATACTGATAATTCTCCATAGCTAAAGCTTGACTCTAGGGTTGAAAAAAAATGTCAGTAAACTTGTTTACCAGCAAAGTAAGAAAAAGTGGTAAGGATGTTTACTTGTCACCCATAAACTGATCATAACATGACATAACTTGATCATGCCTTGCTAGTGTCTGAAATGAGCATGGCCAAAGCTACATGAGAAACTATATTTTGGAGTAGGGAAGGACTGGGACATTTCCTTGAAGCAACAGGATCTGCTAGCTAGCACCGAGCATTGTAGCCTTGAGAACTGGCATCTAGATGACTAGATCTTATCTTCAACTCCATCATTTTTTAAGAATCATTTAAAAATACTTGGCCAGAGTTAAAGCTTAATTTCTCTTGCATTCTGTCAAATCAAAGCCTTTTTCAGGCTGTTCTTAAAAAAGTATTAATTTGTTTACTCAATATTTATGGTTGTTTTACAAGCTTTGAAGTGGGAAAAGGTAAATGTTAATTGGTAGTGAGGAAGGTTATCTAGTGATGATGTTGTAGAGGATGTCCTCTGCTGTGACTCCTTAAATCAGTCATTCATAATGTATACCTGTGCTTCTGAGAGCAGCAGTGCCCCACTGTGAGACTGTTTTCCCTCTCTGTGACAGAGGGAAGATGTGAGGCAGGAATACAAAGGCTCATAGTTCCTATTAGAGCTGTACTTTATTTTTTAGGCTGATGTTTAAAGGAGCTGCACCTTTTCATTTCGGAATAGACACTCTCAGCACTCACTGGAGAGCAAGACCAAAGTGTTTTTTCTAAGTCCAGACAAGCCCAGCACAGAGCTTCTTTATTCATACAAGTAATCTAGATTCTTTCATGGGATTACCATTAGGGTTAAGTTCTTCTAGACCCATAGACAATGTCCAAGGGGAATAATTCATACCTTCCTCTTCCTCCCTCTGCACACATAATGCGAGGTAAAGCTACTCTAAGACGAGAGTTCATAGGATTCCTTCTTCCATTACTTGTGCTTCTGAAAAAGACTACCCACAATACAGGATTGCAGAGAGGTCTTTGAACTTACTTTTCCTTTCCTTAGTGGTCATCTCTTTGCTTCTTGGATCTGTGGTAGGAAGTAGGTAAGAGCTGTGCCAGTGAATGGGATGTCCACTCCCTGGTCTCCAGCAGATCCATTTTGTGATTTTATTCACCCCCATGCCCCCCCTTTTTTCCTCTTATTCACAAAATCTCAGATCCGCAAAGACACCTAAATATGTCACCCATGGAAAGCAGTGAGATTCGACTCATCTTGTTCCTCATCTATAAAAGTGCAAGTAAACACTATTTCATATTTATTATGAGCATGATTATACTAAAGACTGTAAGACACTCTATTACCCTAGCAATTGTAGAGAGGAGTCCATATTTATTAGAAGAACAGTGTAAGATCTCTCAGTTCATAAGGTACTGGAACAAAGGGCTGTCACAGGAGAGTTAATGGATCATTGACCTGCTAGACAGTGACTTTCTACATTATTAAAAACATAATGTTTCCTGTATTTTGAGGGCTTTGCTGCTTGGGTGCAGAATGCAGGTGACCTTTTGGGAAAACGTTTTTCTGTATGTATTGAAGACATTTATAGAAACAGTCTAATAAATTCTTATGCTCTCTTTTGCTTCTTCAGACAGTGCCTGTCTGCTTTATATACAGTGTCTGTTTTGTTCTTTTTGTTTCATTTTGCTGCTTTGTTTTTTCAAATAGCACATTTACCATTGAGTTTGTGTGTACCTGAAGATGGGTCTCACCCAGCTGCGGTTATTAAAGAGCCCACCGACTTGTTTAATGAAAGAAGAGATTTTAGACCTAGTTTTCTAGGCAGAATTACAGATGGTGAAATCACATTTTTCTGTCTTAAGCAGTTTTGTGCTATTGCCGCATTTTAATAAAGAACTATCACATTTCGCTATAAAAGACACTACATTTCAATACTCGCCTTTTGAAAAATGCTCTGGGATTTGCTCAGATAGTTCCTGTATAAATATATGTTTTGTCTCTTAAGTGGTTTGCTTCACCAGTTCTCCTTCCAATTAGAAAACTTGTCCTGTTTCCAAGAAGAGGTGCCAGGTATGACTTCAGGCTTACACGTCCTACTGGATGTGAGATCTTTGTTCACTGGCTAAGAATATATTTATGTAGGTTTTGAGTATTGCCATGTCTGTGCTCTGGGATTATAGATACTTCTGTTAATGAGTTGCCGGTGGGCAGCCAAACAGTATTCAGTATGAATTTGCTTGTTGTGTTTGCATATTAAGAGTCATAGCTTTTTCTGGATTCTGAGCAGTTTGATACAAGTATTTAGTATTCAAAATATAATCGGGTTGTGGAATTTTACTTAGATTCTTAAATCACCTTATTCATTCTAGAATGGATTTTGTCTTGCCTAAGTAACCATTTTAATGGAATTCTAGTTTAAGGTACTTGTGTGGATCCCATGAACAAAGGAAAATATGGGAAAAATACCCACTACCCAGGAGAACTCATAGGACCCTCTAACCATGAAGGGAAACTGACTTGGGGAAAAAAAGATAATATTTTCTTTCACTGTCACATTTGTCTTACATTTTATATCTAGAAGGCTGGGATATTACTTCAAGAAATGCTGGGTATGATATTTTTAAACA
This sequence comes from Campylorhamphus procurvoides, assembly GCA_013396655.1. NCBI lineage: Eukaryota > Metazoa > Chordata > Aves > Passeriformes > Dendrocolaptidae > Campylorhamphus > Campylorhamphus procurvoides. Next base: position 1,652,785 of record WBMV01005603.1, on the reverse strand, counting down.
GCAGATTTTTTTTATGAGATTGTATTCCTTTAAAAGCATGTATTTCCCTTCACTTCCCCCTTAAGATTTCTGCAAATAAAATCATTACTATACTCTTTCTAGTGACTGAACACAAAAGGATGAGGAACGTGGATAGGCAGAAATCAATTTCTTTCATTTGTGTGAATGTAAAGGCCATAGCTCCATTTAGGTGTGCAGTTGAAGACATGTTTCCTTTGCAAATAAACTCTGTGCAACTTGATGTCATTTTATTTTTCCACTTTGCCTGAAATTGTTTTGAATTAAAGGGTAGATGCGGCCCTGAAGAGCTGGAGAAAGCAACCTGTGGGTAGGGATATCCAGAGGATGGATCTGTGTTGTCTCCTGTACAGGAGTGGATGATGAGAGAGCAGCATTCTGCTGTAGCAGTTCTGTTTACTGGTTTCTGTGCTGCACATCCACAGATGTCTGAAATGCCTAAATCTTAATAGTTTAAGGCTTTCCTTTCTGCTTCCTCTCTCCCTAATCCAGTCTGATCTGGGGCAGAAACAAGCAATGCTTCTGTATTAAACTTATTTTGGAAAGAGCATTTAGCAGTTGCTGTCCCCTCTAAACTCATTAATTCAGGTGAATAGCAAGCAGAGGGAGAAGGTGGCTTTGGTTGTGTTGCCATACTGCAATCTTTCTGTGCTGTGGAGCCTGAATGAGGAAACAAGGGAAAGAGGCAGCTGTGTTAGCCTGTTGTCACTGCCATCACTAATAGAACACGATGATTTCCATCTTTTCCCATCTGCCTATGGGGGGAGAGGCGCTGATAAGGCCTTGGGATTGGTTACAATCTCCTGAAATCACAAAGCAGATGGATATTGAGCAGATAAGCGTTAATCTGTCCTGGGAGAGGATTAATCGGGTGAAAGATGGCAATCTCTGTGTGCGTGCGGGTGGCGTGGAAGGGGCGGGGGTGAGAGTGGTGGGCAGCTGGTGCTGCTGTCATCTCTTTTGGTCCTGCTTTTGTCTTGTTTGTGTGCCATGATGGCAAATAAGGTCTGTTTCCTACACAAGTCTTATTCATCTAATTTTCACTGAACTTTGACTTCAAAAGCTGAGGAGAATGTCTTAAGTTTTTTAAACTAGCTAAGTCTTTTTTTGATTGTCCACTTTTCCTTTATACGTTTAGTCAACCTACTGTTTCTTTGTTCTTTTCTCCAGAACACATTCACTGATTATGTGACATTTGATTTAAATTATTTTTCTGACGTCCAAAGCATTTTATCTGAGAATCTCTAAATGTTTTACAGACATTAATTAGTTAATCCTCACAGCATCACAGAAGTTAGGTAAGCATAAAAAACCTGCAGGTTTTTTATTTGCTTGTGTGTTTTCCCCCTGAGCATTTGAATACCTGTAGCACCTGTTGCCTGAATTTGGAGTTACAGTGCTAAGCACTATGAAATTCAGGCCTTGTATCCATTATTGGTGGGTATGCTGTGGCACAGGGCAGTGGGATTAAAACTGGAAAGAAAAGTGTATCAGTGACAAAGATCGGAATAAATGTGCGAGTCCAACCTTTTCCTCTTAATGTCCTTTTCCCCCTCCACACAACACAGTGCTAGTTTCTGGTTTCTCTCTGAACACAGCTGTTTCCTTTTTTTGCCTCCCAGTTGTGATTCACATGGTTCCTTCTTCTTCATATCTCTCTCTCTCTCTCTCCTAATTTGCTTTTCGGTCTAGAAGAACATGAAGTGATGCCAGTGTCCTCTCACAGCCATCTTCTGACGTGCCTGTTCTTTTCATTGGATTAGTTGCCAGCATCTATGAAAGATCTTGCTGCCTTGTATAAAGCTGGAAGATTATAGAACTACTGGGGTTATGTGAAGTACATAAAGGCCAATTCTGTCCTGCTGTTCTGACCTGGGGATAGCTCTTAAGTGTCTACACTTACTTTACCTGTGAGTGATTGAACAGCATGACTTGTTTCGTGTGTGAGAGGTATGATTGCCACAGCCAGATTTTCAGAGGGACTCTAACTCACTGTCTTATTTTTCTGTGCTCAGAACATTTATTTCCATATGGAAATGAGCTTGATCACAAAGGCATATAAAAAGAGCCTTTTGTAGATTTAAAACTCAACTAATCTATTTCTCTAGCAATAGTATGATAAATGAACACAATCTTTGGTAAATTGTGTACGTGTTTAGGTGCTTACTACATTCTTCAGGTGTGCACAGTAAAGATCCCCGAGGAACTGAAACCAGTTTCCTTTGGGTGGACTGGAGCAGACCAAAGAGTGTGCAGTTCCTTTGGTCAGTCTTGGTTTTTCCCCCTTCCCTTGAAGATGAATATTCAACACGGTTTTTTCAAAGCGCAGTACAGAGATTTTACTGTCACAAGCCTGAGAAGGATGGCTGCTTTTACTGTCTGCGTGCCTAGGTGAGTACTGAGGTCTCATTTAGTATTAATCACCACTATCTAGAGGAGTATGTGTGGTAGCTTTCATTTTGCCACTTTTTTATAATAAACCTGTTGCTGTGGCTAGAACAGACGTGTTCATGATTTTTGTTCCATCTTGATGGAGAACTTGCCAAAGGCATCAGAATAGACTCAGTCAGACAATCATGAACTGGGAATAACATGCAGGTTTTATTTTTATTTCTTTTTACAGTTATATTATCAGTGGTACAAATTGATAGAGAGGAGTTTCCTTCTTGTAAGTGAAAACTGGATATCTTTTAAATTAGGTAGCCAGTAGTCTTGACAACAGTTTGCAGGCCTGTTATGCAGGAGATTGGATGAGGTAATTAGAATGGTTCTTTCTGGTCTCAAATCTCCTACCTGAATAGCAAGAGGTCAGAGGTCTTCAGATTGGAGATGCTGTTTTGATTCACCTGATGGTCCTTTTTTCACATATTTGGGGTAGGAATGCATTTTTCTGTCTTTATTTGCTCCGTAATTTGCAATCCTTGACTGAGTTTCCAAAAGTTGTTTTCTCCACCTTATGTTGTGCTTTGAATGTCCTGATGTTGCTTTAGAAGTTTCCTGTGGTCAAATGGCTTGCCAGAGTTTGAAACGTGGGGTAGAAAAAAACCCAAAACTGTTGAGATATCAAGTTATTAAAGACAAGGGGACACACTGTGAAAATAAATTGCCAGCAACATGAACTGAAATAGAAATATTTGTTAACTTGCTGTCAGACACATATTTTTTTTTTTCTTCCCTGAGAAAAATTACAGATTCTATAATTTTTCTTCCATACCTGTCATATTCTGTCATGAGTTACTTTACTTTCCTTTGTTCCGCATCCTTTCACTCACTTTTAGGAGGGGCTTTGTTTATCTTATTGTAATAATTTCCTTGGTTTGGAGTGCTTAAATACTTGTTTTGTGAAAGCCTAAGTTTCTGATATAAAGAGGACAGAACAAGATTGGGTTCTAGTAACAAAGATTAGATATATAATGTTCATCAAAGATCCATTCTATAATATGTGGTGTCTTAGACTAGAGGAAAGAAGGCTGCTTAGTTATTTACATAATTTTATAAAAGTAGGCAAAGTTATGAATTAAGTTAGTGCTTCCCATTGTGTTTTGAGGGGGTATATGTAGTGTACAAAAGTACATCAAGGCACCAGGGATATGGCATTAAAATTTCCAGTGTACTAATAAATGTTCCAATTCATCTCATTTGAAAAAAATTGAGCTTTTTTGGCAATGCTGGGATCAGTCAGGAATCTGAAATATAGATTCTCTTCCTACTTGCATGAAATGTTTTAATTACTTAACTTAGAGAGATGATCACACTGGGAAATACTTGATGTGATGTGCCAAATCCTTAGCAAATATAAATTGACATAGCTCCATTGAATTCTCCAGCCAAGGATTAGAGCTGATTGAAAAACAGGAAATGGCAATGAAAAAAATCAATAAGCTGAAAATACCTACTTTAGTTTAATTCCGTTTGTTCACAAAGTTTTTATTTTGTTTTTGGTTTACTCTTGTTATTTTTCCTTATGCTTTGTGTCAGACTTGTCATTTGGTTTTTTTTCTTATTTAGGTTTGCTTTTCTGTTTTTGCTGATATAAAAGAGGATGTGAAGGAATGTAGACTATCTGTGTCCTACAAGATGAGAAGAACTCAACTTGGAATTTTCCATTACATGAAAGTGTCAGATTCCTTTTGTTCCTTTTTTTTTTTCAGTATGAATTAATTTTTTCTTGCAAACTGGCAAGGAATTCTGTTGAGTGAGAATGTTGCTGAAGTATCTGAAATGAGTGCCATTGTCATTTTCAATGCTTTACGCTGATTTTTCTGGTACACTGATTGGTTCACACTTCAGTCCTGTTCTGTGTTGTCAGGGCAGTCTCCTTAAGAGTGGGACAGCAAACCAGTGCTGAGGAACACACCCAGTGTGGGTCGCTGGGTCTGCAGTGCAGTGTGAGCTGCAGGTTGTGCCCTGGGAGGGGGGAATTGTTGGGAGCCCCAGGCCGGGGGCTGTGACCTTGTGCCAGCCCTTTGGACAGCAAGGGGCATTGGACCTGTGGTGCTGGCCAGGTGACCGGACCCCCAGGGGCAGCAGGAGCTGATGACTCTGCAGGAAGACCCCAGACTATCTCAGGGAACAGACCGAGAGGGTATAAAAGCCCAGGGATTCTTTTGTTCAGTCCCTCCCTGGAGGCAGCAGCTCCAGCTGTTTCTGTGTTACTGCACTGGGATAGAATTGCTTTAAGGATCCAGACAGCTGGGACTCTGCTGTGGGAAACTCAGGGCTGAGCGAGTGAGGGGAACTTGTCTGGCTGTGTGAGAGTGGGGTGTGCAGGGAGTCAGGCAGGACGCCCATCAGGTCACTGGGGCAGCCCGGTGTGAAGGGGCTTTGGTCCCAGCAGTGAAAGTCTGGGGTGGTGGGAGTGTGAGTGCCAGAGTGGCTCCTGGATGGTCAGGCAGGGAAACTTCCTTAACATTTGAAACATGGGCCACTCTTAGGCCTAGGAGTCTTATTTTTCCCCCAGAAGAGTGCAAAATCCTAACTTAACAAGATTTTACTTGCAGCCTGCTTTTCCCCTTCCCCCTTCATTTCTTAATGTAATTGTTTCTGGTTTTCTGCCTTCTCACTGTTAGAAATGTCATGTTGTTCAGTTATCAGCATGCTCATTTGGAGAAGTTTATTAAAGGTGACATAGACTTTCTGACATACTAGTGGCAGAAAAGTAAAACAAATTTCATGGCTCGTTTGGTAAAATGCTCCTTTTTGAACTGGTAGATTTAATGTGACGATTATCTGTTTAAGCAAATTTTTGCACAAAAGAGACAGTTTTGTGTTCCAGTAGTAATTAATGATGGTGGAGTGGGAAAGATGGTTCAACTGAATAACATTGTGTGAAATGATTGAAAGCAAATGGAAATTTTTGTGTGTTACTGTGGCCACATTGTACTTTGGTTTGTATTTTGTGTAGCTGAAGAGCATTCAGGGGTGTGGGCCATCTTTAGCTTCACTGTCATACCTGAAACTGTTGGAAATTACAGACCTTACCTACATATATGACTTCTGCTTTGTCTCATGTGCAGCTGCAGTGAGAGGTCCAGGTACATACTGAAACTCAGTATTTAAGGGTGCTCTCTGTCAGTGCTTTCTAGGATGTTTGTCTCAGTCAAGCAGGAAATCCACCTGACTGTAGCCAACTTTTCTTTCAAACCAGAAATTCTCAGTTCAGAAGTTAGTCCAGATCCTTCATTGCTTTACACAAGTGAAAATTGAGACTAAGAGTCTAAATTTATTTGCTTGAGGGCAACTATTCAAAAATATCGTTGCAAGGGGGGTGGGGGAGGCCTAAATACATAATGGGGAAAAATATTAAGAATTGGAGACATTTTTTTTTAAAAAGTGCATTCTTGTTTGAGACCAGCCTGTTTTCCAGTATTTTGCCCCAAATCTTGTTGTATTGAATGAAGTTCACACTTGTAGATCCAGGAAGGTTTGCTGTTCCTTGGTACAATTCCATGTGACACTTCCATAGTGTTTCTTAAGCAGACATTTCTAATCTTTATCAGAAACTGCTTTACCAAGTAATGTAAAGCAGTGGTTATTGAATTCCTGTTGGCTCTATCCGAAGTTTTTGGAGGAAAGAGGAACAAGAGTAAATACCCCAAGAGACATTTTGAATTTCCCTTGCTAACATTAGACTACCATGCTTGACAGAAGCAAATAAACAAAACCCAGTTAGGATTCCAACTTCATATTTCCTCAAAATTCAGATCTGTAATCTGAATAGTGATATCTGTTGTACATAATGCTACTACTCTATGCAAGCCTTAGATATCAGGTGTCCTCTGAAGTACCATCCAGGTATTTACCGTGTGTTCTTAAGAGGGAATAAGTTTTGGTGGAGATACAGGATAAAATGTTCTTTAAGGCAGATCCTGCCTCAAGGCAGTGAGTGGGGAGGTGGCAAGGAGGGAGAGGAGGAGAATTGTGCTGCTGTTGAGCCAGAGAGAGCAGCATGTTGGGTTTTCAGTGGCTTGCAAAGAGGAGTGGTGCTTGAGGCTGGCGTATGTGTATGTGCACGTCTGAACTCATCACTTGGGACTCATCCCTCTCAGGATGGAGCTCAGGGAGCTGTGGGGAGCCAGAATTCGTATCTGCAGGGTTGTCTGCGGCTGCCACAGCTGACTCAGCAGCTGCTGCTCTGGACTGTCCTGTCCCCAGCTGCCGCACAAGCAGAGGAGTTCCGGGAACATTTGGAACATGTTTTGGGGAGTAAATGGCAACTAAATAACAAAACACTTTGATATTTTTTTCTGGTAATATTTTATAGTTCGGTTTGAGGGGGGTTTTTTATATTTTATTAAATTTGGTGCAGTTCCAGTGTACTGGATCGCAGACCCCTGTTGTCAGGATTGGGAGAATGGTCCATGATGGTTTGAAAGGTGCCTTTTAGTCCATGAAATGACAGGTTGAAACCTCGTATTTTTGCACTGACAGATATTCAGGGTTTGCAAAAGTAAAAATAATAACGGAGAAGGGAAAAAGCAGGTCGCAGAAACTTACTGTGAGTATTACAGAGATATGTTTCTTTTAAATAAATGCTTAAAAGATCAAGTGAATACTTTGCTTCAACATTTTGTATTTTGAAGACAGTTGCTATTTTTGGTATCCTGACTTGGAGAGTGACAAATAATCCTGCTTTTCTGTAACTAATGGCCACACTTTTAGAGTTTTCTTTCAGGCTAAGATGAAGGGAGACATAGTGATAGAACAGAGTACAGATGAAAACGAATGAAAAAAGTTGCCAACTTCTGATCTCCATTGGTTTGGATGAGGAATGGTGAGAACATTATGTTTTATGTACAGAATGTGAATCATACCTTAACACACATTCTACTTACCAAAAAAAGGAGATCAAAAATTTAAAAGCTGTCATAAGGAAAGCACTTGGATCAGTGGAATGCCAATACATGTTCTGGCAAAAGGAGTAGGCTATACAGCTATGTTCTGCACTGACAGCAGCTGTAAAATCAAATAAATTAATCTGATTTATGGGCATGCACACACACACACACATATATACATGTGCTTGTGTGAAAAAGCTGTGTTCCTAACTGAGCTGCCTTTTCACTGTTGTTAAATGTGCAGCCCCAGTCTGCTTATTGGTGGTGTTGATCTTTGGGTTATGTGCTGGCAATGAAAAGACAAAAGAAGAGCAAAAGAAAATTTATTAAAATATGTTGAACTGCAGTAATAGTACCTTCCTGGACCTTCCCATCTTGGGAGTCCAGAGATGTTTTGAGAAGCTACTGTGGGGCCTGATCTGAGGCATATCAAATTACGTGTTTTTAAGACGTGATGGAGGTTGTGTGTGCAAGATTGTCATTGCTGTGCCCAAGCAGTGATGCACGAATGCAGGCATTTGTATGGGCAGTCCTCTGCATTTATCATTGACTGGTTTGGTTGAAAAGTTAGTATTTCTTTTAGAAATTATTTCTAATGTGCATAGTTCCAAGGGAATATGCTGCACATCAATACCGCTTTATCAGCTCTTTCTTCACTCGAGTCACACAAGTTTTACTGTAACTGTTTACTGGGTTTTTTTAAGAAATAGGGCCAGCAAAGCTAATTTCCTTGAAAGTGAAGTCAGCTCGAGTGGAACCAAACTGAAGGGGAGTGCTCATCTGTGTTACAGTCACCTTATATTATAGATGTAGAAAAAGCAGAATGTCAGGTTTTATTCTGGGGTTTGAATAGATGTGCTTTGCTTATTCTTGTCTGCAAGACAAAGTACTTTAAATATTGTTTTGCTTTTGGGTGATAGAAGTGGGAGATGATCTGAGAAAAGGACAGGTGCAAAAGACTGGTGACTTGCTGAAGTCACCTAGAAACATAATGGCAGAATCACAAGAGGAATACAGTCCCATGAGACCAGTCTGTTCTTAATATAATTTATTTTCATTGCTCAGAGTAGACCCTAACTTACATAGCAACTAGAGGAGGAAATTCACACTCTCATTTAGTGTTAGTTTGTAGTCTGGAACCTAGCGTGCCACATCTAGCAGTGGCTACATTGTTTATTGTTTGATCCTTTTTTGGTATATATGTGACCTTTCCAAATATTTCGGGATAGAAGTAGATTTGGACTTGATCATCACTTCATCACATCAAATCTGAAGAATTCCAGCCTGCATCTTGTCTTCCCCAAAAGACGCTTTTTGGGATTTGGAGAGATGATTGCAGAAAAGAAACTGTGAGGAGTGCAGAGTGTGCTGGTGGAAGTTGTGACAGATATTGCATACCCAGGGCAGTGTTTCTGGAAGGGTCATTCAGGAATTTCAGTAGTCTTTACCATAACGAAAAAGACAATAATTAGTAGTGTCCATGGTGTCTGATTGATACTGAATCATTAGATTTTACACTCCCCACCCTGTGTGATGGAAGCAGTTATCTGTATTACACAAAGAAGCAGCTGGAAGGTGTAATAAATTAAGCAGCTTGTTAAAAGTCACACAGAGAATCATTAACTGAAGAGGGCTTGAACTCAGGTGTCCTGAATCCTAAACCCCATGTTTCATTTACTAAGCCATCCTTCATAGCAGTTCATTGTCTCCTGTCCTAGAGGAGTTTGCCTTGAGGGCTTATGAACACCAGCCTTTCTGTAACAAAGCTATTTGAGTAGAAAGATTATTTGTTCTTGAGTGAATCTGCTCTTTCAGTAATTAACTTTTCACTTTGGACATATGAAATATTTTTGAGTTAGAGCAGTATGTATATGCAGGAGGGGTATGAGAAGAATGCACGAACACATGTAAATATCAACCCATAAGAAAAGAGTAAGTGCTCCACACCTTGCTGAGAGTAATTTAGATTAACATTGCCCTCCCTATTGCCATCACTATAATTCATCTCATTGTTCCAATGAAGCAGACTAGCATGGGGTCAGATTAATAATTTAAAGTCTTATCCTTCAGCCTTCTTCCTCTCTAACAGAATGGTTAGGATTTAGCAGAACACCATTGTTTTAGCTTTTGAAGACTTTAATTGGTGTTTCAAAGAGTATGACCTCATTCACTCACAGAGCATTTTTCATTCTTTTTCTCTTCTCTTTTAAGTTGCATAGAGGTCAGGTTTGTTTATTTTTCAGGATTTTTTACCCCCAAAATATTTGTAAATAATTTGTTGTATAAAGGAATTAGAAAAATTCCATGCTGTCATCTCCCGCATTACCCATTCAGGTCAAAAGTCAGTTGAAATAGCTTAAAGCACTCCCTCAGTTTTATGCAGAGCTGAACTTCTCAATGCTTAAACAAGCAGCAGTTAGAGTCACATAATCTTATCTTTGATTCAGCCCTTTCTGGCACCCCTGTTTCACTCCTGCTTGTCACCTTTCTGTAGTTCCATTGCAATATCTGAATACCTTTGTTGTTTGCCCTATTCCAAGCATCTCTTCAGCAGGAAAAGAAAAAAAAAGATACTTTCATACAATATTGTGATAAAAATAAAATATACTGAAATCACTTCATGTAAAGGACAAAATAAATCTTGAACAAAGACCCACAGGTTTGAAAACCCAGAACCAAATTCAGTTATGGGAGTTACTATCTTTTCATTGAATTCAGACATGTCATCACTGAACTTACATTGTTAACTATCTTACACTTTAATGTTGAATTAATTGTGTAAGGTAGAACATCCTTATAGAATCCTGGACTCTAGTATCATATGAAAGTTCAGTGTTGCTAGTGAATGTCTGTTTTCTGATGTTTGCTAAGTAAAGCAACAATTTACGTACTCTGACCACTATGGTCCTGCTCACAACTCTAACCCTAGTCTTCAGTTAATAGAAAAAAAAATTTCAATGACTGAAAACTGGGGTTAAAAAGTGTAAAGCATCTACACTAGTCCTCAGCTTGTTGGAAAAGCTCAACAACAACATACAGGTTTTGTGGAAATTTTCCTTGTTTTCCATCCTGCCGTCATAACCTTTATGACAGCTTTAGCTGTTAGTATGAACTGGGTACCAACTAGTGCTCCAGTAGTCAAAATGTGATATACAAATTGCATCTTTGTACTTTCCAAATTGAAAGAATAATTCCAGTTTTTGTACCCTGCTGTACTGAACCTTAATAGTAGGTGTGCATATAAGTGAGATAACAGCCTGATTGTCCAAAATTAATGATCAAAAGTAAAAAAAAAAATAACCTTTTGACACCTGTCCTCATCTTTCTTCTGGGAACCTGAGTTCTCTGAGTTTGGTTACTATCCACGCTCTACATTACCCAGTTTCAAACCTTAACTGTAATTTTTTGAGCATAAATTTGAATTGCTAGAGCTGACAGGAACACAAATTTATTTATTAAAATCTGCTTATGTCAAATCTCCACTTACTATTTGGTGTCATGGAAAGGGAAAAAAATTGCTTCAGCTTTGTAATTTTTTACTTTCCAAAATCCAGGTGCTAACTCTAAGATTTAGTGTGACATCAATAGTTGTTGCTATCTGAAAATTGTAACAAGGCATTCAGAGTCAAAGTACCTGTTTTAATTTCTCTCTGCTGTCTTTTGGATAATCTAGCAGTAATGCCATGGGAGCATCCCCAATAATCTGGGTTCCCAACCCCTAGCAGCTACTGAAACCTGCCTATGCTGCTACTTGTTTTTTTGTCACAATCCTGGAACAGGGTGTGAGTTGAATCCTGATGTTTTCTCTGTCATCCTACGCAGGAAGTTTGCAGTTCTGCCAGTTTTCAGCTGACCAAACTGATTGATTCGTACTGTAATTTGCTGGATTAGGAAGCAGTTTGCTGTACGGTATATGAAATTGAAATTTTAAAAAGAAAAAATATTTATGGAAGTTACTGGATCAGGAAATGGTAGTCACTCTAACCCAATAAGGACTGTTCTTGGTTTTGCTCTAGAAGAAATAATTTAAATTATAAAAACTTCATTAATGCATGTATATTATGTACATGGGTAGGGTTAGTCATGAACCCCTGGGAAGCAGCCTTGGATTCCTTTCCAATACTTGGATATCAAACGTGAGGAAACCTGGAGTTAATAATGTTAGCTCTGTTCTTCCTCTGCTTACTAGCTCAGTTCTTACATGCTCTCTCTCCCTTATCCATTGATATCTCGTATCACAATTTTTTTTCTCCTCCTCTGCCCCAATTCAGCATTTTTATCTTGGCTTTCATCAGACACCACTGATTTCATCATTTCACTCACTGCTTTCCGTCCTTACTCTTACCTTTTCTCTGCCTAAGCCACCCCACCAACTCCATCCCTGTCCTTCCAAGGAGCTTGATATAGGAATGCAGGAAGTCAGGAAGTTATTCTGTGAATTCTTCCAATAGAGACTTGAACTTGTGAAGCAGGGAATGCCTTTTCCTAGGGCTTAGGGAGAGAGCTACTGGGTGCAAGGACAGGGAATGAGTGGAAAAGAGCTGTCTGCCTGGTGTGGAGGGGCTGGAGAGGTCTGTTTCGGATAGAAGTGAGGTGAAATCCTTACAGTCTATCCTGGGCACCAAGCAGGCTCATGGTGCTGTTGATTATGGATAGAAAAAGGCATCTTCCTTTCACTATCAGCCATGGTTTACTTGTGTGAAGCCTTTTGAACTCCTTTTAAACAGTATAGAAGTCCTTCCTTTGTTGGGAATGGTCCTTGGATGATGTCTATGGCAGGATGGCTTTTGGATTCTGCTGATGTGATGTTTAAAATTTTGTGGTGCAGTTTAAGGCAGCAGGCAGCCTCATATTTTAAAATTTGTATATTTAGTGAGGTTGGTTGAGGTCAGCAGTGGCTTAGAATATCTATCATCAAAGAAAACTGCTTTGGAAGTGAGGTCACAGATTCCAAAGGCACCATTTTACCCAGATTCAGTGTGACAATCCAATACAGAAGCCACAGTACTTTAAAAATGACAGGTTGAGCCGATGCTCTGTCTATTCATGGCCATCAAAAGCTGCTGCACCTTTGCTGTTGAGTTACTGAGTGTCCAAAGAGAGCCTGTTTTGCCTTGTCTGACTCCCTCCCTCAGAGTTTCCTACATGTAGGAGCCTTTGATCCCAGTTTTTAGATGACCATGTTGTGTTGTGGCACAGTTCAATAGCTGCCGTGCTTCATCCCAGTGATGGAAATGCTTTGTTGTCTAGGGAATTGTGTGCATAGTGGCTGATGAACTAGTATGTTAATCCTGTTAACGCTTGTGTGAATCCACTAATTTTAAGTGTTGCATTGTGACATGGTAAACAGGATTGTATGGGTGATACAGGTCCGTAGCTTGGAGTGAACTTTGTCGTATCTTCAGAAGGTTGTTGCCTATGATTAGTTAAGGAACTGTTTTCCTAGGAATTGTAGTGTAATTGTGGTTCACCTTAGGTTGCAGATCCTGTGTCCCATCATGTTTTCTGCAAAAATAGCTAGAGTTGAAAGCCCAAGCAGACTCTTATTGGAGTCAAGAACAGGATCAGTTTTGCTAGCAACTCAAGAGAGGAGCTTACAGCATCCTCCATGATAGCAAAACCAGTAATTCTTTACACTTACATTAGCATTTTTATCTGCAGTTTTTGGAGAGTTGTATAAAGATAATACATTCTCCATTTTACAAATGGAAGAGTAGAAAGAGTAAACCCTGAAGGTAAGTGACTAAACTAGAAAGACCTTGGGGGAAAAGGTATTATTCAAAAAATTCTCTTCTGTCACTTTGTGTTTTCACCTACCCCATAAAATACGCTGTTAGTCTTCTCCAGTCTTAATTATGCAGTCTCTCCACACCTAGGTCTGTGTCACAGCTGGTCTAAGCTGGTGTCATTTCTTTGAAGTTGGAGTTTTTGCCTCTACCACTTGTCTCTTGCCTATGTTTTTTCAGTTAACTTTCCTCAAGGTAATTTCCATTTCATTTGTGTGTTTATTTTGGCACATTTTTTGTGCCTTCTCTCTGGTAGTGCTGTTTGAACAGCTTGGAAGGATGGATTTTGTTTAGTTTTAGGAATCCCTTCAGTGTTTGTTTTAGAGGAAGGAAACCTGTGGACATGCTGCCTTTGAATTTGTCTTTGCAACCATCTCACCGGAAACATGTGCCTTGTCTCCTTTCTCTTCCCCCTGCAAGCTCCCACAGAAAGGATCCCATTTCTGTTTCCCCCTCTCCTGTCTGTGTGCTGCATTCCTGGTGCAGATGCAGATGGCTAGTTAGTACTGTCAGGCTTTGCAAAAGCTTCTTGGAATTTCACATGGCTTTGAATGATAATGAAAGGTTTGTTGTTTTGTTTCTGAAGTTACAAGACTATTTCTGAGTCTTGTAAATAAATAGATGCACTCCAAGAAGGAAGCTGCTAATTATTCCTTCTGCCCCCCTCTCCCCACTGGTACCTGTTTCTCCCTCCTGGTTAGGGGCTGTTGACATAACACCAACATTTTATCTTGCTTGGGGATGTATTCATACGTGTGTGTGTTTAGGTGGTGGAGATAGAAACAGGAAAGAGTATTTTCTCTCTGTAATGGAAATTGAACATTGTCACAGAAGTGTTCTCTTTTTATACCAGGCCTCATTAGACGTTGCCATTTTAAATAATTAGCATACCCCAAAATTCAGAATATTGTAGTAACATTCTTGGCTATTCTTACTGCTTAATCTTTTCATCAAGCTGTGACAACCGATAACGAAGAATGAAATAGGAACCTGTCCCGTCTGTGTCTCCCTGTAATCTTTGATCTGGGAAGAGGTTGCACAACAAAACCTTCATTCTTTAATTTCCAGTTCTCAGAAAGATGGAGTTTGGGGAATTTAATTTGCCTCCCATTGTCTCTCTGCCACCTTATCTTCACACGTCTTGTAGTAAGTTGTTAGGCTGCCCAGATTTCCATACTGGCGTGTTGCCAATCATATGAATAGCCTTTGTATCTTTGAAGCCAGGAGGGTTCAGAGAAAAGAAGGTAAATATTCCAAGACTGTTTGATGTATGGACAAGCTATGAAGCACTGTGGCAGTAGAAACATGTACCGAGCTACCTCCAGTATCTCATTAAAGCTGTTCCAGTGAGACAAGGGGTCTTCTAATATCCTGCTGGCATTAGAAATGTGCTTCAGCACTTCACACAGAGAGTTCCTAAATATAGTCAGAACAATGACTTTAACAGTAATGCTTTTATGTAGCAACTCTAAGAGGTAGCTCTCAAAGCATTCAGTATGGAAAGCAAGTAGTGCTAATTCCATTCTGCAGACAGGAGAACCGAGGGAGGGGAGATGAAGTGAATTGCACAAATGATGCAGCAGGCCACAGACACAAGCATGACTAAAGCTTAGGTCTCAAGTCTAGTGTTCTCTGCCTAGTGACAGTGAAACATTGCCGTATGAAACCAGAAGGTTAGAAAGTGTATTTTACTGTAGCTTGGATATATGTGTTCTTGGCCACTATCACAAACAGCTCAGCCAGTTGTCTAGCCCTTTCTGATACATTCCCTTTGCTATTGGGATGAGTAAGTACCTCAGCATTCCTCTTGAAGCTGTTGTGTACCCAGACTCTGTCCCAGGTTCTGGGATGCAGGCACATGACTCCACAGAGATCAACAGACAGTGTACTTCAGCCTGAAAAGGTGCTGAGTTTGGTCCATCCTCTTTAGAAGTAGAGCAGTGCTGCTGTTTGCTCTGTCAACCAAAAGTATCTGTGCAGTGTGTCAAGAATGGCAGTCTTCCAGTTCTTCAGCAAGCCTGGACAATGTGCTATTAAACTGAGCATATCAAATAGTAGGAAGAACACAGTCCTTAAAGGGCAGAGTGTAGACACATTATGAAGTGATCTATTTATATCAGAGAGCTATACCTGTAACAATACAGTGCTTCTGGAAGCTCCTGGTCTTGGCTGCTCTCCTATTACAAGCATGTGACAGAGATGGATTCTGCAGTAATAATTTCCTCAAATTCTATCCCATACATCTCTCCTTTTGTACTTTTTAAAGCACTGTGGTTGAATTTTGTTGTCTGAGAGATAATTCTAAGTGAAAAATACTTACTGTGGGTCTTTGCAAGGTCAGGCATGTAGTACTGTGGGCAACTACTGTGTGAGTTTCTGTGTGTGTTCTTCTTTCAAATGAGTACTGCTTCCTGGACCTGTAAAATACCTCCTAGTTGTCCCATCTGTGCCTGTCTGCTCAGTAGCAATAACAAGTACTCACACTGAAAGATATAATGCTTCTATGGGAAAGAAATATATCTATATTTATATCTACATATTTAAGGGGAATTGGAGCAGATGACCTTTAAAGACCCTCTTCCAACCCAAACCATCTATGATATGTTCTAGGCTGTAAGCTCAGCACCTTCCAGATGCAAATGAATTGTTTTCCATGGCATATTCGAAACCAAGGATCTGTAACAAAAAATGGAAAACATTTAGTTTTCAGATATTTCAGGGTTTCTTCTTTTGTCACTAAGTTGTAATGATGTAGGCAATGAACAGTGTGGTTGCAGTACTGTAACCGAGTAGATGTTGATAGCTCTGTAGAAGAGAATCAGATGTAATAGGCTGCTCATGGCAAAGGAGTACAGAAGGCATCAGTTTTCTCAGATGATTACATGAGACTGTCTAATCAAGGACAGCAGAGCAGAGTTAGCCTGCACATCTTTTCTTACTGGTAGGTCCTTTCATGCAGTGATATTTTTATAATGGTGGTGTTTGCAATGAAAGAAGCCTGATAGCGTTAGAATAAATCTCCTTGCTTGACCATTCCTCAGAGGTTATTGCTTGGTTCTTATAGTTGATAGGGAGAACAAAAGTAAGTAATCATCAAACTACAAGCTCAGTCTGATGCCAGCATTTTAAATTAAATTACATACAGTCTTGTTGGCATCATTGATCCTCTCTCCAAGCTTTTGTGCGTAAGGTGCTGCCTGCTCATCTAAAAGTGGCAATTTCAGGAAAAGAAACCAGTTAGGTTGCTGGTGCTCATGCTCAGGTGCTTACCTGGGAAGAAGTATGAAGCCCTGAAAGAGCCAAAGCAAGAGGCTTCACTTCAAAAGAATGTTTCATACTCTGTCATATGTGGAGTGACTGCAGAGATCCTGGTGGTGAACAGGAGAGTAACCTAGCTACAAGATTTTTATGCAGGAGGACTATTTAGTTGTATGGACTCCTCTAGGGAAGTTATGTGCTGAAAACAGTGAAATAAACACCCATTTCTGGGAAAAGTGCAGTCAGGTGTCATTCCCAGATTTTGTAACAACAGTCTTTGTAAGTGCCTGTCTGGGTTGAACAGCTGAGGGCTTGACCTGTGGATGGTGCATTTCATATCAAAGAAACACCTCTGGAGTAAAATCAGTGTAGTCTCTCATGCATTACCTTTCTATTTGGACTAAATTAATGGTTGTCATTAAAATGTAGTTTGAAAGTGAATTTCCCAAAATTAATACATGAAGTGTCACAGATTTACTGCCTCTTCCTCTGAAGAATTTCAAGTTCTACATTTTTTCCCTCATTTCCCCTTCAAATTTTTCCTGAAGATTATATACCTTTATTTAAAAAAAGAGCAATGAACACTTGAAATAAAACAAAGCCCAAACTTCTTTCACACTTGCTTCAACAAAATAACTGAAGTGCCATGTTTCTATATGTCAGTGAGCAATTGCCGGTGTGAGGTATGAGGCTTTGCACGTGGAAGGCCAGCCCAAGGATCAGGACTGTGAAGGTTCAGTTACACCAAAGGTGTCACCACAACCAGAAAGGTCAACACTTCATATTTATAATCACTTCCAAGAGGAAGAAAAGATGGGTTATAGTCATAGGCAATTCCCTTCTAAGGGGAACAGAGGGCCCAACGTGCTGACAGCCCAGCTGAGGTGCCTTTACATCACTGTATTCAGCAGGGGCAACAAACAGGAGGGATTGGGAGGCACTGTGCTGCTAGAAAGTTATGACCTTGTCATTACTGAAACCTGGTGGGTTGAATTTCATGATTGGAGTGTGTCTGTCAATGGCTACAGGCTGTTCAGAAGAGACGGGAGGAAAGAGAGTCAGCAGGGTTGCCATCTACATCCGGAGGTGGATTGACTGTGAAGATCTGTCTCTGAGGAACAGCCGTGAGCAGGTTGAAAGCCTGTGAGTAAGAACTAGAGTCAGAGGCAACAAAGGGGACCTTGTGGTTGGTGTTTACTGCCAGCCGCCTGATCAAGGGGAGCCCACTGGTGGAGCCTTCTCGCTCCAGCCACAGGAGGCACCGTGCTCACAGGCTCCTGTCCTGCTGGGGGACTTCAGGCATGTTGGCATCTGCTGGGAAGGTAGCACAGTGTGGTGCAGGCGATCCAGGAGACTCCTGGAATGTATGGAGGAAAATTTGTTGAACTAGATAGCCCTCCCAGAGGGGATGTGATACTGGATCTGATGGTCACCATTGTTAAGTGAGCTAATTGTTGACATCAGGATTGGAGGCAGCCTGGGCTGCAGTGACCATGTATTGATGGAGTTTGCAATCCAGAGAGATATGGGTCAGGTAAGGAGCAAAGTTAGGTCCCTGAATTGTATGAAAGCAAAATTTCATTTCTTCTAGGAGTTGTCCTCAGGCTGTCCTCAGGGACATGGGAGCAGAGTTGGGAAATATTTACAGAAAACTTCCATAGGCTCAAGAGCTGGTGATCCTGAAACCAGTCAAGGAAGGCAGGAGACCAGCATGGCTAAATAGGGAAATGCTGGTCAAACTGAAGGGAAAGAAACAAATGCATAGGCAGTGGAAACAAGGGCAGGTAACCTGGAAAGAGCATAGAAAATGAAGTTAAGTTGTGCCTGGGGGATGAGGAAGGCCAAGGTGACACTGGAACTGAGACTGGCAAGGGACACAAATAATAACAAGGGCTTCTACAGGTATATTAATGAGAGAATGAAGGTCAAAGAAGGTGTACCCCCACTGATAAACAGTGCTTGAAAACTGGTAAGGAGGAGGCTGAGGTACTAGGCAAATTTTTTGCCTCAGTCTTCAGTGGCAACCTGTCTTCTCATACCTCTCAAGTGGATGGGTAATAGGATGGGGACTGGGGGACTAAAGTCCTTGCTACTGTGAGTAACCTTCTGCTCCACTCTCATGAGATCCCTGGAGTGCTGCATCCAGCCCTGGGGTCCCCAGCACAGGAAGGATGTCAGCCTGTTGGAGCAAGTCTAGAGGAGGGCCATGGAGATGATTAGAGGAATAGGGTACCTCTTCTGTGATGAAAGTCTGAGAGAATTGGGTTTTTTCAGCCTGGAAGAGAGCAGGCTTTGAGGTGACCTTTCAGTACCTTAAGGGAGCCTACAAGAAAGATGGATAGAGACCTTTTACAAGAGCATGTAGTGACAGGACAAGGGGAAATGGCTTCAGACTGAAAGATTTAGATTAGATTTTAAGAAAAAAAATTGTGTTCTGTGAGGGGGGTGAGACACTGGAATAAGTAGCCCAGGGAAGTTGTGGATGCCCCATACCTTGAAGTGTTTGAGGCCAGGTTGGATGGAGCTCTGAGCAACCTGGTCTAGTGAACAGCAGAGGGGGTTGGAATTAGATGATCTTTAAAGTCCCTTCCAATCCAAACCACTGTATGATTCTATGAACTGCTGTATATTATGTTATTGTAGGGGAGAAAGGAGTTTATAAAATTCCCTTCAGGAAGGGGGAATAGGTCAGCACTAGAAAGCTCTTCTGGTGAATTAATGAGACAATGGGGCAGGGTGGGAGAGAGGCAAATGGCTTGGAATGAGAAATGCAAATCAGATTTAGAAACAAAATTATAAAAGAAGGGATAAAAACAAGG
Organism: Campylorhamphus procurvoides; assembly: GCA_013396655.1. Taxonomy (NCBI): domain Eukaryota; kingdom Metazoa; phylum Chordata; class Aves; order Passeriformes; family Dendrocolaptidae; genus Campylorhamphus; species Campylorhamphus procurvoides. The sequence continues at coordinate 1,633,567 of WBMV01005603.1, read as the reverse complement.
CAAAGGCCATTGGGGGATTCTGTGCTGCATTTTGTGTATGTGTTGGAGTATTAAACATCTTCAGGCCGCACTAATGATGTTGATAACAAGCCTGATCTTTTGATGTTTCTGAAAACATCAAAGTAAAGGTCCTGGAAGGCTCCAGTTCGTCAAAATCCCAGACAAAAAGAACTTTTTTTTTTGCTTTGGTTTAATAGGTATGGATATTTTATTATGCTTAATTTTATGTTTCCAGGGGCTTTGGGAAAAGGAAGGAGGAGATGGAAGGAAAATAAGCAAGAATTTTGAATTAGGCATGAATGGAACTGAAATGTGTTTCAGAATAACACTTCAGAGAACAGCTAAAATTCTTAAACTACTTTTTGCCTGTTCTGATTTGTGTGGAGAGAAGGCAGAAACCTTCTTCTGTGTCTCCTTGTTTTAGTTAGGAGAGCTTTGTCAATTAGGAGCATCAGTAGATCCATGTGGCCTATAAAAAAGTTATTTTTTCAGTTACTTCCTGGCATCTGTCACCCTTTTCCATTACTAGAAACAAGGAAGACCATTTCACTTCAGTGTTCAAACAGTTTTAAGCTCTGGCTCCTATGGTCCTCCTGAAGGACTACTTCCAAAGGAGATTCAGATGTGCAGCACTGACACTGTAACCTGCTCCTGTGTCAGGGCTGCACAGAAGTTAGGTAGGTTACACAAAACATATAAATGTGCTAGAATTAGGTAGTTGGGTTATCTCTTAAAATTTCACTAAATTTTGTAAGCCAGTACTTCTAATGATACAAAACACAGACAAGACATCCCTAGTACTTGTATTTCGCATACGTTTAGAACATTGGAAAATTATATTCAATTTGGAAGGACTCTGCTTGAAGTGAAGTTGCTGGCATGTATAAACCAAACCTAAGGAAGAGCTTTTCAGAGAATTTCAAGGAGAATAGACTCGCTCTTGGTGTGTGAGGGACAGTACCAGATAAATGTTTTTAATTCTTCTGTCAGAACGTTAAGCCCAGGTCATGTCCTTTTTGACATTGATGGTTCTTGTGTGACATCTCTCAGTTTTGAGTCAGACATACACGTATTTGATCACAAGTACTCAGTGGGCTGTAGTGTGCTGGAAATAGGCATGAGAATTAAAAAATATATGTAACTAGAATTTGCTGTGTAGCAAAAAGCTACTGAATAACCTCTTCAGATGTCATTGCTTCTATGCTCCCTACAAATGGCTTTTGGATTTGTAGTGAAAATCAGGCATTGTTTCAGGGAAATTAGCATTGAAATGCATTTAGATTAATTTATCTAGTCAAAGTCCTTCTCGTGGAAGGCTATGTGCTGCAGTATATTTTTGGGGCTGCTGTCGCAGCTCAGGGTGAAATGCCAACAGTTTGTCCGACTCTGTTCTGGCTTAGAGGACTTCCTGTCAGGTTCAGTCTTTTCATGATGGCCTGCATTGTCATAAGAACCCACAAGCTCTGTTAAGGATAATATGGTGGAGGAAAAAAATGATAATCACTGCTGGCACTACAGTAGGACTGACAGGTCTGTCAAATGCTTCTAGATGCTCTTTTCCTTCTATTTTGAAGTTCAGAGCCACTTTTTACTTTTAGGGGTATTTTGGTATTTTGTTTAAATGCCATCCCATCAGTAGTGTTAAAGGAGACTGAACAACCACTCAGTGCAGAAGATTCATGGTCATGGTTGGATACAGAGGTGATTGTGAGCATGACATTCAGAGATGAGTTTCAGAAAGAAGAAAAAGAAAGTTCTAAAAACAAATAAATAAGAGATGCTATAATGCAGTCCCAGACACATACTAGACAAGACACTTAAAATCACTGAGCTGTTAACAGTAAGTTTGCTTCACTTCATCAAGTGCATCAATGCAAGTGATTCTGAGAGATGAAACCTCAAAACTGATCACCCTCTTGAATTTTCTTTCTGAGTGTTTTGTTGCTTTGCTTTCATAGGGTTGGGGGCAGGAGAAGGAGTGATGTTTCTGTTAAAGGAGGGTTTTGAGGTGACGGACAAACTCTCCCAAGTCAGAATTGTTTGGCCAAGGTAACAGATGAACTAGATAAGAAGTCAGTAGGCAGTGGTTTGCCTTACAGAAGTCTGAGCATAAGACAAGTTCTTCTAGTAGGTATAATTAAGTGAGTCAAGCAACTATTCCATACTCTTAGAAATACGGTGGGTTTTTTCCCCCCACAGAAATTTTACAGCATCTAATAGGGGCTTGTAGTGTGTTTTAACACAGGGAGTCCAAAACTCAAGGTTCTATTGCAGTCACAGTAAATCACATCTAGTACAGTGAGTAGTTTTAAAATGAAAAAGCAATAAACATGCCATCAAAAAACAGGAGAAACAATCAGACACAGAGAGACCTCTCTGAACACCCTGTTGTAATAATTTCTCTTGAGAGATTATTCCAGGTAACTTTCCCCTTGTATTTTCATCTGAGATGTCCACGGTACTTCCCTGTTTTTGCAAAATTCAGCATTACAGTTCTTGTGATACCTGTGCACTTACTGGTTTGGGTACTGACAGAACTGTTTTCTTGGCAAATTCATATTACAGGAGAGAAACCAGTATTTGTCTGCTGGCTCTAGCTGTTTTTCACGTTCTATCACATAACAAGAAGGAGGCAGTTAATGCAGTTGAAAGATCACAGGCTTGAGTAAAAGGCATTTTGTTTCTCACATCATCTCTATGTACAGCTTTTTGAAACATCCCATGTAAGTTTGTTGATTGAGTTTTGGAGATTTATGAAGAAAGAAAGTTCAAGGCAAAAAGAATGTTCCTAAAGTAGATAACTTTCTCATAATCCACCTACCAGCAATTTTAGCTTGAAAGTTTTGCCTTGCTTAAGGCTTCTTAAGATGGTGAGGAAATCCTGATATAGGGAAGTTCTTTAAAATGCCCAGTGTTTCTCATTGGAGAACATAATGAGGCAAATCCAGCTAGCTAAACTCTGAGGAATATATTTTTTCAGCTCCAAGCTTAGCTCCAAGTATCTGCTTGCATTGGTAAAATCATAGCTCTGTTTTCTTCCTCACTGCTTACTGATCACAGAAACCCTTTCCTCACTGGTCTCTGCAAACACCCCCGTCACCCAGCTTTGGTCTGTTTGTGCTAAAATAGTCTTCATTGCTTAGAACTCTAATCATGTCACAGTCTCTTTGATTCTTCCAGTTATTCTGCTGTTTGACCATATCAAATTCAAGCTTCTGGTTCTCACCGTCAGAGCCCATTAGCATTCTTTCTTTTGTCTTCTTTCTCTCACTCTCTCTTCCCCCTTCTCTCCAACTCTCGCTTTGTTTATCTGTGTCGTCCCTGCCTGTGGCACGATGTCCTTTATGCTCCTGACATCATCTCCCCTCCTTTAAGACATCTTTAGGACTGACTCCTGTTTAGTGTCTGGAAGCAATCAACTTGCTAATGATGGCTAGGTTTAGCAGCAGACTAGGGATTGCTAATGGTATTTATTTATTCATGCTCCTTCTGGAAGATAAAGCATCCAGTTGATTGTGATTAGCTGATCTAGATAACCTTATCCTTATTTTCATCTTTCCTCCCACTCTCTATCCAAGTTTTAGTTTTGTGATTCAGTTCTAAAGTTTTAAAGTCAGTGGTTTGTCCTTTTCAGCTGCAGCTTGCATTGTGAGTGCCTCATCCCAGTTAGGACGCTTGAATTTAATGACATAAATGATAGATATTGCTACTACTGTACAGTTCTAACCAGGGATTTTCAGGAATGATCAGGAATGTAGGTGTGCATGTGATCTTTTGGAATCCTGAATAAACTGTAGCCATATTGTTACTTATAATGGGATATTTCATCAGAATTTTGCCACTTTGTCAAGAGGATACTTGTGGGGTGTGAAAACTCTCATTTGTGGTGCTCGGTGGAGAAGAAAGGCAGTCCTTGCAGTAGAATTGAGGCTGTAGGACAGCACTAGTGCATCCTGTGCTCTAATGAATTACATGGTTCAGCACTTCCAAAAGGTAATGGAAAACAGAGGGTTGATTCTCTGATGTGTATGCTCTGGTCATTGTTCATCAGCTCCTTTGGATTCAGTTGGTTACAATTTTGCTATTCCATTTGAATCGGAATGAAATCAGTGCAATTCTAAATGTCTTAAACTTCAGTGCATGTGAAAGAGGGCCTGAAAGTGTCAATTGAGGTCAAGGTTATTGTGTTTGGTCACTGCTCAGAACTTCCAATGCATACCATTTTACTGCTTTCCGTCATAGACCTCGCACAGGTCAGCTGCTAGAGGTTTCCTGAGAGGGACCTCCAGAGGTACCTGTCATCCTTTATCCACGCCACCCCTGGCAGACTTCACCTAGTTTGTTCTGAAAGACCTCCCAGCTGTGGAGATTCTGTGACCTTTCCAGTATTTAACTGATCTCACAGTTAGAAAAGGTTTCCTGGACTGAAACTTTCCTGCTGCAATTGAAAACCTTTCCAACTTCTTTTATGATTCTTTTACACTCCTTTGAATTCACTCTGTTTAACCCAGGACCTTGAAGTATGGTATGAGATGGTGCTGAGTTCTTGGCAGTGTAGAACATGTAGGCAAGACTGTTGCTCAGAGAGGATGGGTACAGGTGATGCTGTCATGCTGTCTGCTGGGATCTAGTGAGCTATGACTGCTGGACTGGAAATAGCAGAGTCCTAGGTTGCCATATCTGTTTCTGGAATGTAATTTAAGCTTTCCTGAAAGAGTCAAAATTGTTCCATGCTGTAAAATATTTCTATAATACAGCTGAAGTCATTGTTTGCTCTTGTGGTCCCTCTAAAGGTATATATACCGTGAAACCAATGTGAACTCATTTCCACATTGACCTTGTGGAAATCCCATTGGATTTCAGCAAACGACTCCCAGCTGTGACTCATACATGCTGTATGAGCAAAACTGGCATCATAAAGGAGCGCGAATCCAGCTGAAATAGTTTCTGGAGCATGAAGTAGATAGGCATTTTATTCTTCCCTCTGTCTGTGTCTGTTTTAGATGTAACTGCACTGGTACTCAGGCTCAGGGTCTCTGCAGTCTCACTGGGAATAGCATGTGAAGTAAAGGATGCTTTGAATTACTCACCTACTGATGCACCATTTTGTTTATGGGTATGTAGGTAACTGGCAGAAGCAAAAAACCTTTTTCCGAGTATGCACTTGATTATGAACCATCTCTTTATCCTTCAGGTGTCTTTAGTGCTTGGAGCAGTGCAAGTGGCAGAGAAGAATATAGCTACTGAGTTTAGCAACTCAAGCAAGGGGAGAAAATACAGTGAGAACCAGTCAAAGATTTAGCCTTAAGGCATGAAAACCAACTTCTTGAAACATTTATATGTATTTTTTTTTAATATAAAAGCACCAGTTGAGACTGTCTTTTATCTTAGTCAAGACATCAAAAAATGCCATATGCTGAACTTTTCTGCAGGAGACTAATGAACTAATTCTTTCCTTAAGAGTGTATTTTCAGGAGTGAAAGAGAACAAGCTCTTAATTTTTCATGAGTGCTGGAAGATTTAAGCTGTAGGTATAGAAATTGTTTGAGCATGTCTCTTAATACTTTGTTTATGAAGCCCTCTACATACAGAATAGGATAGAATGAAAAAAGTTGTTAAAGACTTGCATGCTTGTTGTTTTTTAACCTTTAAATGTTAAAAATGTTTAATTTTGCACTTATTTCAGTTGACCCTCTCTGGTTTTGCTATGCTTGAATTGTATATTCAAACCAAAAATATCCTTTTTAATTCCTAATGACTTTCAAAAAATTTGCTGCTTCTATGTACTTATCTATACTGGAATTTGCAAAATCTAAATGCTTGTGTTCTTATCAAAGTCCTTCTGTGGTTTACTCCACCATTTAAGAAATTAATTTTGTACAATTTAACATCTTTATTTATTTTAAATGAAGATGATCTGCGTTATGTATCAAAAGGATCTTTTGTGATGACAGGGTATCTGCTCAGCAAAATTGCCTTTATTCTTTTTATTTTTAATATTTCTACTTGTATTGCACAGTGATCACGCACAACTGACATGTCACAGAAATACTTCTAAAGCTGAATTCTCAAGAGAAAATCCCAAGGTGGAGTCCCAAAGACCCTGTTACAGGCAAGCTGTTATTTATTGTACATGAGTGCAAAGGCCCATGAACTTATGAAGATAGGTATTCACTCCTAAGGTGGTCACAGTAGCAAATAATGCAACAAAGAGTAGTGTTAGGCCTGGGAGGAGACGTGGCAGTGGAGAAGATTTGCTTAGAAAATTTTTGTGTGAAACAAGACCCTCAGATTGCCAAGAATCAACAAAATCTTTTAACAACAGTCAAAACAATGAAAAAATCTCCAAAGAAAGCCAAAGAAGAGAGATACACATCTTGGAGAGAATTCCATATGCCATTTAAATATGTTGGGTTGTATTTGGACGGGACATCTTGTTCTGCAATACTGACCTTTCTGCAATGTCACTTGCACATGTAGTCGTAGGAGGGCACTGAGTTTATGTGCTGGAGTTAGTCTTGCAGAATCAGGCCCTTGGTAGTGGGAGAAAGATGGAGTGCAGGGGGGAGAGCTGGTAGAGCAGGGCAGGTGTTGACAATTAATTCACAAATTGGAAGGGGAGACTCATAAGGTCATTGTGTCCCCCACTGTGTTGTTCATATGCTTATAGAAAATCTTCCCCATTTCCCCCTGCTGAAGCGAGGTGAAGGGAGGTGTAGAGCTGACAGGATGAATGATGAAGGCTTCCCCCAACCCACTGCCTCACGGTGATGGAGTGACATATTTAACCTCCCCTGATGCTACTGCTGCAGGTGACATGAATTATGCGACCCTCTGAATCCCTTATCGGTGCTAGGCCGTCTCAAGGGCTGGATGCAGCTGCTATAATTTTGGAGCTCTTTCCCTGCTTTAATGCTGAGTACAAATCATGCACATTTCTCTGCTTGAAGACCCCAGGCTGCTTTGAATATGGAACTGGTCTCCCTAGGGGATGCGAAGGGGGAGGGGAGAGCAGTGATAGAAGATACGAAACCTGCACAGAATTGCTAATCAGACTCTGCCCTGTGTCTTCCTGGGCTGCAGATGGCTCCTTGCTGTGTTGTGAGCTTCACAAAGCCAAACACCTTCGTTGTCAGACTTGCAGAAAGTGCTTTAAGTGTCTGCTGCAAAGGTAGGTGGAGAATGGATAGCTCCATCTTTAAAGATTGCTGGAGGAGCCTAATTAAGCTGGTGATTTTCTTGTTTGGGAGGTGGTCAAAGGTAGCCTTGAAGGAAACAGTTTTCAACTCTCTGGAGCAATGGATTTTTCTTGTCAAACAGCCATTGCCAATTTTACTCTGGAGGGTCAGAACTGCAAATCTCACTTGGCTTGATTTCCCTTTCTGTAGAGACATTGTTTGCTCATGTCTCTTATTTTCTTCCACAAAGAACTGTGAGATCTCCTCTTTCTTGCGTGTCTGGCTTAGAAAGATTTTTCTTGTAGAAAAAGCACCAAAACCCTAATAGCAACACAAAATGAACTTCACCACACTGAAGAAATAAGGATGCCCCAAAGGATGCATACATTGTATGCCCCAAAGCCCTGAGAACAAATACCTCAAAATACAAGTCTCGTGATGCTGAATGATTGAAGAAGCTGTGGGTGGGAATGTAGTGAAGATGCTAATAGCACTCCCAGCATTTAATTATTAATACAGCCTACAAATTGCAGTGGTCCATTTATACTCATACTTCTTTGGCTGCTTTTCCTGTAGAGATCAAGCACTTGAGATGGTAGGGAGCTTTCCTTTACAGTACCATGGGCTGTGGGCTCAGTTTTCTCTGCTACACATCTGTGGGATGGAACTCAGTGGAAATTCTGGAATAAAAACAAGCAAACAAAAAATAGGAGTGAGATGGAGAGCTGGGGAGTGCTTACAAATACTCTTGTGCACAAGCAACAATTTGTTAGTTTGTGTAGCACCTTTTGTCAGTATTTTCTGTTATTGCTTAGGACCTTGAGATTTGCTAGCTGTGAACTGCTGCAGAAAGTGAATTGATCGCTGTGCTGTCATTTCAGTTTGTTTTGTGAGCTGTGTGTGGCAGGGCACGCTTCCTGGAGGTTGGAGTTTTTTTCTTGGTTAGTTATGAGGGTTGTGTAAGATACTGTAGTGATTGCTCAGTCATTTTCACTGTCTTCTGATAATACATAGTGCAAAATCTGTATGCCAAATACATTCAAGCATCATTTTTATAGGAAACATTGAGTGTTTTATTTTATGATCAAAGATAGTTCAGGAAAATAAAAATAATCATAAAGACCTTAGTTGATTTTGAAGAACCTGTATGGGTCTAGGCCTTTATTAATTTCTCTTAGGCTATTTTAGCAAGGTTGCCAGTTGCCACACTGCCTGAACACTTCTACAAGCCCTGACATAGGCTGATTTGCTCTGCTTTCCGTAAGGGAAATTGGCTTAACTGGAGAAACAGTAAGCAATAAGCAATTAATAACCCCAGAAATCTTAACAAAAGGAAGTGATGTAGGAATTTATTTACTGAAGTTCTGTTAATGAGCTGAGTTTCTTCTGTCTGAAATAAAGAACTGCTCTTTGCTCAACAATGTCAGAAAATGCCATCAGAGATCATGCAACACTTCTGAAGTATGTTATAATATTTTTAATGATTCAGAAGGTTTTTTTGTTCTTGTTAGTCTTTCCACACACTATTGCATCCAATTTCATGTACACTGGACTTTAACTGAATAGATTTTTAAAATTTTTAATGTATTTTAGTTGTTTGGCTCCAGTTCGTGATGGAAGTTTATTTTGCATCAAATTTCAGTTACATATATGCATTGCTTGTTATTTCAGTCAGCTGCATGGCATAGAAAGAGGGTTGTAAGTGTTGACATGTTTACTTACTTTGCATGGGAAATAGACAGGGAGAAATACTACATCCTTTTGCAAGAACTGTAGATTGTTACTTTCCTTGCATTACTTTTCTGGTGTTTCATCTAATTTCATAACAATTTTTATGGGCTGCATGTTCCATCTTACTGCTCATGCTAAAGGACAGCTGGGGAGAAGAGACAAAGTTGTCAGTTCTGGCTTCTCCTCCCAGAATAACCAGAGCCTCATCTTCATGCTAAATAGGAGTAAAGTTTTCATAGGATTGCTGTCAAATGTATTAGTTTTTTGTGGTTTTGTTTTCATGCCTTTCCTCACAGAAGGCATTGTGCAGGTGTAGAGAATTCAATGTATAAGAAAGAATAAATACATGCAAGTTTCAGTTTGTTAAGTTTCTATCTCTGTCCTATGAACTGGATAGGGAGGGCATTTTTTTTCCTGACACATTCAGGGAATTTGCTAGTTATGTACTTGTTAGCATTTCCTTATCTTTCTTTATGAACATTGGTGTTATTAGATTAAGACTTTAAGACACATTTACTCATATAATCCGTCTCCTTTGGATTGGCTGAGTGAAGCAACTGGATCTGAATATATCACTTCTGCTTTCTCCATGTTTGGTTGTAGCTTTCATTGGTCTTAGGGTTTTGAGGCTGAGAGCACCCCTTATTCCAAGGCTGGCTGGAGTGTGAAAAGCAAAAGGAAGAGAGACAGCAGCAATTTTGAATACAAAAATATGCACACTTCTCAAAGAGGTGCTGTGAGTATCAAATGCTGGAGCCTGAATTTTAGTTTCCAAGTATATTTGCACTTACGAATTGCTGATTTGTCTCGTAAGTTCCTTGCTTTGGATGCAAAGCAGACTGGCAAACCTCAGGTTTTATTTGAAAGCTGGGGCTGTTTAGCAGAAGAGAGTAAAAGAAGATGAATGACTTGACACAAAGTGTTTAGGATCAGTGGCTCCCTGTCAGTCACCAGATGTCTGTCTCTGTACTAATATCGGCAGAGCTGGTACCTGGCAGGTGGCCTCGCTGAGCTCTGGCTCCCCGTGCTCTGTGTGCTGGCAGCGTGTGTCCTGGGTGAAGGGGTGCAGCTGCTGTGGTGTCAGGGCTGGGCAGCAGTTCCCTTTCCCTGGTGCTGAAGCCTTCTCTCATGCTCCTGCAGTCTGGTACATGTTGTGATGCCAGTGCTGCTAACACAGCACACTCTTGAACTGCTGGGTTCACCAACAGCAGAGTTCAGAGACACTAGAGCTGAGTCATCTCTCTTTACTGTGCTCTTCCTCCATGGCTTTTCAAAAGCCTGATCACCCATCAGGAAATCTGCATTTTCCTTGTTTCCCAGTGCGCTGCATATCCTGAAATAGCACATGTTGGGAGACCACTGCAAAAGTTTAACCCCCAAGGAAGGTATACAAACAGGAGTGAATCAAGATGTAGTATAGCAGCATCCTTTCCTCAGATACAAACAACAAATGCTGTGAGTGTTCAGTTTTGGGCCTTTCACTTTAAAAAGGACATTGAGGTGCTGAGAGGATCCAGAAAAGGGCAGCAAGACTTGTGAAAGGACTAGAGCACAAGTCTTATGAGGAATGGCTGAGACAGCTGGGGCTGTTTAGCCTGGAGAAAAGGAGGCTCAGGAGGGACCTCATCGCTCTTTAAGACTACCCAAAATGAGATTGTGGCAAGGTGGGCGGTTGGCTTCTTCTACCATGCCTGAAGTGAGAGGACTAGAGGAAATGGCCTTAAGCTAAGACAAGCAATTCAGATTAGATATTAGAAAAAAAAATACTGTTAGGATAGTATGGCAGTGGAATAAGTCGCCCAGGGACATGGTGGAGTCACCGTCCCTAGAAGTGTTCTAGAGGTGTCTGGATCTGGCACTGGGTGATGTGGATTAGGGGTTACAGTGATAGTGCTAGGTTGATGGTTGGACTTGATGATTCTAAAAGTCTCTTTCAACCTTATGAATTTATAAGTGCTTGATTTTATTTATTAATATTTACATTCCCCTTATATCTCTCCTCGCTTTTAATACTACATTTGAAGTTGTACTGTGATTCAGGCCCTATACAGCTTTCTATGTTATTTTCATTATCAGTTTTTAATTGTCTTCCTGTTTTTTCTTCTCTCACACTTAGAAAAAGAGAATCTTTGATTAGGGTGTATTATGCTGTCATTTCACTGTGAATAGTGGAGGGATGTGTTGATATTGTGTATCGCAAATGATGGACCAGAAGCAACTTTCAGCATTCTGGGGCACAGGTCAAATAAATTATCCATATCTTTTTGAATATGTATGGATGGCCTCAAGCTTCCTATGAGAAACTTCTCCTGTGTAGTGTCTAATGCTTTTCCTGTTTCATTAAGTGTTGATCCCATGTCTGTGCAGCTGCTCTGAAGCATGGTGTCTTTTTCTGGCAATGAGATGGATTTGTCACTTTGAGCAGACACCAGTGTGTTTCAGGACTTATCGTTGTACTGAGTGTGTGTAAACTCTCCCATTCGTGTCTCTGGACATTGTAGGATCAGATCTTTACTGACACATACTTAATGTAACCACAAACATGTGGGTTTGAACAGACTATAAGAGTTCCTCCTACAGGGGAACTTTGTGCTTGTTCGGAAACATTTTGCAGTTTTAAGCTGTGCAAAAACAGATGCAGACTTTTGAGAGATTAGTACTGCATTCCCAGTATTGTGATCTGGGGCTGGAGAATGACTAAGTCATCATGACTTTGGTTCTGCTGTAGCACCTATTCCTATGTCAGGTTTGAGTTGAGTCAAATGACAACTGTGGGGTGACTTAGCATCTCAGTGCTTTGTGTTGTTAAAAACATGGTAATAGGATATATACCAAGTTAATAAGGTAAGTTGGGAATAGAAACATCAGAGAGACATTTTTTTTTTAAGAGTAGCCAGTGTCGTCGTTTCCGCTAGAATTGCTCTTTGTGTAAGAACAGGGCAGCAGGATTTCATGATCTATGAAAACCACCTCCTGAGGTCAAGATTGTGATCATCTGTATCAGCTGGTCATAGCCTAACTGATGGAATGAACTATGGCTACATCTGCTTTTATTCACACCTCTGTTGCCCCTTGAGTCCAGTATCATGATTAAATCTGCCAAACATTGCCTTTGCAGTATTAGTCAAGATGTCAACTTCTGCAGCCACTACCAGGCAATGTGTCTAGATTTTGTGCCTGTTCATGTATCTGAGCAAGTTTACTTTTATTTTACTGTAAGGGAAAAGAAGATGACTTTTTATCCATGTAGCATTGCAGTTGGAGGTGGGTTGTGTTGCACTGATATTAGAAGCCTCAGGGCTTCTAACAAAGAAAATAAAATTTTAAAAAAACCCCAACCCCCTAACTTTAGAAAGACGGTTAATTTGAAAGATAATAAGTATAAAAGAGCTGCATCAGGAGCCTCACTGACTATAAGGAGCAGGAGATGTGCTTTCCTAGTTAATGTTATATTCTCCCATTCCACACACTTGAATGAGCTCAGTTTGGTTTCATTTTCTTTTAATGGAAAACAAAAAAGTAATGGTCTGTACCTTTCCAGAAACTGACTTCCTTGGGTTTAATGCAATAGAGAATTACAGGTTTATAAAGTGACGCTGGTAAGTCTGGAAAAAACAAGACTTTGAAAGAGGAAATAATTTCTGTGACTACGAAAACAACTTGCTGATTGCAAGGAACAGTTATCTTTACTTCTTAAGTAGAGCATGGTCATTGTTGCAGCAGAGGTCCCTGAATACCAATATACCTTATAGTAGGATATAATGGTAAGAGTTTGTGATGTTCAGACTGAAGTTTTTTGTCATACCTTGCTACCTTCATTTAAAAAGGCAAATTCGTTCATATTAGCTGTTGCCATGTGATAAGTTACATTCACTTAGATTTGGCAAGCAGCAGGATAAAAATATTTGTTTCTGTTGCGTCATTTCCACCATTAAATTTTTGTTTGAATTTTTCTCCTGTTTGAAGGGTATAATGGTAATATTCTACTGAAAAACATACAAAATTTGCCATTCGAGGCAATCTTTTCAGTTACCAGAAATCACTTAACTAACTTTTGTGTTGCACAACTGAAAACAAAACTTAAACAATCCAGCCAAACAAACGCCATAATCCTATTGTGGATCAGTTACTTGGGTCCAAGAGATAAAATCAACTGCATGAAGCAAATATGAGTATTTCAAACAGGTTGTTGGAATGCCTTATTATTCAAGGGCCAGCTGTTCATACATTTAGTACCATCTCATACTCTGTTTCTCCACATAGTAGATTTAATTAGTCTGTGGAGAAAATGTAGAGAATAAAACAACATTCAGTTTGCCTCAGACAGTCTAGTTCCTTGCAACGAAGCCATGAGTCCTGTCTTCCTAATTCTTTTACAAGTACTTGTGGTTTCAGCAGAGCATCTTGCAGCACAATGTGTTTTTCAGAGTGCCCGAATGGATAAATGAGGGATGGAGGGAAACTGCCCAGGATCAAGGCCTGAGATAATGTGTCCTGCTTCTTGCTGTCCCACGTTGCTTAAAACATTTCCGTTTTTAACCTTATTTCTTCCATCACAGTGATTCCACTTTCCTATTACTTCCTATTACTTCCTGTCTGTCTGTGTGCAGAAGAATGATTAGCAGTAGTTTTAGTAGTCCTCAAAGCATCATATCTTCATACAAGCTGAGATGGATTTTTCATGCTCCATCTTGCTCACATCTCTGTGAATCTGGTAATGAGGACTTGGGTTTGAATTTTTTACCTCAGTCAGTTATTGTGAAATTGTGATTTTCAAAGTTAAGGTCCCAGTTTTGACCTTTCACTCCCTGGTTTTAGAGGCTGGATTTTACAACTAGCTGAGAGGACTGATGGGTTGGGAATTTTCTTTGTAGCTTTCATTTTACTTTCTTTTCTAGCTGAAAACACAAGGAAAAATTATTTGTCCGTAATCAAGACAATACATCTAAAAATAACATTGCTTTTTGTCTCAGACCATGTTACCTGTGGAAGAGAGATGTGTGTGTCAAGCATGTTAAATAAAATAGGCATAAGGTAGTAGTGAATTCCCCCTCTTATGTGTTTCCTAAGGGCCCAGTGCCTTGGATTTTAGGACATGTTAATGATTTTGGCATCAAACAGTTGCATTTGCAAATGAGTTTATAACCAGCAGCCTTTCCATGAAGTTTCTCTTCATATTGGTTTGAAACCTGGAGGTAACTGGCAATTCATTCCTGAGCCAGCACTGTGCTCTCACATGGTGCTGACCACTGTCTTCTGCCTGTGCATGAAGCTGCCAGGATCAGAAATCTCTTACTTTTCTTGGCTGGGTTTTCTTTGTGCTTATCTCTCTTCAATTCTTTATTCTGATACAAATTATGGACTCTCTAGAATTTTCCTTTTTCTACTGACAGTAATTAGTGTATGCACTGTCCTTCACCCTACAGAATGCAGACCCAACCTGTTTTAAGCTCTAAGTAGCTGAACAGGTAGTTGGATAATATACAGAGGTGTCTCTCTTGATGACTTGCAGCAGAAATCTACAAAATGCCTGTCCTGGGAGAATGTCAGCAACTGCAAAGAATTAAACCTGAGTCCTGGTTATCACAAAAATTCCTCTAGAATTTTTGCAGTACAGCGCTGGCTGAGAAAGGAGAGAACTATATTTTCAACTTTACTGTTCTTACAGGACTCCATAGTCATTAAACTATCATAGCTTAAAACAAGACATTGGAAGGACTCTTCTTCAGGCAACAATGTCAGCTAATCTCTTTCCAAAAAATTCTCAGGCTTGAACTAGACAGGCATTTCCTTATTTTGTTGTTTGTCCACAACAATGCAATTGGAAAACTATTTTAAAGTCTTTATCACTATCTTTCCTTACATGGTTTTGAACATTATCTGCACCATTCACTCATTTCTTTTTTGTTCATTTATAATACTAAGTTACCAAATTATTAAAATTTGAAGATATGCTAAATCAGTTTGAGGGGAACTTGTGCCTTAAGTATCCTAAAAATAGAGAGATCATGAGGTCCTTAATAGAATATTCTAAAGCAGCTTCTCAGGCAGTTTTTTCTACTGCTTTGCTTGAGCTCAAGTGTCTTGGCTGCTTCTTTCCATTAGTGATGCAATCTAAAAGCTGTATGTTTACTTCAGATCATTTTCCTCTGATGTGATGGCGAGTCGGGCACTGAAAAATGTTACCTGGAGTGAAAAAATGAGTAAAGGGAAAAACAGGAAAGAAACCATGAGTCTTCTTATCCAGAACTGAAAAGAAAACTAGCATTGGGATATAACAGCTAGGCATCTTTGCATCACCTGCAGACCACTGAGTGCAGCTATGTTGGTGGACACCCATATGAAAGCAGCATCAATTATATGCCATTGGTAACCTCCCCTTACTTAAGTTCTCCAAGTCCTGTGAACTGGTGGCAGGACGGCAAGCATTCTTGAAATAGTCTTTTGTGACTATGAAATAGTTTGAAACTTTTTGTTGATCCATTCTTGAGTTTATTAAAAAGCAGTTTTAATTCCCTCAGAGTCAGGAGAATAAAGGTGTTTGAGAGTTAAATAGGGCTGTGCTGGTCTCTGCTGCTGTAGACATGAGCTTGTGCTTTGCCAAAGTGCAATTCCCCTCCCACCATCACAGAACAGATTGACCCACCTTAGTCCATTTGACTTTTCTGTGCTCCCTGTTGTGTAAAAGCACACTATGGTTTCAATTGGAAATTTTTGTAAATAATCAAGAGTGTTTATCCAGCAAAAGGCCTGCTGTGATGGGAGCTCCTGAGGGTTCGGCTGCAATGTAAGTCAGGATTCGTAGGTTCAGGAGAGCAGATTGAAGAAGTGGAGTGTGTTTGTTAATATAGAATCGCAGGAGGGTTCTGACACTGCACACTCTTCTTTCACTTACAACACTGCCCAGATGTTGTCAAGAAGTATATTTTGGGTCTTTTTCAAGTGAGGAAAGTCTTTCTAAAGCTCCCTAGAAGTGTCATCTTTGACAATGGAAACTTGTGTTAGTAGCAATCACTACTTCCTTATTTTATTGCTTCCTATTATCTTTGCTACTTTCCAGCTGTTATTCTTAATTAAAAAGAAAACCAAACAAAACTTCCCCCACCCCCCGAAAAAATTCCAAATTTAAAAAAAAATAAACAGTGGTGTAAGATGCATACCCAAAGCACTGGCAATGAAAATTTTTAACTATGAGGAAGTAAGACTTAAAAAAACCCTTGGAATTGTGTCACACAGCTATATGGTGAGCAAAGGCATTTTTACTTTGGAGAAAGCAACAACTCATTACTGGTGCATGTAGCATGTCTAATAGTGCTAATGACAGTGTCTATATCCTGCTGGGTTCTACCATATTAATATTGGCATGCTAACAGTTCTGGGATCCAAAATAGTGAGTGTAGTTACACCCAGCCTGTAAGTAAATAGTAAATCTCTATGGTTCCTGCTCTCACAAACATGCCATATGAGAACTTAATTATTTTTAACTATAGTCTGGACGTCATATTAAGTGTTTGTATTATTGACATTTCTCTTTTGAAATTTATTATGTGGGGACAAAATTCTTTCATGTGGGGAAACAATGCTTTTGATGTTTTTTCAAATCTTTGAACATTTGAAAAGAAATGACTTTTCATGTAATTCATTTCTATGTGACTCAATCTTTTCCTCAGCCAGCAGCCATGTTATTTCATTATAGTCTTGCTGTAGGAATGCAGTATTTAAGGTTGAGCTGACAAGATGGTGTTTGGTCATAGGTTGGACTGAATGATCTCAGAGGTCTTTTCCAACCTAGTTGATTCTGTGATTCTGAAGGAAGATGGGCATCTTTAATGTATTTGAAAATTGTTCAGAGTCAGATCTTACCTGGTGCTGTGCAGCCATAAATACGTAGGGAAATGAGTAAGGAATTCCTCCGCACTGCCTCTGGTACAACGTTTTGTAGAGATGTTTTGCATGTGTGTGGAAGTTACTTCAACTTCTGAGCTGTAAAAGACTTAGGAATAAGAGTGCACAGTCCCCATGTGTGCTTGCACCTTCATCTTTGGGATGGAGCAGTTTCTCAGAATGGAGGATGTCTGTGAAAGATCTGGCTTAGTTCTCTATAGGTTATTTTCTGTAACTTTTGAGATCTTCAGTTAACAAGACAGCTAAGTATAGGCTTGGTCTATGAACTGTATCAAAGTGCTTTGCTGAATGAATGAGTACCTACTAAAGCTTGGCAAAATTTTTCTTTTTACAGTAACTTGGTCATTGAATACATAGAAAGAGAGAGCTGATGGAGAAGGGTGAAATAGTTTGACCTAATTTTAGATCAAAGAACTTCATGCATCCAGATTACATACTTACAGATCTGCTTTGTCTCACTCCTTAAAAAGCACTGCATCTGGTCTTTAGAGGCTGGGCTCTACCATTCATTTCTTCTCTGCTGATATCAGTGCTTGAGAGGTGAGGACTGCTCCAAGTGAAAGGTAAGAGCAGAGAGTGTGACAGAATGAGACTGTGGTTTGAGCATCTCTGGTTTATATTAGTTATAAAAGAAAAGCAATATCTGGTCTCTACAGTACTTGGATAAGAAATCTCTAAGGTTTAGAAAGGAGTCTGTTCCTACTCTCATGTTTACAGGTCTCAGATCTCTNTTAGTTCAATCGGTTCCTTCACTTTTGGATTCATGATTCATGGTTCAGTTTCTCTCTGGAATAGAATCTTTACAAATAAGAAGAACCCTTCATTTGATTTTATTTTCGTGGTCACCTTTCAAAATGTTTCTCTGTCCAAACCACACTTTGCCAATTTTATCTTTTCTGGATTTAACACATCTCACTATTACAGGTTTCCATTACAGTTATGCTTGAGTTGATATTGTAATTTGGAATGTGTGGTTTCTGTGGCTTTAACGAGTCCAGAACAAACACTTTGATGTCCTAGAATTTTATTATTCTTCTCATCAAAAAGGTGAGTTTGTGTTTTCTACTTTTATTTATTTTTAAGGTGTTAGAAAAGTGTTTTCAGTGAAAGAAAATGTCCTAATTTTAGCTTGTAAATGCTAATATTGTTTAGGATGGCTATTTTGTTCTGCAGTGACAATGATTTAAATAAAACACCATTCTGATCAATGTCACAAATACAGATCTATTCTCCCTCAGTTTTAGGCATGAGCTTTCAAGCTTGAAAGGTACAGAAAACTAAAGCAAAAATTAACAAAAAAAGGTATAACAAAAGTCTTGTGTGACTTAAAATTCAGAGATTTGTGGTTTGACATTGGAAGTGGGGCCACGACAGGATGGCTAGAGAGTCTGGTAATGTATGAAAAGCAAGAGATGCTTAGAAAACTCCTAAGTTGATAGCTGTGTGCTATGAGAGTTTATTTTCTGTATAGATGTTAGGGACAGAATAGATTTTTTTTCAAGAATTGTTCATATAAGAATTTTTTGACCACTGTTAGTCTTATTTTAGAAAAGGTGTTTATACCTGTTGAGACATTTATAGTACACAGATTCTGGAGACACCCAGTTTTTATGTTTTGAATGTAAAATGAGAGGTGGTCATTGTCCCATGGAGTTTGGGGTGAACATACTGAGAACAGGTAGAGAAGGTAAGAAAAGAAACGTTTACCCTCCTTTGTAAATGGGAAACAGAAGCACTGCAAAATTACCTACTTAGCTGTAGTGCCAGAGAAAGTAAACAAGTATCCTCAAAGTCCTTTTCGTGTTTCTTAATCACCAAACTTCCTATTGTGCAATTGAATGCAAGACTAGATTGGCCATTCATAGTAAATATTTAAGTAAATCTGCAGTAACCGTGGATGTATTTTTTCATTCATGTAGAAACAGGTGGTGGTTACTCAGAATTGGAAGATTTTTGAAGATTTTAGCCTAAGGATTTCCCTGCAAAACTGGAAATACAGCATAATGCTTAAAATTTAATGTGATATAGACATGAATGTGGCTGCCTGCTTTCATTGTCTAAACTGAGGGGAAAAATGATAAATAATCAACTAGCAGCAAGTAAATGGCGAAGTGTAGTTTAATCATGATAGTTTTTCCATTTTGATAATGTAATGTGATGGTTCTAGCACAAAGCAATTTTAGAAACACACGTATCATGATAGTTTTATGGTTTGGAAATGTGTAATAAAAATATTACATTACATACAAAACCATAATGTCACAAGTGAGTTTCAGCCCATCACTCGTCAGAGCAGTAAAAGAGTTTGGTATCTTGCCCTCATCTGCAGTACACACTTAGAGCAGGTACCAATCTGCAGCAGGGACTCGAAACATCAGAGCAGCTTAGCTACCAGTCAAAGAAGTGATTTTGAATGCATGTAGTTATTCAGAGTTTATGCCAGTGATTAAAAGAAAATGATACACTTTTAGCCAAATGACCATAGATTTAAAAAGGAAAAAAAATAAAAAGTCTAATAAAATTAATAGCTAAAGCTTCTATTTCAAATGAGGTTGTTAAACCAGTACAAAATAATTGATATTAGACTTTGTTTGGATTTTTTCTTAATTATGGAGTATTCAGAAACTGAAATGCCCATCGCTAAAAGTCTGCCATTAACAGGTTCTGAAAGTAGGGTACAATTAGTATTTTTATGCCAAGATAAGACTGCTAAACCTTTTACTTTGTGACAGAGACATCTCCATATTCTCGTCCCTACTCAAATTTGCCATTGTGCCAGCACGAAAAGAAACCTAAACGTGTTTTAAATACAGGTTTATAAATAAGTTTTCTGAAGTCCATTTCTATTGCGGGTCCTGTTGCTTCACCTCTCTTTCCTCATGCAAAACTTGCCAGTGAGTTTTGCCTGGCAGCAATGTTGAATTTTCTTTTAGGAGTGTTGTGCCAGTTGGTTATAGACTGTGGCTGGTCATGTTGCCTTTAAATCAAGGTTGGGGTTTGGGATAGATGAACCATTGTGGATACCAACTGCTGGGTGACCTGTTGTACAATTAAATTTGAGAATTGAGAGGGACCAAATTACAGAGCAAGCCATGACCTGAAAACATGCCTTGAGATTTTAGGGAGCATACGCTGCTGCATTATCACCTAGAGTTTTGTGAAATGCTTGTGGTGGCACGAGGTTTAGGAAGTAGCAGATCCTTGCCTTTCCCCAAGCTGAGAAGGTGAATCAGAGGACTAGGGAAGGATGTGCTTAAAGAGCAGCATGAGAGAGAGGGTGGCTGATTGCTGCAGTGCCAGTTGTGTGTCGTGTAACCTGACTACAGATGCTTCTGAGAATGTGACATATGGCTGTCCCTGCAGACATTTCTGGAATCTGGCTCCAGGCCTGCCTTTCTCCCTTCATCAGCAGTTAGGAAAACGCACCTCTGGCCACATCTTAGTGCTATTCCTGTGCCATCGTTACAGCATGAAGTTGCTTAAGGTTCATTACTGTGTTGAGTGAAGCTGTAGCTACTTCCCTAAACCCAGCTCATGTCATAGGATATATATTGTGACATTAAAACATCAAACAGTTTGGTGTTCTGTGAGCTATTTGCTGGAGTAAAAGGCTGGGGGGGGGAGGGGAGGGGTTAAGAAAAAAAGGGAAAACAGCAAGTTTTAATGCCGTATTGCAATTTTCTTGCTCTGTACTTTAGTACCCACAGACTGGGAAGTATTGTCTCTGCAGTAGCCAGCAGAGATCTCTAGTCTGTGTGTCAGTTTTCTGTGCTTACCCTACATGACAAAGTAAAGGGACGCTGTAGGAAAGCAAGTCAACTAGATTAAGAGGTTTGTTCTACAGGCCATGCTTTGTGATTCACGACTCATGCAAAACTTGGTAGCCCAGGTTTCATTTTCCCTTGAACTGGAGAAAATGGCCATGTGGAATGACAATCTACGTGAACTGCTTGGAAACAGATCTTGAATTACCACTTACCTGTCCCTGCTGCTTCAAAGCAATTTAGGAGCTACCAGGCATGGCTGTTAACAAGAGAAAATAATCTGGTGTGTTACAGTGGTAAGAGGGAAAACTGCAATGTAAGTTGGTTTGTTTTGATGATGTCCTGTGGAACTGTATTTCAGCTGTAGCATCCCCTCTCCACCCTTTCTGGTGGTGTTACCCCATGAATCAAGACTGGTTTTGCACAATTTTATCAGCTATGTTCATTCTTGTACATATTGATGCCTTTTTGTGAAAAGTGCAGTTGGAGAAACTCCAAGAAAATCTTGTTAACTTTTAGACTGGTCCACTTAAGATAGGACAAGGAGGTGAGAGAAAAAGAAAGGAAATTTCATGGGAAAGGAGGACCATGAAGGTAAGACTGCGGGGGGTGCAGCTTCGGTTCTTGCCTTGAGCGTTGACTCCCCCAGGCAAGTTGTTTTGGCCAAGTCAGTGTATTCCTCTGTGTCTTCATTTCTTGGCTTCTCTAATGGTGAAAGTCACAAATCCCTTCTGACAGGAAAAATACAAGGATTTATTGATTGTGAGTATTGTAGGGAACTGAAATACCATGCTCCTGAGTGTAATAAAAACATAGAAATAAATTAGATCTGCTCCTAACTACACATGAATCTTTGTTGCTAGCTTCAGAGCATGGGCTTGGACAAAATAGCTAATCTTTCTGAGCCTGAGTCTTCTCACCTGTGAAATGAGTGTGAAAAGTCATATGGCTACTCTGGAATTAGTTAAAATCTGCTGACGAATTTAAATAAATAGTTTTTCACTCACAATAAAATATTCCTTAGCTCTGACAGACTCCTACAATGAAGTCTTCATTTTAGACATGTTTTTTCCTATTTAATTAAATTCTTAAGAGTTTGGGGAAAAAAGTGGTTTTAGTAGACACCTTACTTCAGTGAATTGGAAAACAGAAATGGCATCTAAAGCAAATAAATGATATATCATTTAATGATAACAGTAACTGGAATAATGTTATAATACATTCATATAATTTACTAATATATGTTACATGTATATGCACAGTAAGTTGGTCATTCTGTAAGCTACTTGTTCAGAAGAGCCCCAGTTCAGCAGAGCACAACAGGAAGTTTATCTCAGGCATAAAAGTTAGAAACAAGCTTAAGATGAATATGTGAATAAATACCTGTAATTTCAGTAAATTTGGGTCAGATCCTTAAATCCTTTCATGGCCTGAGCAGTTTCCCCGGTGGACTCCTAAAAAAGCAAGAAAAGTAAAATGAAAGTACAGGAGCTTTTTGGGGTTCCATGAGTTTACCAGTGATTGGGCTGTAACTGTCTGGCTTTCCATTTGTCTGAGGTGGGATATAATGTATTCCCACACAGATTTTAACCTTGAGGTTGCAAATCACTCTAAGAGGATAGAAGTGGAAGCTGTTCTAGGTCACTTCCTTTCACAGGTGATTCCTTGTTATATGCTCCACTGCCATCATCTGTCCTATTTCAAAAGGAAGTGAGAAGGATGCCACCTTTACTGCTGGGAGGTTGTTTTTTAAGTCTGATAGATCTTGCTGTTAGGAAATGATTCCTGGTACTTAACCTACATTTTCTTTTGGCAATTCTGTCACATTGAACTGAATTATTACTCCAGGCCATACTAAATAATTATGTTTCTTTGCCTCCATTTTGAGCTGTTATATTTGAATTTGATTTGCAGGTTATTTTGAATACAAATAACTGTAAAATGATAAAGTTATTAAACAACTAGGCATCCAATAGGAGAAAATAATGAAAGCAGAAACATTTCTAAAGCCATCTGTGTTATTAGGTGCAATGACACAGGGAGAATGTAATGGGAAACCAAGCTGGAGCTTTCTAATACACCTCAACAGTTTAAAATAAAGATCTCTGAAGCAGAAGGGGGTTAATGTAACTGGAAATTGTTAGCCTTCATCACTCTCCTTTCTTTTCTTGAATAATACCTATCATACATCTTTGCCCCTTGTGAATTTTTCTACTTCTCACACCTGTTGAAAAGCTAAGCTGTTGGGCTAGGAAGAATTTACTACCAAGTGTAAAATATTTTCTTGTCTGCCCTGATATTTTATGCATTTGTGATTTGTCCTCTCATCTCTATAATATAAATAATGTTTTGTGTGCAGCTTTTTTTCTATACAAATGGAATATTGGGCCATGAGTGAAGGCAGGCTTTTACTGTGCCCACTGCTGTTGGCTCCCTCATGTCCCACTAGAAGAACTGTAAGTGAAAACCTCTGATGGTACAAAGACTTTTCCTTGTTGTGTTTGGTGAAGACTATATTTTAAATCTGGTTTTGCTATGCTTTGGATGTTTATAATAAACTCAGAATGGAAAAGCCTCAGCAATTCAAACTTCCTTGCAGTCAATTTTTTGTGAACATTTCAGTTTTCCATTCGTAAAACCTAGAAAGTAAATATAAATATAATAATGAGAAATACTATTTCCTTCAGAAACTTTTTGCTTTGGCTTCTTTTTATTTCTGTCTCATGACTGAGGATGTTGACATCTTTCCTGTAAGCAGCATGTTACCATTTCAAGTGGAAACCATAGGATCAGAGTTTTTTCCAATTTTGAATGAAATGGGAATTAAGTGGCCATTACTAACAGACATAGGGAGGGAACCTGCCTGATTTCTGCCTGTGACAGGTTATCTGCCCTCTATCACAGAGTGAAATGGTAATAGTGGCTTTCAGCCTCTCCTCTAAAGGGCTGAGGCTTCAAAGCATCCAGTTGAGCCTCCATGCTGGACTTCCAAAAGTGGCATGTGCGTCCACTGTTTCAAACAGTGTATAAAGTGTGTAAGGCTGTGGAAAGTATGGATATTATTTCCATGTCTAAACACTATGGCCAGGACTAGGAGGAATGTAGAGAATTCTGGGTATGACTCTTTTACCGTTCCCACCCAAAGGGACCTTTAGTGGAGATCAGAGAGGCTGTGATGTGGCCTCTACTCTGTACATGATTTTTAATCACTGTAACCCTTGTTTCTGTTTCGGTTTTTTGTCCATGATGATGTTCTGCCCTATGAGGAAGTGTCACCCAAATGACCTATTTCATTCTCCATCCAACAGCTACATGATTTCAGCATTGGCTGGAATAGCACTCAAATGTGAGGTCGTCTGACAAATGTTCATTAATCAGGATTTTATTTAAACTGTACCTGGCTACTTACAGGATGACAACTGATGTAGTTGTTGCAAGATTCTTATTCCTGTTTCTCGCTGACTGCTATAATAGCTTTTTATATTATGGCAATGTCTAAATGTTCGCAAGAGGAAAGCAGGGCTGTGTTGTGTTAGGTGCTGTGTGTGTATTTCATGTCCACCTACACTGAAGTTCTACAGCATTTTACCTGCACTTATGGTTGTCCAGGGTAGGATTCACACCCAGAAGGGTAGATTAAAGTTGTGCTGGAGTGATGATGACTCCATGGGTCTCACTGTCATTGAACAGATAGCTTTGGGATTCATGCTTCAGTGGCTATCTGGATTTGCTTGCAAATGTTTTGCTTCTCTAAACTGTTAGGATCTATTTTGCTAAAGTGCTAGGATTTTGGTGTTAATTCTGTTTGTTTTAAAGCATGATTGAAATGAGCTTAGCTTATCTCTGGGTATGAAAGTTGTCACAATGCGTCAGTCTCTGTGACACTGACAGAGGAGAGCAGCACAGAGATACTTGCTCAATGACTGGCACATAATCTTTGCATGGCTAACCTGTCAAAACTAGTTTCTGCTACTCTCAGCCCTAAAGCACCAACCTGGCTCATGAAAACCGGGCTCCTGGCTTTCTGCCTCGTACTTCATTGCCAAATAGCAGCAAAAAATAATTTGGGATTGCAAATCATAATTACCAATCAGGATATAGGAACCCAAGATTTGAAATACCTGTATGGGAAAGCCATTGTTGTGTCCTACAGGAGTTGCAAGAACTGTACAGAGAGCTTGGTAAGACAGTCCATTCCATCCTCCTCCTCCTTTTGCATTTGTTTCTGCTCCTGTTACCTGAAGTGTCCTTACAACTACCGTGGGAGAATTTAAGTTAAAATACTGGCCTGAGTATGGGAAGGTCTTCATACAGGTCCAGTGCAATCCAGATGTGGTTGATCCAGCAATGCTTTTTAGAAAGTTACTTGCACAGAAGTAGTGCTCACCTTTTTGGACAACAGAAGGCACAGTGGAAAGGAAAATCCTGCTATCAGAAGGGTTTTGTCTTCACTGTAGGGGTTGGGTTTATTGCATAGTATGGAAAACTACTGAAGTAGCAGAAATAATGTAGATAAAGCTGCTGCTACTTTTCTCTACTTCTCTCTTCCCCTTCTCCCCACTCTAGGAAATCTGGTCTCAGGTTTATCTGTGCCTCCTTTTCCCATGAAAATTTCTCTGAGTTTTACAAGGTGAACACTGATGATCAGTATGAATGTCATTTATTTACCGAAGCCATCACTCTATCCAGAGTACACGTACAAATGCTACTCCTCCATCTCTCCAGCACAAGAAATGCAAGACAGTTTTTGAGATCAAACAGAAGTTGTATCTTGTACTTATCGCCCCAAATTATCCCAGTTAATGTTGTGCTGTTGCATTCTGGTGACTTCAGACAGATTGAGGGATCAAAGGCAATCACTTACTTGAATTGTTTCATGGCCATGGACTTGCACATGTTCCTGCATAAACACGTTTTGCTGGATCAGGGCCTGAATGCTTTCTGCCTTTGCTGGCTCCAGGATCACAGATTTTCAAGTGCCTGTCACTCATGAACTTTAAACTTTGCATTAGAGATGCTTGGCATTGTTTCTAGTAATGACTCCCCATCTCTTTTCATCTCCCTGTCCCGGTTTGTATATGGGCATAATTTAGTTGGACTCCTTTGCCACCTAGTTTCAGTGACTTACATAAAGTTCCACCTTGGTCTCAAGAGCTTTTGCCTTTGAACTAAATTATTTACAATGAAAGCTAAATTGAAAATTATTCATTGCCTCCCCACTTTTTTGCTGCCACCTTAGTTTATGCGTATGTGGCTTGTGTCAGGAAAAGATCTGTGATGTGTCACAGTCAAATCACACGAGGGGCTGAGCTCTGCTTTCAGCTACCTGTGCTGCTGGCAGGCTGTGGTGGTGCTCAGGATTGCTGGGGCCCCTGGAGAGCTTCAGTTCTCTCCTCGCTTACTTCAGTGGATCTGAGGTGCTGGGCTGTGAGATCCACCACATCACACTGATGCAGCATTCATGCTGCCGAGGGCTGCAGGGAGAAAGCTGCGTCTCGGCCAGATCATGTTAGAAGAGTTATGCATAAGGAGTGGGCAGAAGAAGTCCCTACTGCATACTTCAAAGAGTTTCTCCTCTGATTTGTGAATATCTTTTTGAAGAGGAAAGAACAACACTGCTACCATAAAACATAAATTCTCACAGTGATAATAGAGGTCCTTAAGCCTCCAGTGTATTAATTACTGTAAAGAAAAAGCAAAATGTGCATTTATTTTATTTTTAATTAAATTTAGGAAAGCATGCAAAAATTGCATTTTGAGGAGTTCCTTTGAATGTTATGGACTGTCCTATGTTCATTACTACTTTATCTTATATTTTTAAAACCTTTTTGAGGTTAACTCTAGAAAGCCTGAATCTGTCCTGTGACATTCAAGGGAAGACAAGTAGAGCAATTATATACGTTTGTTTATTTTATACATATATGCAGTTTGTTCTTGTGTAAAAAGGCAAGGAATGGAATGGAGATATGAAACCCAGTCTGAGAGTTTCTTTTCAACAGAAACTCTTATGTTTAATTCTGCACCTAGTAGATTATAATTAAGTGCCTACAGGTCTTAGGCACTGAGCAACAGCGAAAGAGACTATGGTCTGTGACCCACCCAGGCCCTTACATGGAAACAGTCAGTGTACTTGATGTGAATTTCTACTTTTCCTTGTCAGACATGGGAGAATTGGGGAAACAGTAGTTACTCTCCCACTCAAGGCTGATTCATTGGCTTGTTCCTGGAGTATTTCAGCTAGTGTTGTCCTTTACCCAAAGGGGCCTTAGCTGTACAGTCCAGTCCCAAAGGTACTGGAGCCTGCAGTGTCCTGGTGTTCCCAGCATCATCCTCTTTATGAGCAGTGTTTCTGACTAGGACTGCAAGTGTTGCAAGAGAGTTGTCTTCCCACTGGGTAACTCGGTCACTTTCTATCCATCCTTATGCCCCTGCTGCTCTGTACCACCTTTGTGGACGGAAGATGCTGGCCAGGTTGGATTTGACACGCATACTGCCCCTAAGGGAATTGATGGGACAAACTAGGGAATTTATTAGCCTTGCTAGTTGAAGCAAAATTCGAAAGCAGATGGAAACGCATCCTGTGATATCTCAGACTTACTGCAGCAATGGATGAACGCCTAATGTTGGCAGTGTAGGATTCCCTGTGCTCCTTGAGCATATGGCAGAGAAGTGGAGTTTGTTTTGGATAACAAAATATAAGTTGGATTAAATAAAACTCAATACTCACAGGTTTCAGGAATTTTCTACAGGAAATATGAGAAATTCCTGCATATACTAAGGAAATTCATCTGTTTACCTTCAATTAAATGATTTCTTGGTCTTTAAATCAGTATGGACAAATTTAGGAACTTTGATTTTCACTTGTTTTTCTTTATTTTTTGTTATCGTGAATGAAATGTGCTTAGGACTGGAGAACATTGACTTAATGTGCTTCCTCTGTTTGTTCAAAATTATTTAGTGAATGCTGTGCTTGCTGTGAGACAGGGAATAGTGAGATGATCGGCTTTTCCAAACCTGGCCCAGGTAATTAATTGTGCTAGACAGCAGCCTGAGCAAGAGTGTTGGGTATGCCCAATTAATTATTTTGTGTCTCTGACTGTAGTGGTGACAGAAAACTACAAACCAGTAAATTCAGTAATCCACATGGCAGAACTGTGCATGACACAGTGGTTAGATTGAAGCTCCTTGGGAGCCCTGACACAGAGGGAATTTACTGGATATGAAAATACTCTTGCAATTGTAACTGCCTGGGTATGCAAAGTGATTTCAGTTGGAAATTTCAAGAAGAAAACCTGATCTGTATTCTTTTTTGGTTGACGTCTTATTGCTTGGTGGTTTTTACCAAGTTCATGTCTTGGGCAAGGCACAGGTGACTAAGAAAAAAAACTTTAAGTACTTTCAAATTCCTAACATGGCAGTGTTTCCTACTTTGCAAAGTTGTGGCTTTCTGTGAGAGATCCAAAGGCCCAGACTTTTCCTTCCAATTTTGAAAGGCATACTTAGCTGATTGGGGCAAGTGAGTTATTCTTTTATAGAAGATCAATTGATGTAGGTCTAACTCTTAGAATAAATGCAACTAACCACTATCTGTTTTGTGTATCCAGTCCTTGCTGCAAATTATTATTTTTGGAGTCATTAAATCTCTCAGAAATAATCCAGAGCTGATGCTGATGTCTCCAGTGCTGTTTGCTTGCCATTATGGCTCAAGAGATGTCACTAGGAAACCACTGGGGCTCTCAGTGAAGTGAAACACTACTTCATTGTAAGACTGGCAGATTTTTTTTTTAGGAATAACTCTGAGTAATAAATAAATTGCAGCGAACCACAATCTCCTCTGAAATGCTGTGTGACATTCTCTAATGTGGTAGAGAGGCTAAATTTCCTGAGTTATTTATATAGGTGAATGACTCTAACCCAGTGACTAAATGGTCATACTTTTGGTTTCTAGGTCAAGCAGTCATATATATGCAGAGTGAGAAGGCAGAATCTGTCTGCATATTTTTTTTCTTGTGTATATATATGTTTGTTTACAGTCTGTCTCTCTAATGAATTTATATCCTTGGAAGAACTGCATCCAAATTGGATGAGACAGGATTACATGACCTAGATGTTTTCCACTGCTATACTGTGAAGTGGTCAAGAGTTGGGGGGCTTGTTTTGGAGTCAAATTAGAGTCAGATGGCCCTGTGACCTAGAAGAAAAACATATTTTTCTAGGGAGACTGTTAATCCTATTGCATGTTGTAGGGTGAAAAACCCCCTATCTGAATTGGTTTTATTTTATCAGACACTGTACTAGCAACATAGATTATCTTTTTCCTGCACATCCATTATTCTTTAGGCTTGTCAAGCAGAGGAGAAAGCAAAAATAATGGAAAAGTAATAAAATTAGACACGTTAAAACATTCTTGTGAAAAGTCAGTGGTACTGATGAGCATGTTCTGGGCAAAAAGAAATGTAAACACAGATTTCAGAAAACACGTGTTTTCCAATTTAATGTTTTAAATAATGTTCTGAATTGTTTGGCAGAAAAATGTGAATTTGAAAATATCTGATTATTACCAAATCTGCACACTGGATTGTGAAAAATAATCTGGACTGAAATGTGTTGTCCATCATTAGCTAGGGAGCTCCATCTTTGTTCTGATTTTAGAAAAGCAAAGCTTATCTCCAAGTACATTGATTGAAATTTGTTTGAGTATATCATTGACTTAAGCTCACTTTTATTTGTCAGTGGATAGGAGTCTCCTGGCCATTTTTCTTAACATCAGGTCAGAACAGGGAATAGATTGAGAATGCTGCTCTGCCATTATCCACCACCTCTACTTCCTACTAGGGTTTCCAAGCACCAAGTCCAGAAACAGAATTTTTAATCTAATGTTTGATTCAAGTATGTGATCTGGTGATTTGACCCCCTGGTTCCCTGATCTTGCATCTTCACCTGTGAAACTCAAGTCCTTGTAGGCACTTTCTGATACTGCATTTTCCATTCATCTTTCTTTGTCAGCATATCTGGGAGTAGCCTGAGAGGCAATAGAGAAAGAACATCCTCTTTTTAGACAAAAATAACTTTTATTCATAAGAGATTTTAAGATATCTCTTTGAACAGCTACTGCTGAGTTGATTTTTTTTTTCCTCCAGCCCTCATAAACTGCATTTTTAATTTGGAAAGTAAAATCCTAAAAAGTGGTTTAGTTGGCCATTCAAGTCCCTGGAAAACTGAACTGGACTGTTTCTTGCTGCTTCTCACTCTGCCTCTTAGTTGGCATGTAATGTACATGTGGTGATATTCTTAGATAGATAGATTAGGACTGTTAGAGGGCAGGCAGTGGAACTGATATCTACCTCTGGCAAGGGTCCTTGTTTCTGCCTTGACTTAAAGAAATCTGAGTTTGAGGTAATTTATTCTGGTTCCCTTTTTCATCAGGGTATGTAGCCCCACACAGTTTATTGGTATGATTTAGAAACTTATATTAATATTTCACTTCTCTTTCAAGAGGACCTTTAAGCAGCTCTGAGAGCATCCAGCGTGTAACTGGGGCAAAGGCACTGGTCTCAGAGTGTAGTGAGGGAGACTGAAACTGTTAAGGATTTGTATTTGTAGGAGTTGGGAGTGAGATATTTAGGGTTGGGAGATAGAAAAATCCAGTCTACAAAGGAAGCACAGGTGTGCAGTGTCCAGTTAAAAGTAAGGAAAAAGGGAGTTTGTGAGTCATGGACCATTTCATGCTTTTCACTTTGGAAACTGTTTTCATAGCTCCTTCTGCTGCATATTCACTGGCTTTTATTATATAGGCACTTTTGTATAGAAATCATTGAGCTTGGTAGACTGGCCAAAAGATGTTGAGTGCTACTGAAGTCTTTTAGCTGTGTTTGCCTGAAGGGAAGGTTTCCCACCAGTGTGATTTCTTTGGACTGGACATAGATTTAGCAATGCTTCTGTGATATGGTATGATATGCAGATCAAATGGAGCTTTCCTAAGTTATTTTAATATCTGGCAGCCGTTCCTGGTGCTTGACAAGTAGGAGGACATTGCCAGAGATTTAGGTATTTTTTCCTTTCAGATTTGTTTGTTTGTTTGCATTTAATGTAAATATTTTGTTAAACTAGGCTGAAATTAGAGAATTGAGAGAATTAGATGGTATTCAGAATAGTGAAATGTTTCAGGCATGACTGGTTTTGAGGGTAACTTCCATCAGCACTTAGAAGTGGAAAGTTCAGCTCATGGTTTTTGGTTTTGCTTTGGTTTGGATCTTTTTTTAAAAACAGGTGCTCTCATATAATGCTCTCTTCCTTTAAAATGCTGTTCATCAAGCAGGATTTTTTATTTCTTCAACAAATTCATATGAATCTGGACTGAATTCTGCTTTCTGTGAGAAAATGCTGCATCTCTTCTGTAGCAATTTAGATTTTTAAAGCCAAGTGATTTACTAAGTAGTGTATCTTACCTTATGGGTCTGAGGTTCATCTAGCTTGCACTCAGGTTATTGTTTCAGCCAGATCCTGGTAGAATTCTCAGGAGTCCTGTCTAATTTTGACAGGTTTGAGACAGAGCCATTGGGGCTGAAACACTTCACAGCAGGTGCCTGATTCCTTCCATGAGGACAACTGCTGTTGAAGACAGTGGAGAAGGCTCCTTCTAATTCATAAAGTACTTTGAATATGATAGCCCATACTACAGAAGTGGCTTAATGAAGCTGTATAAAATTGGCCCAAAACTATGAGTTCAGTCATTTGCTTTGGGGCCTGTTAAGAGGCCACTTTATGAAAAACTTGAGCTACTTTCATTAGGATCATATCACTAAAACTTCATGGTAGTTCAGGCTTGAGAGAGGTGGAATGAACAGTGAAGAATTTCACACTATTGCAGTCTATGAGAAACCAGTCTGTCTACTTTTAAGAGACCGGAGATTGGAGGCACAGGTGACTTGAATGCTCAGAAGCCAGAGAATCTTGCCCAAACCTTTCCCCCGAATGAAGATCACTGATAATGATAAGGGAGATCACATGCATGCCATTCTTAGTCTTATAAATTTCATGTGAAAAACATTGCGAGGAAGTAGGAAAAATCATGGTAGTGTCGACAGTCTTTGAATAGGTTCAGTGCTGCTTTCCTGCAAACGTGTGTAAACCTGACTGGAGTGATGGGAGTTATTCTTGCTTTACACTGGTGTAATTAATAGCATATCCTGGACCTTATTGCCTTATCTTTGATTGCAGCTCTGGTGAAAATCATTCTGGGGTAAAACGCCTTCAGAGCTGTGTTTGCAAGTTGGTTGAGATGAGATGTGTATGTAGCCATAGGACCTCCTTCAACAAAAATGATGGAATCTTGTTTTTTAATTTGGTGAGAGCTGGGTTTAGCATGATACGTGACTGTTGTAAAGACTAACGTGAGTCTGTGTGTGGCAGAGTTATTTTTGTTTGCATAAGATGATAGTTTCTTGATTTGCATAATCTTTTGTGTGTGTGCATGCAATCCATACCCTTCAGAGAAAGCTTAGAGCTTTACTATCTCCACTACAGGGATCCCAGTTATTCATTGGTGATGCTTTTCTGCTCTATAGACTGAAATGCATTTTCTTGGGAGTGTTAAAATTCAAAATATGCTTAAAATTAATCTACAGACTGAGCAATAGGAAGGCATAGGTCTAAAAGTGGATTTTCCTTTCTGTAAGTGAATGGAATATATGCACCTTTTAGGCCGTTTACTTTCTGAGCTGGAAAAATCTTTGTTGTCGTTTCCTTCCACTCAGGAGATGAGTTATCAACTTGTCAAGCAGTGTGATGGTGCTGTCTGTGTTCTCAATTGCTTACAAAGGTGGGTTGTAGTCCTCCCTTGTTAGTACTGATTTCACCCATAAGTCGTTCCACTAATCTCAATTAGTCTTCTCCTTGTTCACGTGCTTTTAACTGAGATCAGATTGTTTATTTTTTTGGTTGCATCTATTTTGTTTATTGACTTGAACTCAGCTGTCAGCGTCCCAACATAAACACCTCTATTGCAAAGGCTGACACATCCTTCAATACATAGCTATAAATTCTGGTGTGCTGTTTGGAAAGGAATTGTTTGCTGATTTCCTAATATGATGGAAAAGGACTTTTGATACAGACAATTTAAATACATGGTAAAGGGCAAACAACAAGAACATTTGCTGTCATAATAAGTTACAAGCCGTGGTTTATATAAGTAGGAATCTCAGAGCTATGTCTCAAGGACAAAGGAAGACATGTTTCTGTCTCATGGCATGTGCTCAGAGATGATAGCCAGCACAGACTAACTGCCTTTTTATGAAATACACATTTATTTTTAAGAAGATATCTTTGAAAAGAGGTCTATAAAGCAAACAATCCATCAGTTTAAGCAATTAAATATGGTATGTGTATGATTAGACTTAGCCATATGCAGTCTACTGGTATGAGTTTGAAAGGAGAGTAACTTGCTTAAGTGAATGTATAAATTTTGCAAAAGGGGACACATGCTTTCTCCATTTGCTGACCCACTCTAGCATTAAAGGGCATAATATATTCTGAGGGATGTGTTATGTAAAGACTGAATTATGAACTTGAGGTGGACATGCTACAAGTGCAGAGCCATCAGTGAGAATTGATGGGTTCTCTACGTCTGCTGCTGCAGAATAGTTAGTAAGGTCGGCAGATTGTCTTTGCTGCTCAGTTTTAAGGAGAAAGAAAAGGAGCCTTTTCAAAAGCACTTTAGAAGTACTTTTGACATTTCACCACCCTCAGTACATTAATCTTTAGTATTTCTGTGTGGCAGGTTAATATTACCTGTGGAAAAATCAAAGACATAGGAAGATTGAGGCACAGATTCAAAAAGACTTTGAAGTAGTTAGGTCCGTGTTGACTGATGCGCTTAAATAACTTGTTCACACAGGATGGTTTCCTTAATGTTGGGAATATAGGTAATTTGAATTCTCATATTTTTCGTTAACAAGGTAAGTATCCCCTTTTGTTGTCAGCCATAGTCCAGAAGAAGTGCCTTCTCTTATTTGACACCAGGACAAAGTATGCAGGACACAGCTTATCTCAACCTATTCCAAAAGAACTAGTATAACACTCATTAAGATACCATGGCCTTAAGTTATTAGAACGGTAACTGTCAGCTCTCCTTCTTTTACTGTTTTATCTTAGTTGTACTACAACAGTGCTGCACTTTCTTGGTCAGAATTGGAGATGTGCTGTACCTGTTGCTGTACAGATTGTAACAACCCACTGCCTTGGTGCTACAGCCCCTATGCTCCAAGTAGGTGGAAAGAACAAAGGAAATAACACTGCCTCATATCACCAGTGGGGAATTGAGGCTTGGGGAAAAGTAACTGATCAGTAATCCAAAGGGAATTTGTAAGAGGAAGGAAATTAATTTGTGCATTCTGTTGCTATACATGTAGCGTTGTGTGTGTACCTGTCAGTGTGGCTAAGCTGGCATTGCTGTCAATGGAAGTGACCTCTCTTCCCCTGCAGGTTATGTGGGTCTGTGTGCTGGGTTTGGGTACAGACTCGAGTTAGTGAAACCTTTTTTTTTTCCCCTTCCTGGGTTGTCTTTCACCTGCATCAGTTCTCTGAGCTGGTTTCCTACCTGGACAAGGAAATGCATGCAGGTGACATAAGAAGATTGAACTGCTGCTTGTAGCATTATTCTTTGCTTCTGTAAGTTTAAAGCGTGTGTGAAACTGCAACATGACCCTCTTCAGAGTTTGGAGTTGCTAAATAATTTTTTCTCTGCTTTATTACATGTCTTATATACTGAACTGCGCATTCTTCATGTAAACAGGCACGTGATGTCAGTGAGATTCACTGACATTTTCACTGATGCTGAGGATCACCCGGCTAATCATGCTGTAAGACAGCAGGGATGCACAGAGAAATTTTAGTCTTCTGCCTGTGTGGTACCCATCACCATTTTGCATATTCTGAAGGTGCATTCCACCTCCTTCCAGTCCCTAAGTGATAATTTGCAGATAACTCAGTGGTGGAAATATCTCTTTAAATTTGACGTACTAACAGTTTTGAAATGATTCCCTGAAGCTTAGTAGCTTCACAAACAAACAAACAAATGAACCTCTTATAAATACCTACAGGAAAAACACCCAAGCCCCTTAATTACAAAAGATGCTTCTATGTATTCAAAATCTGTTCTTTGTTTTCCTGTCAGGCCTCATTTCCACCGCGGGATCTCTTTTCTAAGGCCAGCAGAACTGCTGTGATGTAGTAGATAAATATATATGACAAAGGATGTGAAGGGGCAGAGCCCTGCCTTGACATTGACACAGATAATCGACTTATTGGGGAGTTAGTGTACAAGTTGACTGTTTCTTGGGAAAGATGTCATATGGCATTCTTGTTGTGGGAACAATAAGTATCCCCTGGTAACATTTATGCTGGCCATTTTTGCCCTTTCAATTAATGCTTCTAATTCCTTTTGGCACTATTTTCGTGACCTCCAGAATAGATGTTTAAGAAAAAATTCTACATACATTGCAGGTATCACCTGTTTACCTTGGCAGAGATCACTGGCAGTGGGGTCCTCCAAGTCATTGCTATTTATGGCAAGAAACCCAATTCCTAGTCACATACGCTTGTGTAGGGTTGCCACAATTTAACCTTCCCTCTAGACTCCCTTAGTGGTACTCAAATGATTAAGCCAACAGTTGAAATGGAAATCTGGTATTCCTATATGGTGGGGGGGGGGATATTTTTTTGTGCTATGAGACTTGCATGCTTTGCATCTAATATGCACAAAAGTACAGATATAAATGCTTGATGTTGTGAGTAGTGGAATTAGTTAAGGCATAGTGTTCCATGGTAGTAATTACAGATGTTAATTATAGAGAAGAACTGGATTACGACTTTGGGTGCCCTCCTTAGGAGGGGACAGTGTTTAAGTAGTCCCAGGAGGATTTGTTAATTGGAGAAAACTTGTTTCATACCATCTTCCTTGCCGTTTTCACCAGGAGGTAGTAAGTTATTACTGCTTATACAAACACCAAATGAAACACTGCTACTGTAGGTCAGCACTGCTGTTCAAAAAGAGGAGAAGTGAATGTGACTCAGCTTTATTGACTGTTTTCATCCTTTCCCCATCTTTTGCCTTATTCATCCCTGCTTCACTTCTGCTTTCCTGGATTTGGGCTCCGTAGTCTGTGTGGAGGTGTGTGCATGCCTTTGTGTGGGTGTACATCCTGTGATGCTTCATCAAAGGCTCCCTTGCAAGACCTAATACTCACAGAGGGCTGCTTCTGAAGTATCAAGTACACCATCTGGCAGCTATTGACCGCTTTCCGTGTTTCATTAGGAACACAACCCTAGACGCATGTGCAGGCACCTGATTCTGCACAGATACCTTAGGTGCAGTCATCTTGCAACCAGGAGGCCTTTGCACATCAGGAAACTCAAAATAAGTTTTCTGTATCTTTAAGGAAAGTAACCACAGGCCCTCTGGAACTCTCTTAAGTTGCCTGTGCGTGCAGCTAATTATTTTGAGATAGAAACAGCACCTTTGAAGCATGTCCATGAAATACATAATTAAAGTATCTTGTTCGATTGTACTCTTGGGCAGCTAATTGAAAATCACATTGTCTCTTCATAATGAGTCAAATAATATATGCATTTGTGCACTGATGAACTGACTTGTCCCATAGTCTTTTCCCCTTTAATTGCTATGATGGCAACTGGCAGAAGAGGACCACGTGCTGGGCTGTCCTTGATCAGCAAATCTTAACATACACAGAGTTCCTGTGAGGGACTCCCACGAGTTCAAATGAAAGAGACTCTGAAGAATGGGACTGCTGCTTCCAACAATTTATGTACAGATGTGTAAGTCAGGCAGAACATGTTGGGTTTCCTGCTGTCTAGGAAGTCAGTGGTTAGCACAGCATCTGCCTGGGCTTAAGGAACTAACAGAGCATATGTGTTTATGGAGAGGAATGGTTTGAGGGGTTTTGGCCTGTGTGTGCCCATAGGATCATGCCATTCAAGACCCTCTGATACCCAGTTGGCCCTGCTACATGTAGCAGGGAGTCCCTACAGAGCATCTGGTATTTCAACAAGTGAAAGTCTGGGCCTTGCCAAACTTCAGGTAGCATCTGGAAGTTTTGCAAGCAGCGAATTGTCCTCAGTTGGCCTCTTGGGGATCTGGTGTCTCAAGAAGTATTACTGGCAAGGAGTACATCCCTCTTAGCCACATCCCATGTGTGTTTTTTTATTCTTTCAGTATGTATCTTGCTCCCTGTGATAGGGGTAGTGCTGTTCTGTTTTATCACCATGCCATGAACATGTTTCTTGGAATGTAAGAACACAGGAAGGATTCCTTTGCCCTCCTCTCCACCATATGTTGTACATTTGTGAAAGACAAGAGATACCCCAATCAGTAAAATAATTGCTTTGCTTACCTTTCTTGCTGCAGTTTATAGATACAGAGAGAGACAAGAGTTAGTGTATCATGCTCTACAGTTATTAGAGAAGAAAATTAATTTGATAAAAATGAATGAGGAGAATTCCAGGCTGGTCCTTCCCTGTGAAATGCATTGATGGCAGTAGCCATAGAAAGGAGCACACTGGGGTGTCACTTCTTCCTCAGAAGATTCAGAGCTGGATGATGGCTCAACTACAGTGGTTCTAAAGTCTTATTTTTATAATGATGACTTGCATAATCTCCCTCTCGTCACAGCAAGAACAGTTTTCCAGCTTACAGGGTCATTTATTTGGCAGTAGGATTGCCTGGAAAGAGCTAGTTATTTCAGGTTAGCATTTATACATATGTACGTTCATGAATATGCTCTTTCTGTGGAATAAATTGTCATTTTTCTCAGCCTACAGTCATGTAACCAATCATAGCTTTCCTCTGTATCTCTTGTACTTTCTGACATCTAAAAAAATGTCATGGTGCATTAGTTACAGGGAGACAAAGACAAGTAAGGAAGTCTGCTGATGCTGCTTTTTACATTTAAAATCATGCAGTATATCCAGGGCTTTAGGATGTGTTTTCTCAGGAGGTTCCTATGACCTGAGTTCCCTGCTGTTTATATTTTGCAGTCACAGTCTTCTAATTACGTTGCCACAGTTTTGGAAAAGGTTATAGTCACTTTGACTGGCTTCAAACCTTACGTTGCAAAATTATATTCTGCTGCTGCTAGTGCCTGACAAAGATCTGGCTTCCAAACAAAGGCAAGAGGAAAGAATGAAGCAGCAGACCCTGCAAGAGATAGAATATTGTTTGTGTGATTAAAGCTCTTTTATTAGGCTGTGGTCTGTAATGGGAAAGAAAAAGCATGATCTCCACTGATCTGCATTTTAAACAATGTTGAGGATTAGCAGAGGGGCAGCAGATGCACCTATTGAGCTGTAAAGGAAGGGATTCAAAGCTGTATCATGCAGATGGAGATTATTGTACTGTACCTCCCTGCATGTGCCAGTGGGTACTCCTTTTGCTCTGCAGAGCAGCACTTACCATCTCTGTGAGCCCTCTGTGTCCCAGCACACACAGCACAATAGACCTGCCCTAGCTCTGCTGCTGAGCTGAGCAGACACTCCACCACTCTAAAATTAAACCATAAACCGAGCTGTGGCAGCCATTCTGCTGCTGGTAAGATCATGATACAGACACTGGTGTTTGTAACATCCCTCCCTAAGACAGTCTCTCAGCCAGCCTAACCCTTTCCACTTTGAACAGCTTGGTCTGTCAGTGCTGCTTTATCATTTTGCTACAGACCTAGGCTCTTCTACAGCACAGTGAGTAAAGTAACCAGTGAGGGGAGAGAGGTTTTCCTTCATGGTTTTTCTCTGTTCTTCTGTCGTTGCTTCCAGAAATCAGCATCCTTTCTCCTCTCTAAAATACAGGGTTTCAATTCTGTTGTTGCTGTTTTCATTAAATGGATCATAAATTTGAAAGTTGTTTCACCAAATTTATACATTCACATGTAACATAGAAAGCACTCCATTTTTGCTCTCAGATTTTCTGCTGGAAGTCAGGGGCAGATCTAGTGGCACAAATGGAATCATTATCCTTTTATACTTTTGTAGCAGGGGGTAGGTGTGAGGCTTATCTGGAATTTAATAAGAATGACAGTCTAATGGCCAATTACTTACGCTCTGGCATATAGTTTGTATTTGAAAATGCATTCATAATTGTTTTGTAGCTTTTGCCTGCTCCCATCAACTTAAAATGTGATGGTGGCATGTGCTTGGTTTCCAGCTCTGCCACAGGGTTTCCGTGTGACCTTCAGCAAGTTGCCCAGTTTCCTAATGCCTGAAGTCCTTATCTTCAAACAGAGAAATAGCATATAATTAGGCATACTCTATGCTTGCCTTATCTGTTTGGATGATAAACATCTACCCCCAGGCAGGGCCTAGCACCTATTTATGTATATAACAGTAGAGTCCTAGTCGAGTTGAGTCTTCCAATATAAACAGCAATAACAATTGCATGGGGCTCTCATTCACATAATTACTTCTGTGTTCTGTTATGTGTTTTCTATTTAAAAATATTTTTCTCTGTAGTTCTGAAATATATCCATGAGGATAGAAATTACTGGAGAAAATAATTACTTTCTACAGCATCCTATCCTTATTTATGTCATAAAGCTGGGCTTTTCCGAAAGCAGCCTGGGTATTATCTCATGCTTTGTTTATATGTGGGCAGGAGAGAGAGGAGAGAGTCCAAATTCCTATATGTATGTAAATATGACTCTCTTTGCTTCTTGGTTCACATGGATTTTACCTTGATTGCTTCAGTAGCTCCATCACTTTGTATAGTTCTGTGACTTTGTCTTAAAGATTAATCTTTGCTTAAAGCTGGAATCCACCTCAAGTACTGACATAGTTCCTTATGTTTCCCCATCTTGAAGAGTTCCCACATTAAACAAAAGATCAGGAAAAGTAAATCTCGAACCACAGAGAAAGGCTCTGGATGCCAGTAAGTTAAGTGCAGAAGTGGTGAGGACGGTGCTGAGGGGCAGGGTCTGGCTGCAGCAATACACTCTTGTGTGCACTTTTGTTAAATTCTGTCATGGGGCTTATCTCATAGCTGTGAAGAAAATTATCATCTGAAAAGCAGATTTGATGAATTTATATAATTTATGTTTGAATCAAGGCAGTTTAAATTGTGGATTTTTATTATGGTTTGGATCAGCAAGGGCAAAAATCTTGATTTCATTTATTGATTCCATCCTTTTTGTAATTTGTACATTTTAGCTATTTTCCTACAGAAAGGTTGATTTTCAAGTTGGTGGCCATTCATTTATGATGATTTGCAAAAAAAAAAATTTAGTATTTTCTTTCTGTGGTTAAAAAGCCATTTTTTTCCTGCCTTTTCCCTGAAGTCGTAGTGTAGTTATGTGCTACATTAGTTTTTGCTACATTATACATTGATGAGTGGCATTTTCTACTCATAGCAACTGGACATATTTTTTTATAGGTAATTCGCATCAGTGTCTGTTTGGGTTGGAAATTGAAATGAAATTTGATTTATAAAAAAAATAAAAATCATTATGTATTATCCAGGTGTGCTGATGCCATTTAAAAACAAACATAAAGGAAAAAAGATTTTAAACCAGTTTGTTTTGAGCAGTTATGACAGCATGTGAGGTGCCTCTAAGCAGACACTGTACAGAGCTCTTTCTGCTTCCTAGTGCACCTCACTGCTCACCTGACATTTCTGCGCTCTCAAAGACAGACTATGTTGCACTGGAATCCCCACTTGTAACTAGGATGAGACCAAGCAAACCTTAAAGCCAAATCTCTGGAGGAGGAAGTCTCAGCTTCGATTATGTGTATTGTGGCTCTTCTTCCACAGTGTCTCTTTCCTGCAGTGTAGGATGAATTAGAGAGCAGTTTGTATGGTTGTGTTTCTTTTGAGGGCATGTAAGCTGGAGAGAACCAGTAAGAAGGTTGGAACAGGAAGGAGAAGTCTTGTTTCACACATCCAGCTAATAAAAGCATGGATTTACCACAGCAGGGGCCCATTCACAGCATTGCCTGTAGTCAGAGAAGCATGGGAAGTTCTCCTTAAGCCAATGAAATTTCTACTTGTAGGAGGACTCCTGTGTGTGGACTGTGGCATGGCTGAAGAGAAACAACCAGCTCATTCTTGTCTGTCTTTGTTTGTCTCACTCCCTTTTTGTTGTACAGGTTCTGGTTTAGTTTTCTTTGGGTTGCCTTGTGCTAACCAGAAAATGTTAGGGAAAAGTTTCTCTTTTAGGATAAAACATGTAGAAAACATGAAGAATTACTTAAAGCAATTTAGATAATGTTCCTAAAAACTGCTGCAAGGAAGTATTGTTGTTCCATTAAACATCCTTAAAACACTTTGAAAATAGTCTTTGCTCATTAACACCTATAGAGGCTGAAGAGAAGAAGACCACTGAATGAAATTAATTAATTACACTGGGTTTTTGAGACCAAACCCCCTCTTTAATGGCTGATACATGAGATGATTGTGCTGCCATCCAGGGGTACTTGGACAGACTGGAGAGCTGAGCAGGCAAGAATGTCACAGAGTTCAGTAAGGGGAAATGCAAAGTCCTGCCGCTGGAGAGCAATAACTGAGGGACCAGTACACGTAAGGAAGCACCTGGAAGGCACAGGAGGACCTCAGGGTCCTGGTGTAAGACAAGCTGACCATAAACCAGCCAAGCACCCTTGTAGCAATGGTGGCCAGCAGTATCCTGGGCTGCAGAATCAACCAGATTGAGGGAAGTGATCCTTTCCCTCTGCTTAGCACTGATGAAGTCCCAACTG
This sequence comes from Campylorhamphus procurvoides, assembly GCA_013396655.1. Classification (NCBI taxonomy): domain Eukaryota; kingdom Metazoa; phylum Chordata; class Aves; order Passeriformes; family Dendrocolaptidae; genus Campylorhamphus; species Campylorhamphus procurvoides. Next base: position 1,592,235 of record WBMV01005603.1, on the reverse strand, counting down.
GAGAACTGCATCCAGTTCTGGGCCTCCCCAAGTAAAAGAAACATGGACTTACTGGAGTCAGTTCAGGATAGGGCCACAGAGATTAAGAGGCTGAGGCTTCCTTTTTAAGATTAGAGCTTGGGATGATTTGGCCTGTTGATAAAGCTTGAGGGGATCTCATCAGTGTGCATAACTACCTCATGGGAGGGAATACAGAGGGAGCTGACTCTTCTCAGTAGTGGCCACTGACAGGACAAGAGTCAATGGGCACAAATTAAAACAATTTAATCTAAACACAATAAACACTTTTTTTTTTTAATGTGAGGTTGGTCAAAAAACAGAACAAGTAGCCAGAGAGTTTATAGATTCTCCATCTGTGGAGACTAAAAACCCAACTTGACATGTGCTTGGGCAACATGCTCTAGCTCTCCCTGATTGAGCAGAGGCTTCAACTAGATCATATTTTAGAGGTCCCTCACAGTCTGCATGATTCTGTGACTCAGTAACTAACAGCAGATTCTAGATTTTATTTTTTTGTCCTTCTCAGTAGTGAATTCTGGACTGCTAACACAAATTAGATAGCATGCTTAGAGAAGACATCGCTTATTTCTTTAACTCTGTTGCTAAATACCTGGCCATCTGGTGCCCTGATTTTCTTTATGCTCTTTCCAGTGCACTGCCACCAAGTGCAGTTGGAACGTTCCTGCTCTAGTATTCACTCACCTGGTTGCTTCTGTGCTTTCAGAAGGCACCTTCTCTTCCTCGTTCAGCATTAGGTACTGCTCAGACCAACATTCACATACAGCTGAAGAGGTAGATTTTTAGTAGAGTACACTGCAGAGAAGAAAGACAAAGGTTTTCAAAATAACCCTTATTTTAGGTTTCTTCATATAGTTATTAGTGGGATTTACAGTTGATAATGTGGGCTGAGGGACTCTCCATTGTATTGAGCAACTTGTAATCACACAAAGGCCACAGATTTGCCTTAATTCCCATTAATATGACCAGAGTGGAACACCTCTGCTCTTTCTCAGAAGAGAAGTTAGCTTCTTACTCTGAGAAGTAAGCTTTTCTGTCTGTTTCTCTGTCTATTTTCTGGAGCTTGCTGGGGTTTTTATCCCTGTGAAATGGAAGGGAAGAGTTAAAAGTCTTGTATGTGCAAGTAAAAATGGTCCCTCAGGTAACTTAGACCACATCCGTCTGCAGCTGAAACCTGTGGAGCTGTATCTGCTACACACTGTGCTGTTGGTAAAGCTTATAGTATGTACATGCCTTTGTGCACTCCTGTTTCTAATGCATGTAGCCGGTCTCCTTGTGCACGACACTTTGTTGACCTGGGCTGGATCTCAGGAAGCAGATTCTGTGCATATGACTGGGCTGTTCTACCATTTTCTGATATTATACAGGGGACAGGGTTTCCCAAACCAGGTTAGTTTGTCCATCTGACCAAACCATATTCATTGGTTTGTGGACTGTTACCAGAATTAGACTTTCCAACTCTGAAGACTGAGGATTTCCTATATTCGACCTTTGCTACGAGTTCCTGATTCTCTTTGAAAAGTCTTTTTCTATTCTGGCTAAGAGTTTTTTGAATTATTCCCCTAATAAGACTTGGACTGCAACCTCTAACCCTTCTGGTTTAAGCACAAAGGGTCACCCACAAATAACATTTCTGTGGATACCTGTCCTGCCAGATATATTTGCTCTTCAGCTGCTGATGATTTTTGTGTTCAGGGAGAGACCCTTCATACACCATCCTGTGCATCTTGGCCACTGCCTTAATGTGCCCATGGCCTGACCCTGCAGTATGAGTAAAGAATATCACAGCGGTTTCTCATTGCTTAGGAGCTCATAATACAAAGCCAAAGAACTAAAGTGTGTGTAATGTTTGTAAGGACAATAGAGTGCTTTCTGTGCTCTTTACAGACAGTATCCCTTAAGGCTACTGGCTTTGCAGGAAGTGATACGTGATTTGTCTAATGCCATTATTGCTGGGTAGTACTGTATTATTTTAGCCTGTTTATCCCCTGCATATGTCAGGATGCTGAGCGGACACAGCAATCTCACTTATTTCTGAGCTGCCTTCTGAGTGTAAGCAAATCTAAGTCAACACTGAGCTCCTTGTAGCAACTGTTTGTAGCCTGTGCTGTGTTGTGTGACCTCCTTGGAGAGGCTGGTGGGGCTGTTCTTGGTCACAGGGAATTGAGAGCAATTCCAAGGAAGCCAATGGGATCACAGCAGTGTACATGTGGGGAAAACTGGGTCCTCATGTGGGAGTGGTTTTCTTGAGGAATGATATTTTAACTTTTGCTCAGGTTTGTAGCTTCTAGGGAGAAGATGCATATTGGTTGTTTGCTTATTTCTATGCTCTTGTCCAGGCTTAAAACTTGTCCTTCCTCTTAAATTGAATCTTTTGACTGAACCTCCCTGAGTCTTCTGATACTTCTTCATAACTATGTGGGGCCAAGAAATACAATCATTAATAGAATGGAATAGAAAGCAATGAGAGAGAAGGCTCAGGGGATGGGATTCTCTGTTGACATCTAGAAAACTCATGTACTTTTTACTTTATTGTGGCTCTGGCCTTGAACTAGTGTTTGTGGGCAGTCTAATTGTAGGGGTTTGATGCTGATACTGAGAAACTACCAGTCGGAGTAAAGGCAGAACCCTTTCCTGTGCAGGCAAGTGGTGCAGTAAAAAGTGCTGAAGATTCAATAATAGATGCCTGCAGATTTGTTTTACTGTAGTGATAATTTACATGTACAGGGAGTTGTACACTCTGTTGAGAACTGTACAGCTGGTTCTGCAATAAGGTCTTCTAAAGCCAGATCTTCAGCACTTCAAGGTCATTCTCTACAGGACCACCTATTAAAAGAAGCAAAGTTTAGATAGCTGTAAGCTGCTGCTGGAGAAACTGATCTGCAAATTCCTGAAACAGATGAGCCTTTGCATTGACTTCAGAGGGCTTTAGAGCAGACCCATGGAATTGTAATTAATCCTCTCCAGTGAATCCTCTCAGAAGACAAAAATTCACTGTGGAATCTTCCAGCAACCGAGGCTGGAGTTGCTGCATCAAAATCTTGGAGCAGAAGTATGACACAAAGATTTGTTTCGACAGCACAGGCCTCATGTCACTGTCCTTTTATAATCATCGGTTCCTGCCTGAGTTTGAAATTGAACTCTATTTCAGGACACACTTAGCCTCAGCCACTGTGATATGAATTTCCAAGTGATGAAACTAGGTATCAGAAGGTGGATTGTAATGCTTGAGTTTATCTAACCACCTTTATTTTGAGAGGAAATTAAATCCACTTTATTTTCTTCCTTTTTACTGCAGGGGCATAGCTGACCATGCTCTCTAGGTATTGCATTGTTTCTCTTACATGAATTTAATGAGGTGCTTGGGCCTTCTTATGTTTTGAATGTGATGCCCTGCTTTCCTCTCTCTGTAAGGAACACAGTGAATCAGCTGTAGTGAAGTTTGTACTACATGAGCAAGCAGCTCCTGTTCTTCTTGGTGTAGAAGTTGATAAAACCTTTCAGCTCCACACTGTGACCTGAGCCATTATTTTCACATTAAAGGAAATACATTTTAAAATTGGTGTTTTTTTTAATATGACTGGTTCTATTCATTAATATTATAATAGTTTAATTTTTCTGACCTTTTAGTCTTCTGCTGTGACTTTTGTTTTTGTAAACAAGAAATCAGTTTGGTCAGATGATCTTTCTTCCCATTGTCCTAAACCAGAGGCTTGGAGTTTCTCATATCCAGTATAATTAAGAAAATGTGGTATTTTCTACAATTTTTATGGCAGCTTATATTGCAAAATGGGAAAAGCAGTGTGTTACAACTGTGTTATGAGATCTCTGGCCTCATAGTTTTATAGTGCACAAAAGCCACTATGGAGGACAGGAAACTCTTAAAACATTTGCTCAAACTGAGACTTATGCAGGCCCATTTGTAGGACTTCAGGCGTCATGTAAAAAATACCAGTCTTATTAAAATTATTTCTTTCCATTTCATCTTATGGAGCTGTGTTTGTAAGCCTGTAAGTCTGCTGTTACAAGCCCCCAGACCTTCCTCCTGCTCTCTTGCCCCAACAATAGCCTTAGGGCTGCCCCCTCTCTGTTCTCCTCCCTGGTCCTCTTGTATATGCAGCCAAGACAGTACAGCTGGGCTCTGCTCAAGAGGTCATTCTCCTGCTGCTGGACCAGCCAAGGGTTTCCTCTTAGCCAGTCTGAATGCCTCAAGGCTCATGTCTATGCTTAACTTTCCCATACTGAGGGCAAATGAAGAGTTTGTCAGTCCTGTTTTTGAGGGCTCACTGTTGAATTTAGTTGGCGTTGGCCAGTGGGATTCAAAGTTGTTGGAGGGTGTTTGTACAGCTAGACATGCAACTTGTCTGTATTAACTTTGTTTCACTAGGAAGCCACAGTAATATTTTTCTGAATAAAGAATCCAGGCTTCCAAACAGGAACTCAAGAAGTCTGAAACTATGCTAAGACCAGCTTCATTACCACTTTGGAGAGGTTTGACCTTAGACATTAGTGCAATAGGTTTTAAATTCCAAATACCACTGCCCTCCTGTGAGGACTCAGTATCATTTTGAATAGGGCTGGGGCCATACCTCAGGAGCCAAATACAGAACAAGAAACATAAGGTGTACCTACTCTGCCCTTAGCTGAAACCCAGCCTGATTCTCCTCTTGTGTGTGATAACACAGGGGAGTGCATGGTGGGTGTATCTCCATGTAAATAAATGGAAATTACATTAACATAAAGGTCTCACAGTCTCAAAAATCTTTCAAATGTAATTAAGTCCTTTCAGGCTTTTTTGGATGTCAAACAAGTACTGGAGAAAGAGGGAAATACAAGTTCAACTCAGGTGTTAGGTATGTTGTTTGGTATATGCTGGTTGATCAACAAGATGATGTGCTCACAGATCTGGACAGCATCTGTTTTCATGTACATAGGAGAAAAGAGAGAGTAAACTACATAGAAGGAAACTCTGCAACTGGCAGGTGCACTGCAGGACCAATGGCTAAAACTATGGAGAGTGTTTCTGCAGGAGACTATGCAGGGAGATGTGAGAGTCGGTGGGGGTAGAGGTATGGGAAGAAATTGTAGGTGTTATGACATTGGATGGGAGCAGAAGTTGGATGTCCATAGATGTTGTGAGTACCTCTTGGGCGTGGAAGAGGATCCAGAGTTTTGTGGTGGATAATGGAATGAAATTTAGGGTGTGGATCTGCAAGTGATTAGCATCTCTTAGTTCTACTGGATACAGAGCAATTGGTCCTTGGAAAAATATCTGTATCTGTAGAACAATATATGCAGTGGCTATCCAATGGATCTCCCCTCTGGCTGTGTATGGCCCATACCCCACTGCCATCAACAAGGCCTTCTAGAATTCATGGGAGTTGATATGTGTCGCTTGTGCTTGTGCCTTGCTGTTTGGTGCTTGTTCCAAGCATGGGTGCAAGTATAGTTAATCCAATCACTTCTTGAACCCTTACTGAAGGGCAGCGTAATGGCAGTCAGTGAAAATCCTGTTAGGAATCTGTCAGTGGGTGATTAAGAGATGTCAGAGGGCAAAGTAAGCTGTATCAGCACTGAGCTGGGTAGATGAAGTGTTCTGTGGTGAGCCTAATCTTGTGAAGTGCATGACCTCTCTCTGCTGTATAAAGGTTTTCCATGGTAACTCTGGTTTTTAATTAAGTTCTTAATATACATATAACCTAGCTGAAACAATCTTGGTGGTAGGAGGGTCAAAAGGGTATGAGGACTTCCTGATGGAGGGTGGAAAGGTGTGGTGAAGAAGGGGAGACATAAGAAATCAGCATTGAAAATGGGATTAACATCAGCTAAAAGTACATGTAAAGAGCAGTTTATCTGCTGTTCCCCCTCCTCCTTCCTCGCCCTCTCTTTCTCTGCTGCACAGTGTTCCCTCCTTATTAGTGCATCAGCCCTTCTGAACAGATGACTGGACCAAGGGGAGATGTTGTGGCTCATTACCCAGATGTTACTTGATTGCAGTAACACATTTTCCAAAAGATATCATGGGCAGGATAGACAGAGTTCTGCTGGCTTTTTGCTATACCTGAAAATGGCTGTCTTTGGTCATCTTCTGACAAAGGACTAATGAAGTCTGAAGGAAAACATGGATCTCATCACTTCTCAAGAATTTTACAAGTACAGGTCTGGGAAAGTAGGAAAAGTGCTTCTGACTAGAAGAGTTGTGAGTGAAAGCAGAGTTTTCCCAATACGCATCTAGAGATGTAAAAAGATTTTTTTTTCTTGTGCATCAGTGGAAAGATCTGTTGTATTGTAATTTATCTTTTTAATTTGAAAACCATGAAACCACTCTTCTCTTCCCTGTGTGCAGGAGGAGAGGAGGGGGGGGTGCAGCCCAAATGCTTTCAGGCATACACGTTGGAAGCTGAAGGCTGCGCTTCTTCTGTGGCAGCAAAGCTTAGTCTCCCAAGTTTTTTTATATGGGAACAAAGACTTGATCTGAAATAGGAACTCAGCCCACTAGACATCACAAGTTGCTGATAGATCCCAGAGGACTTCAAGAGTTTGGCTGATGAAATAATGGTATTTTGCAAAAGCAGCATCCAGTGTGTGCCGATCAAGGTTTGTGTCTTGGTTCCCTGAGGGGACTTCTTTAGATGCGTGGGTGTGTCTGGAAAGATGGGAAAGAGAGCGTGTTGAAAGGACTCAACAGTCACGTTTTTTGCCATATTCAGGGGCCACAGAGGGGTTTTGAGAAGTATTGATTTATGAAATATTGTATGAAAGAGCCCAAGATAGAAATCAATAGAGGTGATGTTGGCTCTGTCTGTTTTGACCCTGCTGAGTTTGGAGGATGATCCTACCATAATCTGAGGCATACGGTGTAAAACCTGCTCCTGGTGAGCTGCTGTGTATATATATGTATGTGTTTGTGTCTCTTGTTCTCTAATGTCAGGCATGTGGATCCGGTCACATCTGAGCTGATGCATTGTGCTCACCAGTCTCTGAGCTTAGGAGTGTGTCCCTTTGGCTGGCCGAGCCAGCAAACATCTGACAGTGCTCGTAACTCAGGACAGTAAATCTGAGCTATAGCAATTTAGTGTGCAGCTTCCCTGTGCTCTGAGCTGAAGCATGTGAATCTTGGCACTGATGGACCTTTCCCTCTGTGCTCCTGCTGAGCATTTGAACTCTGGCTTTGGTCCTACTGTAATTACAGTTTATGCAATTTAGAAACAGTTATTGCATGAGCCCTCAGAACTGCCCTGTAGCACTAAAATCTCTCTGTAGAAGAGCCCATGGTCAAATTACTTCATTACCAACCTGGGTAGCTGCATCCTCATCCTTTTATATTTGTAGATTTCTCCTATACCTCCTTTTCCCATATGCAATTATAAATTGATACCATATAATTTACCCATCACTTGATATAAGTCTCTGTTTATTTTAAATGCAATAATTAGAGATAACAATTGCTATGGAAAAATAAACATCTGTTCAACGAGAAGACTGAGTAATTAAAGGCAATTATTGGTTTCCCTAAGTAGGATGCTCGGTAACAAAGTTCTTTCCAGTGCAGCAAAGAGGAGTATAAGATGCATATCACTGGAGAGCAGAACTCTATGCTCTAAAAGAATTGGGAAATGAAGTGGAAGCTAACAATAAGAAATTATCTAGAGCTTTCTTTCCAGATTGTATTTAAAATGCAGTTTTCCTCGTAATATGTAAAACTTGCATGGGGTTTATATCCCTTTCCAACATTCTTTGTAAGGATTAATCAGTTAATCCTGCTACAGCCCTTGCAAGGTAACTTAAGTAAGCGTTATTATCCTTATTTTATGGCTATGGAAATCATGTTGCTGTGGGCCAAATTTTAATCCATTTTCCACTGTTGCAGATCTAAGGCAACTTGACTGCAGTCAGCAGAGTCAGACAGTGTAACTGAACTGATTTAACCCCATCTGAAACTACAGTATTTGTGGAGATAACTGTTGACAATAAAGAGGAGGAATGTTACATTTTAGGTATTGTCCTATGCCCCACTTGGGATGTATTAATGCTTTTGTTTGTTTTAAGGGTTGATTTTATGAACTAGCATCCTTGAAGTTTTGCAGGTCTTGCAAATGTTAGTGCATGTAGTTTTCAGGAATGAGCATCCTTAAATTCTAGAAGAATTTAAGGTTTATAACATCAACCTCCAATTTGTGGGCCTAAATTAAATTACATTATTTGTATATAAGGATTGTGTGTACAAAACTGATATGCAGCAATAATGTACACACATGAAGTTTTTTAAAAAACAGTGTGCTTGAGTTTATTCAGCCTAAGACTTTTGTTCCTCCTATGACCCAGATGGTTTGTTCCCAGTACTAGTCTGAGCCCTGAAGTAAACCACAAATGTTTGTGTCCTGCAGTGCCTAGATTAACATTTGCAGAGTATTCATTGACTTGAATTAATTGGCAATTAGCTAACTCAAGTTAAAAGAGGAGTGATATTTCTCTCTAGACATTCCTTTAATTGCTCATCCAGCCAAAACAGACTATGCTGGCCAGACCAGGGCTTTTCACTTGAATTTTTTAAGTTTTTTGACAATGTGGTGAAGTGAAATGAAGAGCAAGTAATATGTATGTGCAGATGATCTTCTGAAATCAGTGGCTAGTTTCCCCACTGCAGAAGTTTATCGATACTTACAAATAGGGCATTAGGTTGGTTTTATTTTAAAAGAAAACAAAATACTTCCATTTATCACGGGAAAAAACATATGTATTAAATATAGCAAATGCACCTAATTTTTCATTCCACTTCCTGAAGTAGTTGCTGGCCTTATGGTTAAAAATCAGGATAATGAGGTACTTGTGTTTAGTATTTCTGAAAGACTGGGAACATCATTAACAATGGATATACCATAAGTGCTGTATTTAAATAACAATGATGCTTCATTATTTATTACTGTCTCTCTCACTCAAAATGATGACTTGTTTTAGATCACTATCTTTGGCAAGCTTCAACTTTGGATAGTATTGAAAACATTCCCTCTTGTTCCTAGAATGTTTCTGTCTCTAATGAAGTGTTGTAATAACAGGATTGTTAGTAAGATGCTGCTATTTCTGCAGCTGTAAAGCGGGTATCAAATAGCACCAGCTCCAAACTCTTATCATTTTATTCAGTCTGTGTTAATGATTGCACAAAATGTAAGGCAAAAGAAAATCAGCCTTTTCTGAAGTCCTTGGCTGAAAAGTTATGAAGTCATTGCCAGTTACAATATAGGCCACTTACTGTGGCCATGGATTCACAGTGAATATATTGTCTCAGCTGGAGGCAAGTTTTTGTTTCTCCATCCCCACAGAACATTCTTCTTTGGTAAGAGAAGAATCTTCTCTCTGCCTGATGGGCTGTCCACCTCTCCGGCTGGTCTAAATCTGACCCTTACTCGTCACATAAGCTCCTGTCCTTTTCACAGAAGATCTGTGTATCTCTAAGCATCCATAGAGTGGGAGTTTACCAGCAGCAAAATGCGCATGTGTGGTTACTAGCAGGTCACTGCAGCATTAGGCTGTGTCAGGCCTATATGCTTCCCTTTGCCCTTTTTCCTCTGGTGGAATTTTTCCCTTGTGTCCTCTGGGGTTCTTCATGCTCATTGTTTTTCAAATCGTGGCTTTAATTATGATGGAAAGACAGTGTTAGCTTACACATCCCCTTGCTTTTTGGTGTGTTCATGTTTTCAGCTTTACTCCCCAACCTTCAGTGATAGGGCTGGTTCTGGAGCAGTTCAGTGGCAAAGATCAAAAGCAGCCCAGTGCTTCCAGCACACAGGATGCAACAACCTTTTTGAAAGCCCCAGCATGTCAGTATCCATGAGCCCCCAGGAACGACCTATGGATGGAAATCTGAAGTGTGCCTGAAGGAGTGTGCGTAACAGCTGTGTTGGTGGTTGAGAGAAACTTCAGGTGGTTGATTCCCACAGCATCTTAGATTTCCTGTCAGGACAGACCAGAGTTAACAGTCATGAAGGTTACTTGCCTGCATTTGAGGAGTTAATTATTCATGGAGCTGACAAGTTCAAACTCTATTTGTTGCCTGGCAGACTTGCTTTAAGCCAAGCCTGTGCAAAATATCCTCTTAGCAACAGCAGCCTTGTTTGTTTTCCTTTGGGGAAGACACAGGTACACAGGTACCTGTGCTGGCCTGAATGTGTAGATAAGTAGGCCGATAAGTACCTAACTTATAGATACATTTGTATTGGGGAATTTATATAGTTTTAAGGTGCTCATTTACAGCTACATACGCAGGAAAGGAAAAAGTGGCAGATGCACAGCCTCTTCCACAACCCTGTAAACACACCTTGGACACTTGTTTCTAAGCTAGCAATTCTGCCATTTCAGTATTTTCAGTAACAGCTCAGCAGTTCATTCACATAGTTGCTTCTTACTCTCTCTAAGGTCTGTTATTATGTAGATAAATAATACATCTTAAATAGTTTATGTTCTCCATGTCAGTAAAAGGACTTCCTAAGAATCAGAAACCCACAGGAACTCAAATCTACATCTAAGTAATCTTTCAGTAGTTACACACTTGACTGAAATTACAGGACCAAAACAGAAGTCACAAGTACAAACCCTTTCTGCCCAAGCTGAATTAGGCTTTCATTGTAGTAGCAGGAGGGCATTATCCTATAGATGGACTTACTAAGAGGGTTTGTTGGGTTTTTTTTGCTTAGGCTGACATGAAAATGTTGAAAGGAAGTGTCACAAGGGAGGGAGGAAACAAGGCTGAGCAACATGTTTTATTTTCATCCTAAAATTACATTCAGTGAATATAGTATAGTGAAAAGTGCTGTGTCGGGCTGTTCAGAGGGTTGTCTAAAAGTTCTATCTCCAGAAAACAGCAGTGACAGCGCATTTTTTTTCTTGATTTTTAAAATGCAAATCAGGAGAGGAGGAATGATCCATTAAATCTCACATGTGTTTTCTCATTCTGTCCTTTGATACCATGGTGTAAATCAAGAACAACTTCTTGAAGTTGATTAAATTAATTCAGCATAAAATCAGTGTGATTCAGTTTCATTTTTGCAAAGTGTTTGGTGTTTTCTAACAGTTTACTTACTTGTTGGAGTAATCAAAATGGTTTAATCCTAATTTTTGGAGTTCTACAGTATGTTAGTAGATAGAAGGACAGAGGACGCTGTGAAGATAGCCTGTACAGCCTGACAGTGTCCCAGAAGTTCATGGTTAAACCCTTCATGACTCAGTGACAGGGTGCTTCAAGGAAGAAAAAAAAAATTAGTTTATGAATCAGTCAGGTTCAGTGGAATCAGGTGTCTTAATTTGGGAACATCAAGATCTGAAATCGAACCTTGAAGTGTGAGACACCAGAAATCTGGTTTCTCACCTTTATTGACTTCTGAAAATAATTGGTCTGCACCATGTTACAATACAGCACTGTGCCACAGATCCCCACAGTCTGGGTAAAAAGGGCTGATCTAAAAGTTCTGCTGAGATTTGAAAGTAACTAAGAGTGATGTAAAAAGTGCTGCAAGAGTGGTGTAGAGCTGTGATTTGTGCTAGAAGCAGGAAGGAAGCAATCGGCACAGATAGAAACAATGCGCACTTTCAACAGGGTGGTGCCAAGTAGCCCCTATCCAAAGACAGAACAAAGCCAAAGGGAAGAAGCATAAGGAAGGCTGCAGCTGCTCTGAACAGTGAACATGGGGCCAGTAGTGCTATGGTTAATATTGTAAATTGCATAGGAAAAATCAGACAGAAGAGTGAGTCTAGCTGGACATCACAGCATCTTTCCCCAGCTGTGCCTCTCATTTGCTTCAGGCTGAGGGCACGCTATTGCTATACACAGTTTCAAATGGATTTGTCAGTGCACTGCATTCTTAATTTTTGTGACTTGTTTATGTCGTGGCTGAAAGTGAGGATGTCAGCATTTAATCAGATGAGACTGAGAAATTATGTGACTAGAAATATCCAGAACACTTGAGCGTGCCGTAAAAGGGATGTGACTGGAAGCAAGCTGGGAGTTTATTTCTCCACATAATAGCCAGTGATTAATAGTTCCAAATTTATGATTAACTGTGTAGCACAAGCATGGAGTACTGGCAGGAGATTGCTGGAGTCCCTGATGAAGCTCTAGTTCTCTTCACTGGGGCCAGTTTGTAGTAAGGCAGTAGTCTACATATTTATCCTTCAGTAAGACATGTGAAGTCCTGCGTTCGGAGTGCATTGGACTACAAATCTCCTCTTCAGATTCTGGATAAAGCAATGTGTTTGCCTTTGTGGTTTGCACCAGGGGATGGGTTGGCTTCTTAACTGCAACCCAGCATAGGAGCTGCAAGCTATGTTAGGCTTTTTCCTACTCTGTGATGTCATTGCTCATAAGTGCTCTGCAAAACACAGTAGGTCTAAGTGACACCAAGGAGGTATCATTTCTTTTTACTTCAGTTACAACTTAATTAAACTAAATGGCAATTTGGCATATAGCGTATGGACTGGGGTTGGATCCAGCCTATCAGGTGTTGTGCTTCATGTGCGTGTTTGACAAGAGTAAAAGCTGAAGCAAATAAGATCTCACTTGGATAACCTACAATTCTTCCAGCCACAAATTTTCTTAATGGCAGTAATGTTGAGAGCTCAGGAGACCATTTTAAACTCACTTGTGGGAGGTATCTTAATGTACTTTCATGGAAGTCAGCAGATTTAAATTAAAATTTTGCAGAAGGTAATGCTTCATGTATGTTACCTTTTTTATTTGTTTTTTTGGGTTGTTTGTTTGTTTGGTGGGTTTTTTGTTTGTTTTTTTTGTTTGAGTTTTGGAGTTTTATTCTATATTTTGGGGGTAGTTCAGGCATCCTGATCCTGTCAGGGATATATCCATATCCTTTTGCCAATATAATCACTTAACAGTACTCTGCATTATTTGAGGGGAAGGATATAGTAAGTAATAACAAACAAGAAGAACTTAAAGTTGTTTCAGCATATGCTGATGTTCATCCACACCACAATGGCATTCATCACAGTGCTGTTAATCCAGGGGGGTAAATTAAAACAGTAAATGAAACCACAATTAAGTACCTTTATATTATGATCATGAGAACTTTGGAATAAGCTGGTGAAAAGTAGAAGCCGTGTCTTCATTGCAAATATATGACCATCTAGTTTTTGTTGATTTGGGAGCTTTTGTTGATGTCAAGTGTCAACAAAAGCCCTTAGTCCAGTGTGGTTCTGTTGACAGAACTTCTTGTTGGAAGTTCTTGGTAGAATGGGGATTTCAGTGGTGAGAGCTGGAATACAGTGTTTCAAGAAAAACAGTTTTAGTGGCAGAAACTGCAGAAGCATCGAGGGGTTTGGGGGCTTCGCTGCCAAATGGTCACAATGTGGGCTACAGGGTCTTTGTTACTCACAAGACCTTAACTAGCTGGAGAAGATATTGGTGGGAGTTTGTTTGCATGTAAGCTGCTAATAGCCAAAACCTCAACAGCAACTGTCTCTAACCCATTCTTCCTTTCTGTTTTGCTTTGTTTCTCCTGCAGGGCTTGTGAAGTTGGGGGTTCACTGTGTCACATGTCAGAAGGTCGCGATAAAAATTGTCAACAGAGAGAAGCTCAGTGAGTCGGTGCTAATGAAGGTAATTTTCTAATGGGAGATTTAAAAAAAATTAAGTCTCTGGCTCTGCGTCTTCTGTTCCATGCAAAATTAATATCTTTAATTATGTATAACAAACATCCCTGTCAGTACTAGGACTATACAGAGCATAATAACAATAATTTAGTTATGGGGGAGGCTAGGGCAGCTGAAATTAAATGGGAGTATGCCTGTGCTTTGTGAACAGAATAAATGGTCAACTGCAGAGTTGTTGTTTCTCTGCTGGGGCAGGTGTGTGTTGTGCATCTGACGTCCACCACTGCAGTAGTGTAGTTGTGGTACATTGCAGACTGAGGTGTACAAATGTCAGCATGAAGACACTTAACAGAGGCTGATGAATCTGTTACTTGAATACTCCTACTGCTTGCTCTGATGCATGGATTCTTTATGATCTGATATGGCAAGGTCCATGACTGTTTAAAGCTGTTGTAGTTCTGTTTACAATCCATAGAGCTGTGCCATTGGAAGCCAGCAAAATGTTGGTCCCAATGGCTGTTAGTGTTCAGAAGAGCTTCATTTGTTTTTTACCTAGCCTTGTGATTCTCCTCACATGAATGTCATTGATTGATCTTGGAAACCTAAAAATAAAATAAATGTATGCGTAACAGTTTATTCATGTGATTTGGTGACTAGAAAGGCTAAATTCAGCTTGATGGGAAGGAACACAACTGCAGTGCAATCAACAGAATTCCGTCACGCTGTCACCTGCAAATTACACTAACAGGTTTGCATGCAGCGTGTAGCACTTTATTGAGGTAACTTCCCTATATAAGCACACAGAGCATGTATCTTTACACTGCTGTTTCCTATATGGACTTCTGTGTCAGCTGTTTTCAAGCGCAAGTAAGTATAGCAACCTTACTCAGAGCAGAAAGAAAATGGATTTTAAGCTAATATATAGTCAGTGAATGTTACACAAACAAATGTAAGTTTGGGGTTCTTTGCAGAGAAGAATTTTGAAAGTTTATATTCAGTTGTAACATATTCAGACTTTACCTTTCTGGAATTTCAGTGATGTATTCCCTCTTCTGCATTAGTGTGGATTCAAGCAGACTTCTAATATAGACCAAAAGTTACAAAGTGAAATGGGTAAGAAAACTGTGTGTAAATGGTAAAATCTGAATGAGACACTAAACACTGAATATTTTCCAGAGTAAAATAATAGGAATATTTTTAAAAAACATGAGCATTTTGTTTGCTGAGAGACACTGTCTGGTATTTGTATAAAACATTTTATTTACCTCATTGATTTTCAGAGTAGGAGGCAAATCACTTAGCATAGCAAAGCAATCTCTCTGCTTTAGTTGTGTTGCATTACCTCGGTTGTAGTATGAAATCTGAGTAATGAAATGGTGTGTTAGGCCCTTGTTTACACAGTCACATGCTGGAGCGTGCCGTGTTTTCTGTAGGATTGTACAGCATCTTTCTCAGGAGGAAGTCACATGTCGTATTGTGGTTCTCATTTTCAGACCCTTCTTGGTGAGATTTTCTCTTTCAAGGACTCCGTTCTCTGTGCTCGGGAGGTTGGAACAGCAGATGGGATTGAAGTGGTTTGCCCAGTTCTTGCATAAATTCAGTAACCAGATGTCTTTTCAGGAATGCCTTGTGTCTGATGGTCACACACAGGGCCTGAGACTTCTAAGTGAATTTAGAATTGACTGCACTGTTAGCCAGCTTAATCCAGTCTTGCTGGAGGGGTAAAATGCAGCTTTTGGCAATCCCAGTGTGCCCATTGCGAAGCATCCAGCTGACAAGCTTGCTCTGTGGAGTCAGCAGCCACAGGGAAATAGCTAGCAGTGAAGCCAAGTCACAGTGGTGTGGTGGCATTCCTACTTTGCAAATCTTCCCACTAGCTTATGAGTTCTAGTGATTTTCTTTGCCAGGGGGCTGTGCAGAACAGCCCCTGAAGCCAAATGATTCAAGACCACAGCTACTCTCCCAAGTCAGGCCCAGACTGATGGATTTTGTTTTAATCCATCCTTGGACAGAAAAACTGGATCTGACAAACATGTACACCTGCTGTATGAAGCTGTAACAGTGCAGTGCTGTGGCCATTTATCCTAGAGCATAAAGAAGAAGTCTGCTCACGATCCTTTCAACATCTGAAGTGACAGGCACGAGCATATACGGCAGGCTGCTTTCCTTGTCATCATTATTCTACTTTGACTTGCTTCTTGTCGCCTTCATTTCTCCAGTGTTTTTGCAGTGTTTTATTCTGTATGTTCAGGGAACTGTCCCTTCTCTCCGCAGCTGCTCTTCATCTGAGCTGTGCAGAATTGAGAGGCATTTGGCAAAGTGCTTTCTAATCATAATGCCGTAGTATCGATATTTCTGGAGAGAAGAATTTGGAATTGAAGCAGCTGGTCTCAATTAGCAGAACTGCTGCTATGGAGATGATACACAGGCAGCCACGATGCAGCAGAAGCTGCAGAAAATGTATCATCCAAGCGCTTGGTGCCCTGTGAAAGGAGAGGGCTGCTCAGTGCACATTTTGAGCCTTTTGCTTTGTCATGTCCTCGCTTGCTGAGCGCAGGCTGGGGAGCAGTGTTCCTTTCCCAGCTCCAGCCTGGGACTGTTTGGGAGCCTGGCTTTGGGGCAAAGCTACAAATGTAATTTCACAGCGGAGAACAAAGGGTTGGTTCTGTTCCCTCTCCTGCTTTCATACAACTGGTGGAAGCTCCTGGTGGGTTTCTTCAGCTGCACTGTGGTAACCCCACAGATGTGGAGAGCTGCCTCCCACCATGCCTCTAGCTTCCTCTAGCACAAATTGGCAGAAAGATTTCAGAAAGGTGTGTGTTACAGTGAGCGTCCTGAGATTGAATGGGTTTTCATTGATTTCCCTGATCAATGGATCACTTCTGGATCACTGACAGGGAAATTAGCAGTAAGCTTTCTTGAGCAGGCAGGTTCACTACTGATGGTTGCATTTTGAGTCCCAGTACAAGTGTTTGGGGTTTATAACTTCAGAATATAAAGGTTAAAGTAAATCTTTCCTCTGATGTGGCAAAAGCTGGTTTGGAAACATTGAGGTGTCTCATGACACATAGTCAGAAGAGTCCTTTCTCCTCTTTACTGCTGCACCAGTGCTCTTCCAGGACCTCCTTCCAAAGGATAAACAACAACAAAAAAACATACTCCTTTGGTGATCCCTCAGATGAAATACTCTTTGGACTGACAGAAGTAGTAGAAGCAATGGGAGCATAAAGGGTGAAGAACGAGAAGGGGACAGCTGGCCTTGGTCTAATTGCTTGAACACACGGGCATCCTGAGAAAGCCACAGATGTCCCAGGCTTGATGATTGGAGCCCAGAGCTCCATATGTGTGCTTTGTGTCCATGTGCCTTTTGTTTCTTCTGAGTCCTCCAGTGCTGGCCTTGAAGCAAGGCAGATATTTCCAGGATGGGGGATGGGAAGGAGCACAGTCCCACTTTAGGGGAGCTCTGTTGTGACAAGGGTAGTGGGTTTTGGGGAGGCTGTCGTTTAGTGCCTTGTGGTCCTAATGAGCTCTCCTTCTAAAAAATTCTGCAAAGGTGTAGTGTGTTTTCTTAAGCAGGGAAGGTCTTGCAGTAATCATTAATGGAAATCACTGACTGCCTGAAATAGAGTGGAAGGTTAGGTAGGAGAATCAAGCGTCAGACCCTTGGAACTGACAGGATAACTTAGGGAAGCATACTTGTAAATAGGTGCTGCTTTGCATGGCCTTTTCATCATCTCTTACTTCTTTGTGAGTTTCTATTTCAGTAGGTGTTTATTTCTGTGTTACCTGATCCTACTTTTGAGTCTTTGCCTTCCTTCTTCATTTTCTTTCAATTGTTCTTTTGTTTCATTTTAACACTTTCATTCTTCATTTCTCCCCCATTCTTTGATTTCTTTTTTTCTGTTTTTCCCCCTCTTGATACAGAAGGTCATGTAACAACTGTCACTGTTTTGTTACAAGACTGCTGAAATGCAATATGTCTGGTTAAAATGCCTATTCTTGACGGAAAAATGTTTAGAAATCAGGCACAATATAGAAGGTATCTGAGATTGTAAGTAAACAGTCAGAGCTCTTATTTTATAAGACTCAATGGATTCAATCCACCTAGTTTATTAACGAGAAGGCGTAAAGACTATGTCTAGGACTATAGTCTGTAAATAGTGATAAGGAGGATAGGCATGTCATAACAGAGGATATTACAGTCTTGGGTACAAAAAGCTTATTGGAAGCTAATAGTTGTAAGCTATAGGTACGTTAAATGTAGAAATACTAGGCCTGTTTTATAATTGGATGAATTTACTAGTTGGAACTCGCCACCTAAAGCTCTAGTGAGTTTTTCTCCTTAAAGGCTATTAAACTTCCTCTTAAACTGCAGTGTGTTTTTCTAAATCCAGGATCCTAGTTCAACTTCAGCCGCTGGACTTAAAGGAGGAAGTAGTTGAAGATGGTTTCCTGATTCATGCTATGCATTAGCTCCGTTTAGATGAATGCAGTAGCCTCACTGGCCTTAAAATCCTTGGAGCTGTGAATTTCAATCACACACTTGAAATCCATAAAAAGTCACGTCTCTGTCTGGGGCATAAAGAGAGACACTTGTGCAAGGTGTCTGCAGAGCAGACATTTAGACTCTCCCAAGAGAAGTTAAAGAAGGTAATACTTGAAAGCAGCGTCTTCTCTTTGGAATTTGTTTTCAGATTTTTCAAAGAATAGACTGTGATACTGGCTGACCTAGCTGTCCTCAGCTGCTGACTGTAGGCTGGTCTACAGGATTCATTACTAGAATATCAGAACAGTATCAGGGAGTAACTAAATCTGAGGCAGAAACAGAATTGGACTGAGTATTGTAATTTGTTTCAAGTTCAGCTTCGATCATAACAAGGGCAGTTTCCCTGACATTAACAAAGCCAAACTCACCAACACCAAACCTCAATTTCACCAAATCAATATTTTTTCTAATGTATTCAATAGTGGCCTAATTGTTTCCCAGCTGTTGTATTTAGGAGTTTTGCTATTGATTGCAGTGAAAATGGTGTTAAGCTGCTGCTGAATCCCACTGAGTACTTCTACCATTGGGAGCAAATGAACAAAGAAACAAGACTATGGGATATCACCAGTGGAATCTGTTTAGATTAATCTAGGATACTGGCAGACAAGATTTTGGAGGTGGTTATATTAAAAACAGCAAACGGGAGGGAAATTATTTCCATTTATTAAACAGAAGTCCCAAAGGAAAGGTTTTTAAGCATTCACCAAACTTTCCAGGACTCCGTGATTAAAAAGCACTGTGCTAACTTGCTGCCACTCATTTATTATTCTTCCAATTGATTGGCATATTGCTGCGAGAAGAGAATTACCCAGAGGACCTTGTAGTTGTGGCAAAAAAAAAATAAAATATGAAAGGATAAAGGAAATTAAGTCACCCCAAAACATGTACATACTCGTATTTTTACTTGCTGTTGAACATGCTAGTTTCAATGTATGAGATGATTATATTCACACTTATGTGGAGTGCCCCTTGCATATGCACTGCATATGGTTGTTAAAAACACACTCTCATCTTCATGGTGGTTTATCTTTAACCTGGGGCATTACCACACACTTGTCGGCTCTAGCACTAAAAGAGAGCAGATGAGAAGTGTGTATGTGTGTGTTTTACAGTGTGTAGGTGGTGAACAAACTGCAGGAATGATTGGCACCTGTCACAGATCATGAGTACACGGACATGTGCTTATCCCCTGCCTCTGTGACCCTTATTCATATTCCAGAGGCAACCCAGTTAGCACAGCCTGGCTTCATGTGTGCAAGTCTCTCTTCTGAGTTCAACGAGATAAAAAAGTACCTTGCAATATAAAAAACACAGGCAGAAAAAAAGGGCCCTTTTTCCCCCCGTCTTCCTTCTGCTGTAGGGAGTTTGGGATTAGGGATCTGTTGCTGAATGTATAATGCAGAGTGTTTTGTTTTAAACTGAAGCTGGTGGGGAGCATTGAATGCCTGTTCACTTGTTATCTGTTTGAGCAGTTAAAGAAGTTGGGTAGTTGTATTTTCCTTCAGGGAAGAATGACTCTCTGCCTCCACTTTCCACCACACCCACAAGGAACACAGTTTGAGGTATTCTTAAAGAAGGAAATTGAACAGGAATCACAAGCACATGATGTACCTGTCAGAGGAACAAACCTGTGAAGCATGCATAGTGCCTTTTGCTTTCTAAAGCTAGTATGATCAATTGAGGCATTTGGGCAAGTTATAAAAATAATTGGCCTTATTTTCCCCACCCTACTTTTAGTTTGTATTATAGCAGTCTGGCTCAAATCTCTGTTGTACCCAACATGCTCTACCCACAGCCCTGTGTGTGCAAACACATAGACAATCTACCATCCCTGTGTGCTGCCTTGCTCATACACCAATAAATGCCCCTCACGAGCCCAGACTAGAGCGAGATGAAGTCAAGGAGTGCTTTTTCCATGCATTTCACTTGATTGCAACCATAATGCCTAGATGGGTAGTAACTGCTCCCAGAGATGAGATGTCTAAAAGTGCCAGCAGTCCAGTCCTTATCTGCCTGTGAAGCTACTGTCTATAATTAGCCTGTAAAAATCCCTTCTATTTATCTTTGTCTTTACCTGTGTCCACTGTAATTGCACTGTCCTTGCATTTGGGATGAGACTGACCATAGCTAGACTTCAGATAGCTTTCTCTACTGAAGCTTCTGGGAATTCTCCTCTTCCATTGCCAAGGCTTAGTTTTATCAAAAGACGCTGATTCACTAAAATGTTTTCTCTGAAATAACTTTGGCTCAGTGAACTCCCAATATATCAAAGGCTAGGTTCCTTTTGAACTCTCTCTGCATTTGTAGCAGGCTGTTAGGGAGTCCTGCTTGCATGCTACAGAGCAGAGACCCTGAAAGTCCTGCCTCTGCAGGGACTTTCACTGCCTCTGATCCTTAGATTATCAAGCCAAGATGTAGGAAGTCTTGAGAAAGGCTCCAAGACTCCGCAGCTGTGGGGCAGACTCAGCATTCCCAGCTAGACAGATGTGTCCCTACAATACATGGGGGAGTGGTAGAAAGCTCCGGCATCCTCAGCTGTTGTCAGGCTTGATGTTTAATTTTTTGGGAAGGACAACCAGTAAGAGTTATGCTGAAAGGCAAGGGGAACCCCAGAGGAAGGTGAACTTCCAGGCTCAGTCTTGAATAAATGGGGTGTGGAGTTTGAATATCTTGAGTCTGGCATCCCGAGCTTGCAAACCCTCATCAGCTCCTACAGTATTTCCAGAATTTCCAACTAGCTGGAGACCCAGTTGGTCCGGGAACCTGAAGCTTCAGACTCCCCCAGCCTGGGTGGTCTCTGTAGCAGAGCCACTTGCAGCTGTGGTCTCTCTGGACTCCACATGGAACCATGAGTCTGGTGAAGATTGTAGGTTGATGAAAAATGCTAAAAAACATTGGATTTTGGTCTTTGAAGAGCAAAACCTTTTACTTGCACTTCAACCAGTTCTGTTCTGTGGTTAATTAACTGGTCTGAAGAGGTACAGGATGAAACTTATCCCCATCTGCAGAGAGTAGAGGATGCCACACTGCAGTGGGTTCTGACTGAGCCATAGGTAGAACTGGCCACATTTACAGATAGGAATTTCATTTTAGATTATGGACTAAATCACTTTCCAAATCTTTTAAGCAAAAAAAAAGGAGTTAGGGAGGCATGTTTTCTGACCAGAACTACAGAAAGATTTTCAAGTTATATAGCTGCTTATAGAAAATAATTTTCTTTCCACACGCAATTTCTTCCTGGACTGAGAGCAAAACTCAGTGAAACTCAGATGCAGTCAGCAGTGTGAGTGCAATATTGACTGAACCATTTGAAACCCATATCTTTAAGCACCAGAGCAACAGTAAAGAATTTTTTAGTCATTCCCCACCCCACCACATGTGCTGGAATTGAATGAGTGTGCATTGTGCCAGGATGTACTCTGTGGTTTTCTAGAGACTATTATATCCTGTTTTCATGGTTCTGCCATGCTGGTGTTTCCTTAGTGCTGTTGCAAAAGCTTGTAAACAGTTTAGGAGCAGAAAGATTCTGGGGTCTGAGAACTGCAACACAGCATGTGCTTTGCACGGTGATTTCATTAAGAACCAAGGCCAAGTTGGCAGGTGTGGTTAGGTTGTTGTATATTTTCTTTTCTGTCTTAAACACTTTTTTTCCTAGGTTGCAGATGAAAAGGCTTCCAACACCATTTTACATTGGCTTGTATTTCATATTCCAGAATCTTGCCTGGAAACCTTTTAATTATTTTTTTTCTTTCCTCTTGGAAAGACAACCAGCATTACATCAAAAGGACTCTAGCAGTAATGGGACATCAATCCTTGAGTAGATTGACTGAAACCACGTTAGTTCAGATATTTGACCCTGCATCTATCATGCAGAATAAACACCATAAATATCAATATACTGATCCATCCCAGTTAAGGAGTGTAGTCCATCCCTGAATATAGCAGGCAAGCCATTTGAACAAAGATTTTGTTCAAAGATTATCCTAAAGTTTTGCTGGACCAACTGGGTGGTGCCTTGTACAGCAGCACTACCCTTCTGTAAGAAGCATTTCTTAGCACTGCTTAGTTTATGAGTTTCTCAGCTCAGACAAAATGTGTCATTTAATGGATATTATCTGGTACAACTGAGAGCCAGGGACTGGCATTGCACTGTCAGTTAGGGGAATACAGGCTCTTTCTGTTTGTTTTGCATGCTTCTATCCAACGTGAACATTTTGCTGATCATTTGTTAGGTATAAACCAGGCCTCACTCAGCCTATTCCCTGCAGTTTGTGCTATTAAGTAGTTGGCACAAGTTTAGGAAAAATCTGGGAAGACTCAATCCCAGTGCAATTAACTGTTAGTTCCAGAGCTGTCAGATGGAGCTCAGTGCACTCTGCCATGGGTTTGCTCTTCTGCTGATCAAGCATGTCAGTCTCTCTAATGATAAGTTTTTAGGTACTTGGGCATTTTTGGTGCTCCCTTTGAACTTGCTGGCTTGAGTTCTGGCATCCTGAAATGCTGTATCCTCAGTCAGCATGTATTTAATACACTGGTCTGTTCATGAAGAGCACTCCTCTAGCAATAAACCATTGTTTGCCCTCCCTGTGTTTGCCTGCTGTCCTGCTGTGGATGCACACACCACACATAGAGGAGACTCCAGAGTTTTAGTTCAAAATGCTGTTTCCTGTCCAATTCCAAGAGAATCCTCCAGGTATGCCAATACTGAGAGAGCTCAAGCCCGTGCTCTAGTGGTCCAGCTACCATGCAGTGACAAAACTGCAGTCATGCCATGGTTCATTTTTCAGCAATGCAAGAGTAGCAATCACTGCTTTGTCAGAACACCTGGTATTCTTGAACCTTGTGGTGTAATGGAATATGGTGTGGTCTGCAGCTGCATGGAGAGGAGGTAGCAAAGGCTCTTTGTTGTGAGGGATAATGGAGATGTTACTGTAATTCTCTACAAATCATAGGGAAGGTGAAATTGAGTTTAATCTTGAAGTTCTGCGTCTGTTGCAGTCTCTCAGCATGTAGCAACTGTGTCATGCATTGTGCCTGGTGGAAATAGGGACTTCTGAAAGTGGCAAGAAATTCTGGGGTGCAAGCTAGCTTTTTCAAGAATGCTTAGTGATCAAGCAATCAAAATCATTGTCCTTTCTGGAAATTTGGGAGTGATGCTCCAGCTTATTCTAAAACTAACACATTCAACGTCTGGTTTTAGAACATTCTGGTAAGGCAGGGGTGAATAGTTGTCAATACTCAAGAAGAAGGATCTGGCCTAAAAAACAGGATCACTTGTTCCTGTTCTTGGCATATATACCACAGGCAGAAACGTTCTTATACTGCTTGGAGCTGTCCCAAGTACCTCTTCTGTACGTTTAGTAGGAAAGTGGTGAGGAAATGGCACTGGTGCAAGATGTAACACAACACAGTGCAGCTCTGTAGTTTTATTCTTTTAGGTTTCCTGTTGGTCCAGGACACAAACATTCTTTATCATCTGTATTTTTCAGATGCAGGCATAACTACGGCAAATAAATAATAGCAACTTGTATAAACCTTGTTCAATCTCAAGTCTTTTCCTAAGAAATCCTCTAGGCTTTTTACAGAATCACAGAATATGCTGAGTTGGAAGAGACCCACAAGGATCATTGAGTCCAACCCCTAGCCCGGCACAGGACCATCCCCAAGAGTCACACCATGTGCCTGAGAGTATCATCCAAATGCTTCTTGAACTCTCTCAGGCTTGGTGCTGTGACCACTTCTCTGGGGAGCCTGTTCCAGTGTCCAACCACCCTCTGGGTGAAGAACCTTTTGTGGTATCCAACCTAAACCTCCCCTGACACAACTTCAGGCCATTCCCTTGGGTTCTGTCACTGGTCACCACAGAGATCAGTGCCTGTCCCTCCTCTTCCTCTTACAAGGAAGTTGTAACTGCAGTGAGGTCTCCCCTCAGTCTCCTCTTNCCTCCCTGCCTTTGAGGGAGTCAACAGCTCCTCCCAATTTTGTGTTGTTTGCAGACTTGCTTAGTATCCCTTCCAGTCCTGCATCCAACTTCTTTCTGAAGGTGTTGAAGAGCACAGGGCCTAAGATGGAGCCCGGCAGAGCCCCACTAGTGACAGGTCACCAGTCTGATCTTCCCCCATACCATTACCCTCTGTGCTTGATGCATGAGCCAGTTGCTCGCCCACTGCTTGATGTGTTTATCCAGCTGTGGGCTGGACATTTTGTTCCAGCAGAATACTGTGAGAGACAGTATCAACTCTACTGAAATCCAGAGAGATTATCTTATTCCTTCAGTTCCTAATGGCTTGTTGAACCCTTTTGTACAGCTCTATAAAACTCAGTAACCAAGGCTAGAATATCTAAAATTAAGAGGAGTCACCAGAATATGCAAAAACCACCATAACAGGAGATGGAGATTGTGTTACTAGTTTTCTTCATTGTACCTGAAGCATATTTTCCACAGTCATGATAGAAACATGTAGTTGTCTTATAAGAATTCCTAATGGATTACATTTTGACAGTGTTCTGGAAGTCTGGTCACACTGTCAGAAATCTGCTACCGTAGATCCTTGTAACAATCTAGAATTTACAATTGTTGTGTGGCCAAAAATCTCATGTGCATTTCTAGATTTGTGTGTGTGGAGATGGTCCAGCAGAAACAACTTGCTGTCAATGGAGGCAAATTTCCCCCAGCTGTAAAATACTTTAGCATAAAGTTATTTTTTAGAGATCTTTCTTCTTATATTTCCTTCCTAATACCCTGAAATAAATCTCCTCAGTTTAATGTTCTTATTTCTTTTCTTTGATGAATTTCCTCTCTTCACTCCTGCTCCCTCAGCTGTCCCTGAATTTCCTTCCTAAATCCCTTCTGTCCTTTGCTAACCTCGTGTTGTTCCTCACTGTCCACTGCAGCACTTTCCAAGCAGAGAGGAGAGACACACAGTAAGAGAGGGCATATTATCCTGTAAGTATTACGGGTTCATTTTATCCTCATTTCCACCTCTGAAATCAATCCCTGATTTATCAAATCCAGAAAATAAAAACATTTACTTAAGAACAACTGGGTAAGATCATTATACACATGGAAGAGTGGCACACAGCTGTTCGCACAGTCATCTGGGGTCGTGTTTTCATTTCTTTTTCATCTAGGGGTATAAGCTGTGAGTTTAGAGGAACTTGGATAAGGAAATAGTTGTGTGGGAGTACCTAAGAGTACCAGCCCCCTCCTGGGCAGCAGCACCGGACACACTGTAGATTTGATTGCTCCATAGTACCAGAATATGCCCAATATCACAGACCAGGTACTAGGCCCTTCCCAGTAGCCTAGCAGAATAAAAAGATGTGTTTCACAGAGACTGACAGGGGAGGCCAGCAACAGACAGAATACTAAATACTATAACAGTGAAATAGCCATCAGAGATCTGTTAACATTAAAGCCTCCATTTTTGAAGAAAAAAGGTGCCTTTGCATGGCTGAGCAAGGCTGAGAATGCTTTTAGGTAAAAGCAGTGCTCAAAACTGCTTTGCTTAGTATTGAGGAGGGAGCAGTAGCAGCTACCAGTGCCCAAGGACATGGTTGGTATCTCCTCAGTGCTGGGGAGCAGCCACTTGCTGCTGGTGCACCAAGAGAGTGCGTATTTTATTTTGCCATCCTGGAACGTGGCCCATTTTTTTTGGCAGATAGCAGTGATTCAATGTTTCTCTGCATTTATTTGTCTGCAAATGCATCATGATACCAATTGAACCATGGTTCAGACTCTCAAATGTCAAGACCAGGGCTGATGACATACTACTTGAGGAAGATAAAAGATACCAAGAATGAAGAAATCTAAAATAGCCAGACTGTTGCAGGGTACAGGAGTGAAATATTGGACAAATGTACAGAATCCTACAAACAAGGGCTGGAAGGGACCTCTAAGGGTTTGCTCAGTCCATCCTCCCACTCAAACAAGGGCTGTTGTTGGCATGGGTCAGCCATAGCTTTGTCTAGCTTGGTTTTGAAAACCTTAAGGGACTGAAATTCATCAGCCTCTCTGGACACCCTGTTCCAGTGCTGCATTATACTCCTAGCGGTTTAATTCATTCCTAATGTCTAACCTGACCCCCAGTGCAGATGTGAGAAGAGAAAGTGTCCAGCTGTCGTGGCTATTGCCTTCAGTAATAAATAAACCTATGTCAGTCATCCAGTAAAGACTTAGAACAATTTTAAAACATCTATAGGAGTTGAGAAAAGGACTTAAATGCCTTGAAGACCTGGATGCTGCAGCCTCATAACTAATCAAACAACTAATTAATGAAATTAGGAGTCACGTCAGGAAAATTTAGAATGGAAAATGGGCAGCAAAATCAAATTTGGTGAGTAAAACAGAATCAACAGACTATCATACAGAGAATAGGGGTCTCCACAGGTGAAAGTAAACATTGCAGCAGTACCAAGGAGAGGGTTTAGGTTCAAAGGCTGCTTTACTGAGGGGACTCTGAGGCTTAAGCAGCCTAAAGGAACTCATGGTAATCATTGCATTTCATTTGTGCTTTGAATACCAACAAGAGAGCACCCACATTAGCAGGCAATGGAGGAATGCTGTCTTAGAGCCTGCCTGGAGTCTTGAGCGGAGATCTCAGAGATCTGTAGGAAGTAACACTGGAAGTGGGATCATAAATGCATTGGGCTGTAATAAATGACATGACTACTGAATTTTTGTGATTTAAGTGTTAAATATAAATAAAATTTTAAATATAGATAAGTTCTTTAAGTATGGTTTGAGGAACAACTAACAGATGATAGATGAAATAATGAACATACTGACATAGCTTCACTGTATTTCTAGAGGTCTTAGCTATTCCTGACTCTTTCATTTCTCACTCTCTCAAATTGCTGGTTCTCACAGAGGCTTGACCTCCATCGTCTGTCATCTCTCCAGCTGTCCCTTTCATTACAGTTTCTATTTATCTTCCACTTGTTTTCCAGGTGCAGATCATTAGAAATGCTTGGTTTCTCTTCCCTTATTTTTACACATCTTTTGAACGGCAATACCATTCATTTAATTCTTAATTTCTTCCTTATTATTGCTGTAACTATCTGTTGCTACTGTAAATATAATTTTCTTCCTTTTTCTGAGTCCTATATGTACCTCTCTTTAGATTACCCCACAGCCATCCTTCTTTACAGCTACAGTAGTTATAACCCTTGTGGTAGTTCTGTATCTTCAGACCTTTAGCTGTGAGATACTAATGCCCATATGCCTTAAAAAAACCTTTATTCACCTTTTTTCAAAAGCCTTTGGAGCTTAAAAAAAGCTAGGGTTTGTGTGCATCCTTTACCTGAAATAAGATGCCACAAATCCTGCCATCACGTATAATGATCTGATACCTGCTCTCTGACCTTCAGTGTGACAGAATGCAGAATTTAACACAGCCTAATTTAAATAAAGTGCTGTAAATAGCCAGTCAGAATTACCAGCTCCTTTATTTGCATATGCAGATAAGATTTTTTTTTAATGTTACAATATTTCAACCAGTGTATATCAGCAGTTCCAGCATTATTCTTATGGTCAGGACTACAGATACTTAAACCTGCAGCAAACAGTGTAATGGGAGATATAAGAGAGCTGAGCAGAAGTACAGAATCACAGACTAAGCTCAGTTGGAAGGGACCCACAAGGATCATGGAGTCCAACCCTTAGCCCTGCACAGGACCATCCCCAAGAGTCACACCATGTGCCTGAGAGTATCATCCAAATGCTTCTTGAACTCTGAATTCAGGACCTGGCAAAAAGGTTACATCTTGATAGATATAATGCTTACATAAATGTTTAGATATCCTAATCTTAAAGCCTATACTTAATCCTTTTAAAAATTAAGGGTATGTTTCAGGGATTTATAGGCCAGGCATATTCCTGAGACTGTGTTTCAATTAATTGGTTTTGGTTATGAGATTCAGGAAGCTAATGAAAGATGAGTTGAAAGATGAAGATTGCTTCTGCATGCGTCAGAATGTATTGGTGCTGGATGAGAATTTATTGCCTCACGAGCAAGCGGCATAGGAGTTAACTTCATATTCTGTTCCTATTTTCCCTCGTATCAGTGCAGTTACTATGTGTTTACTGAACTAATGTATTTAATGCTGAGAACATGAGTAGATGATGGATATCACAAATCATGATGTGAACATTCAAAGTTGGAGACTGAGGAGGGACTTCACTGCAGTTACAACTTCCTCATGAGGGGAAGAGGAGCGGCAGGCACTGATCTCTTCTCTGTGGCGACCAGTGAGAGGACCCAAGGGAACGGCCTGAAGTTGTGTCAGGGGAGGTTTAGGTTGGGTATCACGAAAGGTTCTTCACCCAAAGGGTGGTTGGACACTGGAACAGGCTCCCCAGAGAAGTGGTCACAGCACCAAGCCTGAGAGAGTTCAAGAAGCATTTGGATGATACTCTCAGGAACATGGTGTGACTCTTGGGGATGGTCCTGTGCAGGGCTAGGGGTTGGACTTGATGATCCTTGTGGGTCTCTTCCAATTCAGCATATTCTGTGATTCTGATAAGAGGATTCTACTCTGATTGGATTCAGAAGAACTGCAGCTAATTTCTGCAAGTCTGAATTTAGCCCTGGAGTTTTATTTATGCTGTGTCATCCCTGAGATAAAGCTCAGAGGTTCCCTGATCCTCTTGCTATGATAAATTTTACACACCCATAGGCATTTTTGGTCCACCTATTTTGTGCATTTTCCAAGCCATAACCTCTTTCTTCTCAAACAGACGATTTTATTTTACTTCATTTTATTTTTAAGGGATTTCCTGGGGATGGGAGGGATTTTCATGCATGCAGAACAACTGTTAAACTGAATCCTCATTATAGTAATACCAAGTGGCTGGTTTAAACTGCTGACCACCCATCTGAGTCATTATACTAAATGTTCTTTGCTTCTGGGCACCTCCCTTTCTGTGTGTGCCACAGTGATGTGAGAAGAAACACAGAGGTTTCTGTGGTATCTTGACGTCTCACTCAAAGCACCAAAGGGCATGGACTGCGCGGGTTTGTGAGTTGGTCTCTTCCTATAGACTTGAATTCACCCGATGGGTCTACTGGTACAGTACAGTTGCAAAAATACATAGATCAGAAAACTGGAGAAGAACTGGAGTAAGTTTTAATAGCTGTTTGTAAATGTGTACAAATACTTTAGAAATTGTGGCTTCAAAAAAGCAGTATGCGGGTAACATGGGGCTGTAATGTGACTCCTAAAATATACTGCAGCATAAAACATATACAGCATGTCATATCTGGTGCTATCTACATAGCTTCAGTTCCTGGGGAGGACATGCAGCTGCTTTGTAAGAAGCCAGCTTTGGAGGCAGCAAAGATCACATAATTTTATCATAGGGGCTCTTGTCCTTTAGCCATCCACAACTTCAAAACCTGAGGCAGCACATTTTCCCGCATTTGTACAGGAATGTGCCTTTCATTCCTCTTTGCTGTTATGCACATCCTGATAAGTCTAGCACTTGCTTTGGGATGTCTACTGGCCATCTGCTATGAGGTATGTTTAAGTGTGTGAGTACTATGCTTTCATCATGGCAGGCTTATTTTGGTTTTTATTAAGTACAAAATCTGAAAGGACCCTACACAGGTACAGACCCATCAACTCCTGGGCATAGTAGGCAACAGTATTAGTGGATTCCCAGCACTTTCAGGGAATTAGCTCCACATACTGTGTTAGTTGAAAAGTATATTTATCCTCAAATGATAACTAGAAAACCCAAGGGAAAACAGACTTTGTGGCAGCTGTTTTTCTCCCCTTTACTGTTCTGTTTTCACTTTGCACTGTTACTCTCTCTTGCCCTCAATTAACCAGTTCCTGATACCTGCCCGACTTCGCAAAATCAACCACTTAATCATAGACAAACACTGAACTTTCTTCTTTCCAGAGCAGTTTAGCCTCTGAACCTTATGCTCTGTGTCTTTCTCTTCCCCTGCATGTGCATTTCCCCAGTCCTGCAATCAAAGTTGTTTTAAATATCTGCAAGTTTAATGCATTTCTGTTCTATATTATTCCCTATGATGATGAATTAGGATGAGTGGAAAATGGGGTCAGTTTTCTGTTTGCATGTTAAGACTCTTAGGCTTCAACATTATAACCTATTTGTTAGTTTAGAAAACTTGGAGCTGCTGGTAGGGAGACAGTGCAGAATTTGGCTTTGAAGCAGGAGACTGTTTTTTGCCTCATTTTTGGAGAGTAAGATGCCAGGCAAGTTGAAATGGCTTTCTTACAGTACCCCTATCTCCATAAGAAACAGGAAAAATCTGCTCCTTGTCTTGTCCTGGGCTCTGGTTCTAGTCTGATAACACATCCACAGCTAATTTCCGTGATTTTCCTTTTCACTCTCCTTCCACTACAAGTTGAACAAATGATGTACTTATCTCACAGACTTTCACCCATTTCTGCTAGCCTTACTCTTTTTTTTTGTACGAATAACAGATCAGACTTTCCAAGTAGTTCTTTGTGTCACAACAATGTCAGAAATATTGTGAGTGACTAATTAGGCTACCAGAAACCTTTTTTTCCTGTTTGGGCTTAATGTGGCAATCCCATCTCAGCTGAGACTCCCAGCGTTGTTGGAGACTATTCTCTTGTGAGGTTTTATCACCATTCATTTTCCTGTGCTGTTTTCTTTAATTTGTGGCTTTCCCTCCTCATTTATTAACCTCAGACCGGTCCCTTCTTCCATTCTTTTGTATCCCCGGGCTCTGTTTCTGCACAGTGTTGAGCAGCTTGGGAAGTCTCTGCTGTGGATGTTTTCTGTCGAAGCTGGCTTGCAGCTGAGTAACTGCAGGTTGCATAACTCAAAGTCTGGCCCGGTGTATCTTTTCATAAGAAAACGAAACAAAGCAAATGCCAGAAACAGGTCATTGTTTTATTATCTGCAGAGCTTCCCGTTGTCTACAGCTGTACCTTATGTTGTTGTAGGACAGTGCTCTCTGTTTCAGGGGAGCCCTGAGCTTGAGCTGGAGGAGGAGTGGTATGCTGTGAGAGATCAGCCTAGAACTCGAGTGGTATGCTGGGGACCTCAAGGCTCTTACTTCTCAGATACCTTCTGCCTTTTTACCAATCCTGAAACATGCTGAGATGGGACTTCAGAAGTTTCAGCCAGAACTGTGTGGATATGTGGGCAGAATCCACAGTGCTGGGAATTGTTCTCCACATGGTCTTTTATTATTCTGGTAAACCTCATGCAATAAGCAGCCAGCAAAGAGCTAGCTTGATAGAAGTAACCTATAACCAGTACTGCCTTTTTCTCCTTTTCTATGCTGATGTGGGGTTATATATGTGCTTTCCTATCACTTAATTGCTTTGGGGTCTTAGAGTAAGCATACTTTGCCAAAATGAAGAGTAGGCTTGGTGCTGATGTATAACGATTCATCAACCAGCTTTCCCATTCCAACTCTCCTGTTGTGTATGATTTTCAGAGACAGGGCTCAATAAAGCTCTTATTTATGTACAATATTCATTGAGCTTGCTATTTGATTTAGGCATCTCCCAGTGATGCCTAAATCCCATCTGAATACAGGCTCTACTTTGCAGAGTTTAGCACTACAGTCAGAAGGGATCTTTTCTCCAAAAAGAGCTTGCCTATGACCTTGAGTGTTCTTGCAGTTTAGATGCTTGTGCAGGTTTCCTGAGGAGCTGGAAGAGACAATTTTGCAGTATGATTCTGCTTCTAAATATGTCTATAAAAAACAATGATATTTTAGGTTTTCTTGTTTGTTTGTTTGTTTGTTTTTTCTTCATGGCTTGTAGATCAAATATGTCCAAGCTTGCAAGTGAGAAGAAGGATTTTCTAATTGCCAGTTTCAGAAACTCACTTGGTAGAGGTACCTGGAGCTACAGCTGTTACACCTGAAAGTTAGTTGATTAGCTTTATGGATGATAGAAGAACCAAAGCAGGTATTACTTCTTCTGTCATGGCTGTACTTACTCTGCAAGGGTGATAGGAGTTGTTATTTGTGTTATTTGGGTATGCAGAATTGTCTACAAATACTCAACAGGGAGCAAGAGGAGGTTTTTTTAAATCTGTGCCAACCTCACTGTAAAAATGCTTATGTAATACCAGCTCAGCACTGCTGTTGGGAACAGAGCCTTGCTAGTTCCTCTCACCCTGCACAACGCAAGCTAAACCAGTGAAAATTGTGTTTTCATGCTGTCACTGCATTGACGGTGGGGACTTCTGTGGTTGTGGCTTTTTTTAGTCACATGTTGTCATGCCACTGTCTGATACAGTCATGTTGGCAGTCCCCTGAAGTGCAACCACTGTTCTGACTGTGTGGATGCTTTTAAGCTGACCTATTATAGAAAGGCACTACCTATCCCCTCAGAGCAGCAGGCAGATCTTTCCTGATTTTCCTCAGGGTACCCGAATCGTTTAATTTGAGAAAAGGACAGTCAAAATAAGATACTGCATGATAATCAGAAAATTTGGTCCTGCAATGCAGCATTATGAAAGAAAGAAAAAAAAAAAAGGCAAGAGAGAGAAAACAGAGCAGTTTATCTCCCTGCACCGTACAGGGGAATTCAGAGCAAAAGAACTGTGTATTTGGGTCAACTGAGTCCTAAAGGAGAATTCTCATGCAGTATTTTCAACCCATTTTCATATATGGTTGTTAAAGCTGCCAAACCTTAAAGGGGCAAATATTAATAAGAAATAATCCTGTAATTTTAAACTGCCTGTTCTGTTGCTGCTGCTGTAATTTCAAAGGAAAGCAACCAAGCAGCTAGGGTATGTCTGCATGATGCAATGCAGGGTCATGCAGAGACACCTAAGTTAGCTTTGAATGTGCCCATGTGGGGACAGAAACAGCATAGCCATGTCAGGGCAGCACTCAGCTTGGGCTCATTAGGCGGCTTGTTTGGAGCTACCTGAGCCATCTCTGCCCAGCATGGAAATTTCTTAGTTCTCCTCCAAATGAGCTTAGGCTTTATCTAGGCCTGCCACAGCTCACTAAATTCTGAGAAAGTATTTCCACTGATTTCAGTGGACTTTGGAACAGACCTGGCCCTCATTTTCAGAAAGGTGTCACTCCTGCACAGTGTTCTGCCGAGTCAGGAGGTAAAAAGAACTCACAGGAGACACTGGAATGGTCAAATACAGAGGAGCATCACACTGAAAAACATCACATTAGTGAGAAAAATGTTTAGGGTGAGGTAATCTTCTGGAACATTCTCTGTGTCAAATGAGGCTGAAGTCAAATGTTCATTCCCTCAAACGTCTTCATGCAACTTCTGTTATTCCTTCTTCATTCAAGTAACTTCTGCTTTGATTCTTTTGCTCACCTTGGTCACAGGCATTTCACACTTGCCCAGGATGCCCTTTACTCTATCACTGCAAGGGTCAGTTCAGCTTCGATAAGCCTTTTCTCTTCCAGATCCAATTTTTTTAATCTAAACTAAGAGATCCAGAGAGAGCAAAGGCTTGCCCGCATCTGAGCTTTGTAATGACCCCTTTTTATAGCAAGTCTCCATTGGACCCCACTCCCCTCCCCAGACCTTTCATCAAGAATGTGAGCATTTAAAAGAAACAAACACAATTTTTTACAGGCAGAGTAATCACAACTTTATTTTGCTGCATGAGGGTATTGAAGAATAAACTGACAGCTGCACAATATTGACTTTTCTAAAACTTGTGTATTATGCATCAATTGAATAGTCTGGCGTGTGTGTGTTTGAAGAATGGCAACTTGGTTTTTTCCTCCTTTCAATCCTATTCCTACTCAGGGATAGGAAAGGATATTTGAGATCTGTCTGATATCCAGATCCTGAGGTCTTAAACCAGGCAGACTTTTTAAGGGTAAAAGGTCCTATGGTGTTTTAATGTGCCAGATACAAGTTGGCCCAGAAAAATTTCATTTATTTACAGAAAATCCATTATAGTGGCACAGCAAGAATAGTTGTGCTTTTCTACTCAGAAATTGCTTTAGTCACTTTGAGCTTTTGGTATAGTTGTGTCTCTTCCTGTGGGTCTCCCATAGATGCTACTGCAGGATACATTTCATCACCTGGGTTTAAAACAGGTTATGCTGTGTCTTTTGCCTTGTGATTTGTCCCTCATCTTTGTTACCACAGTGTCTGAGGGGCCACACAGTGCTTTGCCTACTTTGCCAAGTATCCTAACATGAAGCGAATGTGAAGCAGCTGTGAATTATTCCTGGACATTGTGACAGTGGCGTTGGGGGTAATCCATGTATGTGAACTGCTTGTGATTAATATCAAGTGTGTCTTTTTTTAGCAAGAAGCTGTCATCTTCAAAGTTCCCCCACACTTGATCTTGCTCATTAATTTTAATTTTTTTTTCCAGTCTTCCTGTTAAAAATGAATACTTAATGAGTGTTTCTGCTGTTTAAAATGCCTCAAATTCCCTCCATAATGATTCCTCTCCATCAAACTGAAAACACGTTCTTTGTAAACAAAAAACAAGACCTTGTGGCATGCAATTTGCATACCTTCTGTGGCATCTCTTAATTTATAGTATTGAAATTTATTTTTAATTTCTTTGTATCTGTTTCATTCTGGTTATGCTGCATGAACACATAATGTTGGTGGTTACTTGTCATTTATTTTTTTACTTAGTCTCAGTTGAAAAACTGTTCTTATAAAAGCAGCATTTGTAGTCCCTCTGTCTTTGAAGTTTGAAGAAATTTTGACTTGTTATTAGCAAATGATTCTTCTTAGCACCTGTGTTTTGCTATAATTTTGAGGTACGGAGAGCTATTTCAGTGATTGGTTTTGGTATTTTGAAAATCAGTTCCTGCACTTGGGCAGAAGTTTTAATCCCATCGACATGAGCAGGAATAAATTGATTAGGCAGGAAGTTCAGGTCTGATAGATACCAGAAAAAGTTTTTCAGTGCTTACCTTTTTATAGAGTACATACAAAGAAAAATTAGTCTCTTTGTAGTAAATCTATTATGTCTTTGGATTAGCCACATTAGTGGAAGCAGAAGCCAAAGCTTGGGATGAGAATCCAGCAGTATACTGCCAGCTTTCTACGTAAGTAGACTTTATAGTTGGTGTAAAGGCGTGCTGTCAACTCCTTAACTTTGTATGTATCACGGCACAGGCCCATACAGTGGTGGCCAGTTCTGTGCCACAGTTCTGATAGCAAAAAGAAACACACTAAAGGTAGGAAGTCTCTCTAGAGAGCCCTGTGCTCCCTCTCTTCCTATCTTCATGTCATCTCAGATGGAAGTATAATTTTCTCCACTGGGTTCAGCCTTGAAAGCCTGACATCTCTACAGAAGTTTTCTAGTGTTACATTTCAGTCACACAGTCCAAAAACTACTTTCTTCAAAAAGGTCTCAGATTGAGAGTTCAAATATGGTAGTTACTTGTGAAAACACTCCAACACAGAATCAGTGTTGCCTCCTTAAACAGGTCATTTGTCCTCAAATTTTCAAGGGTAAGTAATCTTGGGAGACACCAAAATACCTCATAGCAAAGTACTTTTAAATAGGTGGCATTAAAAATTACCTGTCAGCTGAATGACTGTGCTCCAAGCACAGCCTTTGCCTCACAGTTTGCAAACTGTCCACACAAATTTTACCTCTCTTAATTTCAAGGAGCCTTAGGAATTAAAATCTGTTTATCTGAAAATCTGTGCTTTGAGCTCTTGAGCTAGACACTTTGCAGGGAAAGGAGCTAATTCCCAAATCATTGTGTTTCTATTTGAGCCATGTCTTTTACTCCATTTTATTATGAACTCTATTTTTTGACTTTATAACCAGCTGCCAGGAAATACTTTGCCTCTTGACACTAAAGGTAAGCCAAAACCATTAGGGGAGAGAGGAACTGTCCATGTTCTAAAAAAGGCGTTGTTTGTACATCCACAAAACTGTGATAGAAATTGAGAAGACTCCTAATGGAAACCAAACAATTATTTCTGCAGTAGAGGAGAATGTAATTTCCAATCTGAAGCACTTTAGGAGCCTTCATCAGCCTTTTGCTGTGTACTGGCTGGCATCTCATTTCCAGGAGTTATTCTGCCTCTATCAGCACCACTGTAATCTGCACCCACTGCTGTGCTAGTCTGTAAATCACTGCAGCCAGTTACATGTTCCAAGTTCTTGTGCACAGTATGAGTGCACTACCAAGGTCCTTCCTGCCACCACCTAGCTTCCAGAAAATGCATTTCTGCTTTCCCTTGGTAAGACTTTCCTTTCTGTTTTCCATCTGAATTTCAGAGATCTACAGGCTGGTACTGAGAGCTTTATACAACCAAATTTCCTCCTTGCTTGGCAATCAGCGAGATAAACAATGTATTTCTAGTATTTAGGTACTGTAGGTATACCCATGACTTTAAGCTGTACTGGTGGTAGAAGAACAGTGAAATGGGAAATGCCTTTTTAGCATCTTTTGTCTTTTATGCTGACCTAAATCCAGATTCCCTGAAGTATATTCCTCAGCAAGTTTGGTTGATATTAATTTCAAAGGAGTTTAAGTCTGGTGTCTGCTTCCAGGTTCATGATCAGGATGCTAGTTTGTGAACTTAGTGAAGCTTCCATGAATCTGTTTGTCAGCATTACAGTGACACATTGGGGATTAAGCAATTTTTTCAGAAACATTATTAGCAAAACCATTCATATTAGTTGCTGGTTTATATTCACTGTCTCTAATTTGTGTTCTGTGTTACCTTGGTTATATCGGTTACCCTCTCATTAGTTGACTGTAACTTTTTTAAGCAGGAGAGGGGAGGTAAATAATGAACAGTGTATGCCCCTCTTCTCACAGTAAGTAGTGGCTGTGCACAGAAAATAATGCAATCCCTTGTACAATGAGAAAATATCTTTGCCTGGTGATCTTTAGAAAGACCAGATAAAAAGGGGCACAGACTTAGTGAACCAAGTGACCAGTAGGTTCTGCACAGGCATTGTTGGACTCCTTTATTCCTATATAAAGGAATCTCACTCACTTAAAAGTATCTCATAACAAAAAAACACACAAAACAAATAAAAAGCAGGAAGGAGAAGCATACACAAGCTTTCTGAAGATGAAAAAGCGACTGTAGAGCACATGATTATGGAGGGAATATCGCATGCCTGTTTATGTCACTGAAAGTCCACTTCCACTCTCAGTATGATTTACTCCAACGGAGGCTGTACATGTGTACGTGTGTTACAGCCATGGAGCAAGGCATTTGTAATGGGGTAGCCAGAGGTGCTGTAATGCATTCAGGTAAAGGCTGTTTCCAAAACCCAGTGCCCGGTCTTGTTGGCCTAAATAAGTCATAACCGTGGTCTTTCTTCTTTTAAATTTTTCTTTTATTTTAAATGTTTAGTGGCCAGCACTGAGTGAAATAATAACCAAACATGCAGAAACAGCCTTGTAGTGTGAAAGGTGAGGGTAGCAATCAGCAGGGCTGCAAGCTCTCCCTTACTGCCCATGGACTGTGCAGCATAGAAGGAATGAAGATTTCTCTTGCGTTTGGTGGCATTTGGCTTTGGCATGTTGTCTTAAACTTCTGCTTCTCAGCTCTTCTCTTTTTCTCATGAATCCATACTGTGGTAAATCAGTGTTTGTTTTTTAAGGACATTTTGCTCAAGACAGAGAGGCTGAGCATGGGAGAAAAGAAATGTTCTCTAGATTGCTTACTATAAGCTGCAGTTTAAATTGATGTGCTGGACAGTGAATGGGAGTGGCTGAAGTGCAGGCGCAGACTTCACTTGGGTTGATTCTGCTGAAGGACTAAAAGAAAGAATAAAGGGGTATGTGGATGCAAGTACAGGTGACAGACCGCTGGAGGTAAGAGGGAGGTGTTAGCAACCTAAGCTTCTTATGGCCCTTAGTAGTGGCTCGTTTGCAGAAGGTTGGGGCGATTTTTGTCTTTTCTGAAAGTCAAAAAAGAAACCTGTCTAGAGTCTCGGCTCTGAGGTCTGTATTGTAATCACTGTTGTGCACAGTGGCAAGCAAGATTAGTATATCTCTTGTTTGAAATTTTGTGAGGTTATCTATAGGACTTGTGTAGATAAGGTAACTAGCTGGAATAGCTGTTGAAAAACAAGCTTCTTGCAACACCTCAGAACTAGTTTCACATGTAGAACATCTCACTCTGGACCAAGAATTTGGTTTTTATGTCATAGAATCTAGTACCTTTTCAAGCTTCTGCTGATTGTGGAAAGAATTTTAGTTCACTACCTGTTCAGAACAATGTGAGAATACTCATTTCTTTTAAAATTTGCTTTCTTTGTAGAGAAAGAACTAGACATGTAGATGTGAGGGGAATGTGCTTTATCTGTAAATTCTACAGGAGAAAGAAACCTGCTTTACAAAACTAAATCCGCCCCAATAAGAAATCATAGGCAAATTCAACAATACAGGAGCATAAACCCTACCAATTGCAAGTGAGTGGCTTTTTATGGTAGGCTTCAGAGCCTGATCGTGTCACGTTCCCAGTTCCATAGTAAGTGCAACCCTGTGATTGCAGCTGCATCATGTGCCTGGGAGCATAGAAGGCACAATGGGAGGTGCTTATCAGGTGAAGGAATGCGTTAGGACTGGAGTTGCAATTACAACCCGTAGTAACTATACTCCTATTTTGGACCACAACGCTATTTATCCTAAGGAGAGAATAGGCTGCTTCATGTAATGAGTTGTGGGGCTTGGGGAGAGGGAATAAGGTGCAAGGGAATGCTGCTTGGAGCAGTGTGGGTTTGACTATAGTTTGTGTGCCACCCTTCCTCCTATTTATTTGACTTGTTTTGCTCTATGTATTTTAAATAAATGGAGGAATGTATTTAGCTGAACTTCTCCAAAAAGGCACAAGTCTCTGAGTACAATCTGTGAAGTTTTCTCTTCCAATATGTTTATTGCTAATAAAACCCATAGCTGCAGCACGATGCAGTTTGTTCCTCTCTGTTCTCTGTGGGAGCTACTTTTCATGTGAACTGAGGTCAGCCATTTGTAGTCCCCAGCACAGTCTAAACCCGTTTTCCAATTGAGGCTCTTTTGGGGGCTGTGAAAGGTGAATCTTTAGCAAGTTGTGTGGGTCTGCCTGTCCGAGGCTCTGATGCATGCTTAAGTGCCATTCTTATTAAAGCTGATCAGTTATAGGCTCTGTCTGTCACCAAGAGCAGCTGTTTGTTTCCTAAATGAGAATTCCCACACCTGCGCCAGTCCTTATTACAGCTACATCCCCACCACACTGCCTCCTCCTCTTTTCCTTTCCTTCCTGCACCTCTTCTAGCTGGAAGTCAAAGATAAAGATTCCTCTAGCCTGTAGGTGTTGTGTGCCACATATGACAACTCAGAGGGAAACCTCATGGTCCGGTGGCTGAAGCAAATGTCCGCAGGACTGGCAGCGCCTGGGATGCAGTGATGGCTAAGCATCTGACTGTGTGGCCTTGGGCAAGTCACTTGACCTTGGCATGCCTCAGTTAACCCAGCTGGAAAATTGGGTAAAAAGCAGAAACCTTAATGCTGTGTCTGAGCTGAGTTCTCCTGGGGAAAGATATAAATGGCAGGAAGGTGGGTGTTTACTGCTTTAGGCTTATGAATTATGTGAAGTATTTGGATGACTGGAAGTGCCAACTGGTGTAAATAGCTAGTGCCCAGGTGTACGTAGAGAATGGTGACAGAAAATGATGGCAGCACTCCCCAGGGAAAAGCATGCTCAGGTTTTGTCTCAGGCCAGGCACATGCCATATTTGTATGGAAGATAGTGACCAGCTGTGACTGGAGTTTACTAAATGAATGCTGTGCTCAAGGTGCTTTTTCTTGGTGTATCCTTTAAAGATCTGATCTTCACTATTTGGGGCATGCCAGATTTGGCTGGACTGTTGGGAGACTATGAGGTGAATTAGAAATATATTGAGCAGAACTCAAGAGACAGTTCTCTGTGATTTACCTATAGTTCTGAAGTAAAAAAGGGAAGAAGGAAGAGGAAGGGAAGGGAGTAGATACCACAACTGTAGCAACTATAAGCAAATCTCCAGAAGAAAAGCAAGTAAAAAAGAAGTTTTATACCCAGTGGCTGTTATTTCCTTTGAAATATTCTGGCAGATTTGGTCAGTTTGGGATTTAGCAAGAGCTAAGCAGCATACTGTAGTTCAGACATGCCCACACTGGTTTCAGACAGCTTCTCTTATGGCCTTGCATGAGGCTCTGGGTTAGAAACCTCTCCATAAGTTCAGTCCTGTAGCTCCAGGGTGTCATTTACCAGCCTACTGCAGACCTTCCCACTCCTCTCATTGAAACCCCAAATGTCCCAACAACTCGCATCTTGCAAATTCTTCTGATAAATTAAGATATGGTCTCTTTGCATCTTGCAAGTAGCTTGGTGCGTGTATCTTAACCTGTCAGGAATAATAACAGGTAAGAAAAAATCTTTCATATTTGAACAGTTCCTCTCTCCACCCATGTGTTTCTCCACTTTCTTTAAGCTGCATGATCCATTCGAATGTGCCACTTAGTTTTGCAATAGGGAGGTGTGGTATTTGGTCCAGAGAAAGAAAGTTGCACAGCATGAAATTCAGACATAATGTTCATGCATAAACAAAATTATTTAGATGGCAGTAAAAACTCATTCCACACCTCTCAGGTTCCCCCGTGCAGCCTGAGCGGCATTTTTCCCAGTTACAATCCAGAGGCATTCATATTAAGAGCAAACCTTCATGTGCTCTAAAGTAACATTAATCATTGGCCAAGGTCAGCAGGACAGAGCTTGCGTTAGTGAAGTATGTTTAGTGTGTGTTGTCCTTGTCGTCTTTTTTTGTCTGTCCAATTTGGTTCACCTGCATGTGTTCACCAGCCTGTGCCATCCCCGCTGTCCTTCCCTGCCTGTGACAATTGACATTGCTGAATTCGGAGGCAGGCACTTTATCTTGGCGGCTGGCTGCCAGTTTATCTAATCCAGGGCTGACGCATTTGTCTTAAGGCCGTGCTGTCACTTGCCCCTGAGCTGTGCACCTGTCTGAGGTGCTCTGTCCATCTCATTTGGACTCACATCCTCCTTTGCCAAGGCTTCTTGCAGGTTGCCTGCTATGGATAAAGGAAAGATGGGCCAATGTTAGAAAGCGCTTGCATAGAGGGGAAAAAAGGAAGAAGAGCAAGGAAAGGTAATAAATTACTAACAGTCATCACTGTATGCCATCTGCAGAAATCCCCATGACAATACAGACACTGGGGATATTACTTGTAAGCAGTGCTGTTAACACCTTCTGCAAAGGAAAAGCTTTGTGAACACCCACTGATCCCAGAGAAGGCACCCACTGGAAGCCAAGTTTGCAGCAGGCATTAATAATCCCATAAAACAATATGTGCCAGTTAGAAATAGCTGAGCTATTTATCTCTGGAGCTCTCCTTGGGCAGATGCAGAGGGGCTGTCTTTCTATTTTTCTGACTGACATTTTACTAATCTAGTATCTTTTCTGTCTCAAACACATTAACAGAATCATACAGGGTAGACAATAGTCTTTGAAATTATTTTTTGTTATTCTGCATGAACTTGGCTGAAGCATGAATGAGGTATTGTGCAGATAAAAATAGGAAATCCTTACTCCAAAACTTAATCATATCAATAGTTGATGGAAGGATAGATCAAGTGAAGTGGTGTATCTGGCATCACATGAAAGTTAAATAACAGAGGTAGAGAAGGAACCAGGTCTTGCATCTGGTGTAATACCTTTCCCCTGTATCACTCCGTGAGTGCTGCTTTTCACTAGAGAGTTTCACAGTGCTTTGCAAGAAATTGTGAATGAGTCTCCACCAAGACCCTGTGAAGAATTCGTGAATGCAACTGTATTACAGTCCTACAAGTTAAGTATTATCATTTCCAGTTTGTAGAGAGTCACAAGTTGCCAACTCAAAGGTAAAGAGCAAACAAAACCCCCAAGGTTTGCACTTCAGATTATTTTTAGGTATTACTTAAAATATTATTAGGTGATGCCAGACATATAATTTCTCTTTTTTATGTGGAAGGAATCAGTCAGCAAAAGACTGTATTATTAGCATTTAATGCATTCTTCCTTCATAGTAAGTTGCCTTGTCAGAAGAGAGTACAAGGAGCCCAAATGATTAGGAGATGTAGGTGTGGTGTGGCCCATGTCCATCAAGTAAAGTTACATCCATCCACTGAGACCTTCCCTAAGACTAATTTTCCATCTGCCCACCTTCCCTTTTCTTTTTTCTGTCCCAGAAACCCTAACTCTTGTGATTTTAAGTTTTTGGGCCCTTTGACTGGTGACATGTTGTAGAGCCCTAAATTCAAGGTAGCCAGG
Source organism: Campylorhamphus procurvoides (assembly GCA_013396655.1). Lineage (NCBI taxonomy): Eukaryota > Metazoa > Chordata > Aves > Passeriformes > Dendrocolaptidae > Campylorhamphus > Campylorhamphus procurvoides. The sequence goes on along the minus strand of WBMV01005603.1, from coordinate 1,549,837 downwards.
TCAGCTTGCCCTCTGTGTCTGCTGCTAGTGAATGAAGGCAAACCACCAGCTGTTGCTGAAGGAACATGCAGTGATGACTCCTGCTTGGAGAAAAAAGGATGTAGAGCCTCTCTCAAAGAATATTCCTCATAAATAAATAAATGGTGGCCAGGCCTTCCCAAATAATGCAGCTAGGAGGTAGAAGAGAGCAGGGTTTATGTCAGAGAATGTTTATCCAAATGGACTGCCTTTCTAGGGAAAATGCATGCTATATAAAACACCTGACATCTGCTGAGTTCCAGGTGCCTGCCAAATTCTGCCCTATCCCAGGTGTGCTTATTCCCTATGAAGTTTGTTGCTGCCAGCACAGTGACAGCATGCCGCAAGTAGAAGAGAGGATAGCGATGATCAGTCCCCCTGATAGCTGTTTTGGCTGAGTCAGATTGTGTTGCCATGCTCTCAGTCCCCTGCTTATCACAGGATGCAGCTGTGTGCTACTGGAACCAGCTCTAATTGTGCTTGTGGCTGTCTCCAGGAGGATTTTAATAAGCTCTGCAGAGTATGTCGGAATTAGACAGTGTCTCTTTAAGCAATTTGTAAACCCCTGGGAGCATTGTTGATTTTTCTTGCAGAAGCCTCCAGAACCAGCCTGTGTAGTGGTTCACGCAGGTAGTAAGGCTTTGCTTGTTTATATCTAGCAGATATCGTAATTTTGAATGGAACAGTGGCCATTTGACTTCTTCATGTTCCTGACATTCTATAGAGAACAAATACACCATCCCCTGGTGAGGTGTCTAGTCTGAAGAGATCTGTCTGTACAGCAAAGATGTGCAGTTCCTCAAATATGCTGCTGCTATTCAGCCGGTGCTCTTTCCTTGATGCTGGCACTGATGGTACCTCCCGCTGCAGCCCTCTGGGGGCACAGCATAGAACTGACCTTTTTCAAGTGGAACACCCCTTTAAGAACTCTTCTCAGATATTTTAATTAAAGTAAAAGAGCAAATTTTCATATCATAAAGGGCAGTTTTATTCCTAAAAGCAAATACAAGCATCAAGGAGTAAAAATAACTAGATCTTTATTGCTTAGCATTTTAAGTAATAAATATTTATCAGCTTAATTCACTGGTATAAATATGAACTTGTCTGTGACTTTTCTCTACCAGGCCTCTTCCTCTGTTGTGACATGGCATTTACCTGTTACCCATCCATTTAGTCCTTTGTAATCTGATACTGATTACAGATTCTTCTTTTCTTTCCAATGGTTACTTCTCTAGAAAAGCATTACTGAAGAGAGCTAACACATTATGATTTAGGAACTTCCCATTAATGAATAGGAAATGTTTTCTTTGTCCTTGCAGAGAAAAGAGAAATACAAATACATACAGTCATTTATTGTGTAGTTCACTGAACAGAGCAGAAAACACTGCTGTTTTTAGTGAGTGGAATTCTTGTAATGAGCTAATTCCTGGGGAAAACAAAGATTAAAAATGGGTACTGGGAGATAGCCTTCATCTCATTCCCCAAACACTCTGAAATGCGAGTCGTGGTCCTGGCTATTGTTGACCACAGGCCTAACATGAGAACATTGGTTTTGAGAAGTGGTTAGGCAATGATTTGTGACAATGAATGGGAAATAATTACATGATTGTGTTAGAGGGGGTTAAAATGAACAAAAACCACATTGTGAAACTGCAGAATAATGGGAGCCTAAAGCATGTATAGATTGAAGAGTTAGGGAGCTGTTTGGATAGACATTCCAGGTCAAGTAGTCCTTACTGATTGCTAGAAGGGAGAGAGTGGTAGATAAACTAATGAAGATTCATTCCTTAGTTTCATTCTGTTTGTTAGTGTGTTTCCATAAGCAATAGCTGCTGGCAACTGTTGGGAAACCTCTGGACTAGCCAGACCTCTAGTCTAAGGTCCACCCTTAACTGCCTTCCCCGTCTCAGTAAGGCTAAAACTGACTGGTTTTGTGCTTAAGTGGTATAAAAAAAATGGTATGTGTTAAATGGGTTATAAGCAAAATATGAACAATGAAACGATAATGAATGTGGAAAAAAATTGATTTTATCAGTACAAAGAATTAAATTATAAGACCAAACTCAGCTGAGTGAATAAATCCTGTAGTTTTTTATAACATTGGTAAACTTGGGGTCAACTTCACACATTCAGGTTCCACATGCTGCTGCTCATTTTGGCTATAAATTGAGTCCCATTGTGCCTATTCAGAGGTCTCAGAGGAATGGCTTGGGATATCCCATCAAGGGTACAACACAAGTGAGGAAAGTAGCTCAAACTGTGAGGGTGGGAGAAGGTACTGTGCATCAAGTGAGATGAACTTTTCTGTGGTTTCCCTCGTTTGGTAGAAAGATACAGCTCCTTATTCACTTGTAGTGGAACAAGTATTGGGTGTGCATGCTCCTTCCCATTAGGAAAATGCCCTTTGGAGTGCTTAAAGAGCTCCTTTGTTTCATAAGATGTGTTTGGGGTTTGGTTGAGTGGAAAATGTATTCATTGCAGATTAGCTTTCATTCGTAGCTTTTTTTTTTTTAAGCTGTTGATGTATGGGAGCTGGACTTTGTGTATAAGCCCCAATCTCTGTGAGAGCTCATTGAAAAAAATTAAATGTGTGATTTCCCATATGTGTTGTCTGAATGCACTGAGTGCTGAAAATCCTAGGGGGGATTAAGTTCCTGTCAGACATTATGAGAGTTTGGGAGTTGTATCCCAGACAGACAGACATCATCTTCCTCCCTTAGAGCTCTGCCTGGGCATTTTGGTTTTACCTTGATCTTGCATCCCAGGATATCCACAAGGAACCACAGATTTAGTTCATGTCATCCCTCCCATCACCTCTACTGATCTTCTCCCTTTTCCCAATGCACTATATGAGCACTTCATTATGGCTTGGAACACTGTATCTCTGGTGATGTGGCTGAATTTCCTGTATGTCTGGATGCAAAGTCACACAGTTAATGTTGCTTCAGGCTGGGGATGCACCGCAACATGTACCTGCACAAGGTAGAATGCAAGCACATGAGGCTGGTATGTCAACAAAGCCTTTTCTCCCGCTTTCCATGCTTTCCAGGTTTCTTCCTGTCATTTACATTGAGCAAAAAACTTGGCAATCAGTTATAGAAAGAAGTATTTTGATTCACACCTGATCATGATGCGCAGCGTTTGAAGAGCAGAGAGGGAGACCCTGCAAAGGGAAAGGGAAAGCCCTTTCCAGGGGCAGGAGGAACTTCTCAGTTCCCATCCCCGTATGCTCAGCTGATGGATCGCTCAGCTGCACGTGTGCTCTCTTGCTCTCTCTGATGAATTGTTACATTATTGGCCCTGTTGAGGAGAACAGCAGTATTTAGGATTGGGCAAGGATGCCTTTAGGATGCGTGTTTATTTGCTCATAAAACAGGAAGGATAGAGGGACTGAAAAGTGAGGGAATGAGAATTGGGTCAGACTGAAGATTCCAAAAAGCTTAGCTTATTTGGAGAGGAGAAGAAGCAGTCAGAATAACAAACCATAGGACAGTGAAATTGATTCCCCGTTCCTTCTTCATCATACCCTCCTCCGGGTAAACCTGTTTCGGTTGATAGTGAATATTTCATGCAGTGTTGAGCGTTTTTCGAACTGTGGTGTCCTAGTTTTTCCACCTCCAGCCCCAAAGGAATGTTTTTACATCATGGAGCTTTATTTTTGGGAAGGGGAGGAGGGAGCGGAGGCTGCAGGCTTGCAAAGAGACGGCAACAAAGAGCGTTTCAGAGAACAGCTTGGCTCTGATGTCTCGGCTGAGAATCTCACCTCTGCTCCTTTGCTCCCTCCAGAAAACTCAGTGGAAAGGGTCGGGTCCCACAGGACTGGAGTACAGTTCCAATCAGAATAAACTAACCCTAAAAATGGCACCCTGGGTCTTCTTTCGGCATACTGACATCGTAGCTGCTTTATTAGCTGGCAGTGACAAGCTGTTGTCACTGTCAGCACTGCAGGTCGATAGAGCTACCAAAGAGAAGAGCCACGTCTGTTCTACCTTGTGCACCAGCACCCAGAGGACTGCCTCCCTCCTTAGTGCACATCAACTATCTCTTCAGGAAAGGGCAGGCACCAAGTCTTTCCCCTCCTTACTACCTCCTCCCCTCCCCTCCATACAGCTGAGAGTTTGCAGGTGTATCAGTACAACTCTGAAAGCCTCATAGGTCCTGGTCCAGTGCCCTCCACTATCAGTCTCTTTGAGTTAATTGCATTATGCTTTAGGTTGGACATTTTGTCCTTTTAAGGAAACTCTCAAATCCTGCTGGGTCCTAAAGAAGCAGAGTAGGGAGCAGTGTCATTCTATCACAATCGTTCCCTCTTTTGAAATCAGTCTTTTAGAAGTTCCCACATATATGTTTTTATGAAGCTGGTGGAAGGTGCCTGCTTGAAACTGAGACTTTCCATACTGCAGTGTCTCCAGCTCCCTCTGAAAGCACCACAGAAGAATGAGCTACCCCGTTAATCTGCTAAACAGCTTAGAGTGTTGTGTTATACCCCATCCCAGAAAAGTCCAAAGGATACTGGTGGTCCAGATCCTGCTGTGGATTTGTGTTTCACAAATGCATCTTCCCTTTAGGATAGGCAGAATAGCTATGAAGCCTGGAAAAGTCCCAGAGCCTCAATATGCTTGCTCCTGTTAGCCTCCTAAAAGCACACTTTACCTGACCAGCTGAATTAGCATCTACTGTAACCAAGATAGCAGCACAGCAATTCAGAGTCTGACTCACCCCTCTTACAGACTGCAAAGCCCAGCACTTGCGTTGCATGATTCCCTTGATAGCCTGTTTTCTCCTACCTAGTCACGCTCGCCCTCTATGCTCACTGCCCATTATTAAGGGGCAAAAACTGGCAGAGCTTTTTCCTCAGACCACTGAGCTGCAGCTCTGGATCCTCTGCTCCCCCAAAGTTAGTCCACAGTGTGAAGTATTTGCTGTGTGGCTTGTTAGTCCACAGCAAGCTGTGTTCATGCACCCTGAAGGACGTGGGACAGGAGCGAAGCAAGAAACTGCTTAGTTAATGCTTTAGATTTGCAGGATTTTAGTTGGTGCAAAAAGGCCTGAAGAAGGATCTTTTTTCCTTGGTCACTCTTCTCCCCTTACAGGAAAGGAAGGATGAAGGGAAGAGAGATGAAAAATGGTTCTTTTGTGGTCTGGTGGAGGCAAGAGGATAGCTGTGGAATATCTCCACCTCCACTGCATTACAAAACACCAGTTCAGCAGGGGACACAGAAGCACTTAGGGAAATTGCAGCTGAAACTAAGTGAACCTTTCAGTCTACTTATCACAGCATTTGCAGTCTCTGCTTCAAGGAGAAACAATAATAAATAAAAAAGTATCTTGCAAAAGGAACTAGTATCCATCTAGGGGATTGGATGAAATAAAAAGTGACAAACAAACAAAATCACCGTCTCCTGTTTTAGAAACTGTTGTTAAAAATAAACCATCATTCACTGCTGCAGTCCTGCCAGTATACTGCCTATCTTTACATTCCCTGCGCATGTTGTATAGTTTAACAGCTCTCTCTGTTGTCATGACAAAGATTCCCTGCTTTTCAGCATGAAGCTTGCTCTGTTATTTCTAGTCCACCTGTAATCCTGTCTGGCCTCCCTCACAGCTTACGAGGCACTGTATTTTCCTGTGCTTGGAGGGTGGGCAGTGCCTCTGCTTGCTTCTGATGTACATGAGGACAGTTGCTGACTCCTGATTCCTTGCATGGAGCCAGGGAAGCAGAGAAGAGCACCAGCCACAATCAGGTGCTCAGCCATGACAGCGTGCATTGAACTTGCATTTGCTCCATGACATATTGCAGACTTCACCCCTCACTGCTTCATTCTCTGCAGGCTGTAAGTTGAGTTAGTGGTGACATTTGAAATGTCATTTTTTGTTTGTCAGAGGGTGTGTCTTAGCATGTGTCCTGGCATATCAGACACTGTAGCTGTGTTTAAAAACAGAGTGAGGGACGATCTCTGACCTGAAGCACTTACATCGAAACAGGCAATGTGTGTGAAAAGGCAGAAAAATGTAGGTAAAGTCAAATATCTTTCTTCATTCTCTAAATACTGAATTACTGCACAGATAGATGAAGTAACCTATCCAGGACAAAAGAGGCTATTAAGAGAATCAGAAAGTGAAACGAGACTCTGAATCACAAATCAGCTCTTCACCCGCACAGCCTGCCCTGTCAGAGCAAGATGGTATCAATGATGGCTTTTGCCAGTCATTCCAGACTGTTATGAGATCCTTAGACAGCTTTATGGTTTCCTTTGGTTATCATTTTGGATAGTCATTCCAACTTTAACCCCACCCCATGAAACTCCAGAGTTTTAGGTGGTTATAATTTCATTTGGAGATGTGCCACAGGTGAGTTTGAATGCATACATAATTCAAATTCAATTTAGGAACTGTGTATATCCATGTGTTAGAAGGCATTGCACATTTTCTTTCATTTTAGTATTCTCTCTGTTTCAGATGCATATTTATGCCAAACAGTATAGATGGAACCCAGCAGCAGCTGCTCAGCACCTCCAAAATGGAGAGCACAGGTTTTTCAAAGGCTCTCAACTTCCATGCTTAGACCAGATTTTCATCAGACCCAGTCAACTATAATGTCTGAATAACTTGGAAATCTAATTTTTATGTTGTTCCTCCCTGGAAAGGGGATTCATCTTAATGCCTTAAATGGGGGTAGTTCAGCATCTGAAAATCTGTCACCAGAGTGCTTCAGTGCAAAGAACACCAAATCACTGGACCTTTTGAAACAGTGGGCATTACCTGCTGCTGCCACCTGCAGGAGAGCTGCCAGAGGAGAAACATCTTAAGAGCATTCCTGATGGGGGAAGTTGTCAGCATCTGGTGAAGCTTCCACTGAGAGCACCTGAATACCCAGAGGGAAACAAATACTAACTGTGAGAAGTATTACAGAAAGCTTTTTATTGTTTCTCCGTGGTGATTTTTTAAAAATTTTAATGGTTACATTTTTGGGGGAAAAAAAGAGCTCGTGTAAGAAGAGACTGAAAGCTCCTTAATTCTAATATAAGGCAATCCCTGTGCTCCAGTTGGAAGAATATTTTTCTTGGGAATGAAAAGGGTGCTATCAGGTATCAAGGGCCTGATCTAAGTTACATGAGCACCAGGAGGACACTTCCCATGACTGACAGCAGTCCCCAGCGAGGAAGATGTGCCAGTGAAGTGTTCAGTGCTGATGCTTTCCAATGCAGCCTTCCTGCTCACACATGTCCCACAGGTCCTGGGGCTGCTGTCTGTGTGATGGTGACACTGTTTGGAAGTGACTGCATGTTCCAGGGTCCCGAAGATAATTTGCTTGGAAAGGACAAAGGAACAAACTACAGAAAGGATGACAAATAGACTACCTAGCCACTTCCAGAGCTGTTCTGGGCCAGGAGGGGGCAGATACTGGGGAAGGGTGTCACTGAAGGCAAAGAAAGGGATGCAGGTGGAAGTTACCATCAAAGAAACATTAAACCCTCTCTCACTGAGTTGATGTGGCGCAGTCCTGTCTGAAGGTAGGAGTGCCCTGAGGGCATGAAAGCTGCCCTAGAAGTCTGTGGAAAGCATTTAGTTTTCTTCATTTCTCTCTGAATTCCTGCTATTTGTCCTGCAGGACAAAATACCCACATTGTAAGGGTCATCTGTGATAGTGGAGGAGTTGTTTGTTGGTTGTGCTCAGCCAGTGATGCAGAGGGAATAGAAGCTCTGATATCACTGCACCTGCTTTGCACCAGCACATCAGGTGATGTGCAGCTCCCTCATTTTTCTCTTGATTAGTTAAAAAATGGGATTGTGCCTTACATTTTGGGAACGCTTGCCAGTCCTGTTCTAGCTGCTAACTGATCTCTGGTTTGGAAAAGTTATTACTCTAAGAGGTCTTTCCTTTATGAATTTTTATGGTGAATTTTGTCAAGCAGTTACATTTGTCAGTAGCTTGAAGGGCACAGCCTGCTTTCTCAAGTCTCTCTGCTGCATTAAAGGGAGTAGAGACAAAGTCACCTGCCTCTAAGGGTAAGAGAGAGGAGCCTCACAAATGCTCTGACTTTTGCTTTGATTACCATAGTTTTGTACTCCAGGGACTGAGGGAAAATAGCATGTGTGCTTCACTCAACAGTTGGCACTTTCATGTGTCCCTGACATACCTGGGTGGGAAACTGGCACAGTCTTTAGTCCAGCTGCAAGGATTACAGTGGCCTTTTGCACAGAAGGTTACTTCCATGCACACATTTTAATGCCCTGCTGGAACATCAGTGTAACCAAGAGCCAGCCACAGCCACTGAGAGGTGGCTGCGGTACAATTGGTTTTCCTGCTTTTAGGATCAGAACCTAAATTCCTTTGTCACAGCACAAAAAAAAAAAAAAAAAGATGTTTCCCCTTAACAGCAGTTGGAGAAGGGAGAACAGCATTGCATAGCAAGGAGGAGACAACATCCTCAGTCTTTAGGTGTCTGCAGCTGTGGCAGAAGCAGTCACATCCCAAATGATTAATGAGCAGGCAGGCGGGATGAGAGGAGCGGAGCGGAGCACAAGCCCATTGCAGGGCTGGCTGTGGGGATGCCCCAGGGAGAGGCAGGCTGCTCCGATATGGCACAGAGAGGACTGGGGGCGGCTCACAGAGAGCTGACTGCACAGAAGGCAGCCGCTCTAATGGTGCTGATGTCTTAATCGCTGGTGGCTTCGGCAAAGACTTATCTCACGCCCCCATACTGCTCCAGTGAACAAAGGACTTGAGAAACATAGCTTGACCCCTTGGCATTAGGTGGGTTTGGGGCTGGAGAAAGCAACTCTATTTAAAGCGGTGTCGTAAGGGGAAGAGGAAAAGGAGAGAAGGAAATTCTCCAGGCTTGGTTAAAAATAAAGTACCAGTCTTATTTCAACCCCTTGCCAGATTCGTTTTGCTGGTTCGAGGTCACTCCTATAAAATGCAGGTGGTATTTCAACCCAAATGAGGGTATATCTAGAAAGGCACTTTGGTTTTCTGTAGCAGAGCAGCAGTAATATACATGCTCTCCTAAGCTGCACAGCAAAGTGTTTGGCAGTGCTTGAGGCATAAAGTGTTTGTTCAACTATGTAGTTTATACATCTGCAGGATCCCTGGTGCACTGTGGAAGAAGTTTGCACAGGATTTGGAGACAACCAGAAGACCAAGAAAAGCAGCATGCTATGGGAGCAACAGTACCAAAATTCTTACAATAAAAGTTATTCTGCCTAATAGAACTTCTGGTAAAATGCACGCTAGTCCCCTCAGGTCATCTGAAAACACTTTTGGTTGAGTAAACAGCATGAGGAATTAAAAATTAGGCTGGGCAGGCTGCTTCTGGCCTACATTTGAAAATCAAATGCATTCATTCATGTAAACCCTCTGTAGACTTTTGCAGTCCTGTTTCACCTCTGAGGCTCTGGGTTCACTTGTAACATCAGACCCTTCTCCCAGGAAAAGGAAACCAGCTGCAAACTGGGTGTTCAAGTGAATCCTCAGGTCTAAAGGAGACCACCATCAGAGTGATCCCACTGAATAGCTGAATGGAGGTGCTGAGTTGCATCTGGAGTCCTGGAGAATATGCACACTGGTCAAGTAAGGGAAAATTGCCTCATCTCTGTTTAATGGTTATGTAGATCTCTGCAGACAAGAGGGATGGCATCCTAAAGTCGCAGCAATTCTGTATCAAGTCCCAGCCTTTCTCACTGGCACCCAGCAATAATTTTAGGACTCTGAGTAACAAAAGAGAGTTGTCGGTGTTGTTTGTGTTTCAGGCAAAGTGTGGGATGGGATTGAGCCAAACTTCTGTTGAGCTTTCCTGAGTACCCTGCAAGGATGCTTCGCAGGAGTCTTTAGTTCACCTCGGTTCCTTGGACCAGGCTAAACATTGCAGAGAGCAACTAACAGAAGGTGCAAAGCATAGAAGGCAGTTACTATACTTGAAGTGCACATTTCTTTCTTGGAGGAGGAACTGTGAGTAGGGATTATGGCCATTTTGCAGCAGGAATGATTTTAAGGGTAGGGGGCAGTATGCAAATAAAACTTCTGACCTCATGCAAATCCATATTATACAGCAGTAGGATGCACTCTGCACACCCTGCCGTCATATACATGTTAATGTAGTGATCAGCTGTCCCTAAGTGTCTTGAGGTTTTACATCCAAAGTCACTGAGTTCTGTATGGTGCAAGGAGAGCATCTCTGCTGCTTTCCTCCCAGATATGTTCACATAAGCCAGGATTCAACATGTGAGCCTCACTGCACAGGCACTGTTTCCTCATATCTGAGATTTCTGCTGTGTTTCCTCAGCATGGCATCTGTCTCAGCAAGATTTTGGTTGGGTTTTTGTCTGTCCTGTGTTTGTGTAGGAGGCACTATAAGCTTTTCATGGAGGGAAAGGCTTTCTCCTTTGAAAAGAAGGGAGCTAATTATGTCTTCTGTAACAAGATGTAATTGGTTTTCCTTTCTGTAGAGAGAGGATGACATGAACAGCATCCCTTGCCTTTTCATTCCAAAACTCTGTTGTGACCATATTGCTGAGTCTTGGAAAACTCCCTGATTCACAGGTTGTTTTTCACATGTTCCAAACATCTGGGAACAAGGTTCTGCTGACTGATGAATGTGATCTCTGGCAGAAAACATTGAAAAGTTGGGGTGGGAGGGGGTTAGATCTAGCCCAGCTGTCCATTTCAAATATTGCTGGTTTCAAATTTAGCCTGCCATCTTCTCAACAAATTATTAGTACTTTTAACTTTGCACATGCAAGTATTATTCTAAGTATTTGACAAATGCAAGGGAATTTGAATTAGATTATGGAAGCAGAATGCCTGTGTATGTGCCAAAGCATCCCAAGGTGTACAGGCTAAAGAGGTGTGATTTAAATGAACCCCAATTTTTAAATTTTGGTCTTTTTTTTTCTTTTTTTCTTTTTTTTCTTTTTTTTTTAATGCATGCTCTGCCACTTTCAGGAATAACTGGAGTTAGCATGTCCAGTCAAGTCCATTGTCTTCAGAGAATTGAGCTAATTTGCTTATTGTTGGAACTTCCATGTTGCTTCCTCTCTATAATTTTTGAGTCAATAGCACTTTCATCAGTGATGCATTTATACCTGATGTAACAAGGTGTTGCATCCTGTCTTTGCTCTTCATCAGAAGCCAAATAGCTGTGAACTTTGTATTAGATATGATGCATAGGACAGATACAAAGGAATGGGAGGAAACTCAAACAATGGCACTTAAGGTGATTATTCTGAAGATGCATGATCCACAACAACATCTTCAGAAACAATAAAAATACCACCTTCCTCAAATTTTAAATTCCTTAATTTCTTTGCTCTTCTTGAATTCTGTGCAATGATGCTGTGTTGGTGGATGCATCTGCACTGCAGTTTGCCACTTGTCGTAAAAATATAGGTTGTTTCTCAGTGACAAAGGTAATTCAAGGGAGAAGATTTCTGTACTGCAGGTGGAAAAGATCACCTGTTTTACAGTAGGGAATGCATTTGGCTATGGTTTAGTATGGTCAAGCTGAAGAATTCACCATTAAAACTCAGAAAAGCTCAGAAATACTGCAAGATCTGAGAAATAATGTCTGAGGCATGGATTCATAAATAGCAAGGCAGGCCTCTTATTACAAGGCCCATCTCCAGAGACCGAGAACTAAGAGGTAGAATTTGCTAATCATTACTGGCTATCTCTGGTCTCAATTAGTAGTAAGAGTCCTGTGAACTTTGAGACGAAGAGATAGGCTAATGCCAAGTACTTCTGAAAGTCTGACCAGACTCAATAATGTATTGGAAAACATAATGGAGATGTGGGAAATGATTGTGTTCAGCTCCAGAGCATATGATGGATATGGCCAGAGATGTCTTAAGTCTGCATTTCCTAAGTAGGTTTAGACAATGTAGAGAAGGAATGACTTAGCTCATCCCCATTACCTGTTTTGAGATGCTTGAGAACCTGTCTTTACAATCTTGTTTATAAACAGTGCTTGCCAAGAGATTTCTTGATCCTGGTATTGATGTTGATAGTCTGCAAGATGTCATCAGCACCTCCAGCAATAAGGGACTGGTGTGTGATGGGAAGGATATGAGAAGAGCAGAGATAAAATAACTGAGAAACAAAATGTTCTTTCGTTGCTGTCTTTGATCTCTTTAACTCCCAGCTGTGAGAGATCCTGGATGCTGATGGCAGCAATCGACTGATTTTCTGCAGCTTCTGTTGCTTGTACAAAACAGAGGAAGATGTTGTCTTCACTGAGGGGAGTACAAGTCTTGCTCTAATGTCTTCTGTTGCAGGCTGAACCTGAGGAGAGGCAGGGAAAGAACACAGGAAGCCTCAAGGCTGAGGCAAAATAGGCAATTTTATTCCCCCCTCTCCTCTCTCTTGCTGCATCTTGCTTTGTACTGCAGTTCCTGCCTTATTAGCCATTCTTTTGCATATTAAGCCCCAATGGAAAGCTCCCAGTCAGTGTTGCTATCTTTACTATATCCCTGATGTGATGGAAGAAGGCACCACAGACAAAGGTTGTGTCAGGGCTAGCATCATCTTGAAAGCTTGTGCCATTTCTCCAAAGTGAAGTGAAGAGGGGAAAGTTTTACAATAGCTATTTAACTGTCCACTAATAGTTTACTCCTGACCTGGGACTGAGGCTGAGTTGACAAAGCTAATTTTGTTGTGTGAGTCATCAGAGAGCTAAGAGAACAGGCTTGGAGCGAATCTACTGTTGGCTACATCCAAACAGGCAGGCCAGAGATGAAGTTGCTGAGAGGTTACTGCTGAGTTCCCATGCTGCTCAGCCCTGTCTTGCAAGATATGAAAAGACATGCTTGTCATTGAGGTGGGTCTGTATTAGAAAGTTGTAATCCCACATACAGATCAGCAGGCAGGGATGTTTGGAATCGAAGTGCTGGTTCATGTCATTACAGAGATACACCAGATGTGGTCATGTTATTATAGAGACACACTGTGGGCAGAGCACCTATTTTATGGACAAAGCAGACTAATTTCACCATCACAGATAAGAATTAGTAGTTCTTGGGATCAGTGTCCCTAAGATGGGAAGTAGAAGTGTTAATGTAGAGCTGGTGCACGTCAGGCGGGAGCTGTTACTCATTCTGCAGGGTGATAGAACGTGGTGCTGACCTGCTGTGGTAGAAGAACTGGGCTGAAGAGTTGCTTGGCTGCTGGCTCCACAGTTTGGCAGAAAGTCAGCTGTTGATTCCTCTGCCTGCAGCTGCCAGGCCTCCTCTCAAGGCTCCTTCTTTACTGCAAAGCAAAGTGCAAATACGAACTTGGTGAATCTGTGTTGCCCTTGGCTTTTTCACAGTAGCTGGATGAGGTCCATGCTGCTGTTTGTCTGGAACCATGTCCCTCTGAGAGGTGCAATTGTGCTTCAACAGCATATTTTGGAAACAGAGGGGTGAGCTGTGGGTTGGTTCAGTCTCTGCTTCTGTCACTGCCAATTGTGAGGAACTATTGGGCTGGAGAATCCCTTGTAGATAGAAACTGTTGGTATCTCACTGAGTTTAATAACTCAGTTGAAATGAGATCCCAGTTGACAAGTACATACAAATATCCATCTAAAGAGTCAAGGAACACCCAAAAGTGAATGACACAAGAATATAGTAGAATAACAAAAATCTTATTATCTGTTTTCCACTCTTTGAAATTAATGATGTAGTCACGCTTGTTATGGAGAAGGGCCGGGCAGGAATGGAGTCTGGCGTTCTGCACAGCTCCAGCTATTCTGCCCTCTTCTGGAGCGTTTGTTACCTGCCTTATTTCTTAGGGAACCAGAGATGGCCATTAAGGAAAGATAAGGAGAGAGGAAATAGCAGCAATCCAATTGATTGCTTCTGGAAGAGTATTAGAGAAAGTGCAAAGGACATTTGTGTAAGACAATGCCAAAGAGCTAAATAAGGCCAGTGTGACTAATGAAGAAAAAGAGGAAGAGGGAGAAAGAGGCTATCTGAGACACATAGGAAGTGGTAGAGAGTTTATCCTTTGAAGCTTTTCCAAAACTGTGCTTTTAAATTTCTCTTCCTATTGATGGTAGACTCCCTTAAGGATCCAGTCTATGGTACTGTTAGCATCGTTTCATTGTCTCAGTCCCATTCCTAGATGCTCTTGGGAATCCCTCTGCCTTATCATATCCTCAACCAATGCTCTCAGAAGCTTCTCACTACATTTTTGGCAGAACATTATGCTGTGCTGTGCTATACTGCCTCCTTTGTGCTTGCCCATATTCTCTTAATGGGATTCAGCAACTCCTGCATTCTCTACACACTTTTTGGCTCTAGTGTTCCAATGTTGTATTTGGTATTGCCCATATTAAATCTGTGATGTCTCAAATAATACAAGAAGCTCTGCACCTGGATTACTTGAAGCTAAACTATCCGCACCCCTTAATTTTGCACTTATTTCTCCTCTGTGTGTAGTGACTGTTTTTCTGTAGCTTAGCATAGCAACCCACAAAAGGCATTATATGTTCAGGACTATACGTTCTATCTGCAGAAAAAGTAATTTCTGCTGGGGGGAAACTAATTATGAATTGCACTCTTTTCCTACTCTCCTGCACTTGCGTTTTGTAACACATACACCCCTGAAACAAGCCCACCAGAAGTTTGTGGGTCCTTCAGGTGCAAAAAAGTTGCAGGTGAACACTGCCTACAGCTTTGCTTAGGGGGACTAAAAGTTCTGCATTTGGAGTGAGCACTGTAGGTCTGGTATGGCAAGGAGGGCTGCTCACTTGGGGGGGACTGAGCATGCTGCTTTGGAGGAGTAGATGCCTGTGTTCACATAGGCTTGGCTGTGGCTGGTGATTGGGGGATGGAGGGTTTCTTATGAACACCAGGATGGGTGTATGTGATTTATTTTTCCCCCCCATTAAAAAAAAAAAGAAAAAAAAAAAGAAAATGGCTGTGCAAACATTCTGCTTCAGGTCATAGAAAGCACAGTATGCATTAACATTAAAAACCAGGTTAAGGAGGGAAAAAGAAAGGCAGGTCAAAGATCAGGTTATTTCTCCTGTACAGTGGCTGTTGGTTTGTGTCCCGTGTCCTGCGCTACTCGGTGATGGCAGCCAGGATGTGGCATTCACTGAAGGTGACAGGAGGCACAGGGAGGCTATTTGCCTTCCAGTGTAAGGGACCAATTCGGCTGACTGCTGGCAGAGACTTGCATGTCAGTCACTCATTAGCTGGGTACCACCGGGCAGCAGATAATCTCAAGTGCTGAATGAATAAATCCACTCCTTGTCAGCTCCCATCAGTGTCTCTTGCATGAAGCCCCAATGCTTCTTAAAGAAGCATACGCTGCAGATAAGTCAAAGTGCCATATGTACTTGGTAGCTGATGGCAGAGCCCCGAGGAGCACTGCAGGTGTTAGCTACAGAGTTAAACCATGACGTTCCTGGGTAGGATTCTCCATGGTTATATAACCTGTAGGATCCAAACTCTGTCACTTCAAGACCTTGGAATCTATATGCCAGGCCAGGCCAGGAATCCTGTTGTGGAGGTGCGTTGTCACCAGCAGAAAGGATTTCTAAGAAAATTATCACAGTATTCATCCAGCCAACTTCGTATTCTCAGACTTTATGCTGAATTTTGAAATCCAGCAGAGCTTTAGAGTTGCAGTTTTGAAGAGACTGTGGAAGAATACTGAAGGGCCTATGGAAAAAGACAAGTAGAATCTGACATTCTGTTATAATCGTAAATTTCCCTCCTAAAGCATGGTATAGAAGTCTGCACGTGCAAATACTAAAATCAAATATACATCTCACTTGCTTCTCATACATCCCTGTTTTCATTTTTGTCTATGGGGAGATAGCTTTGAGAAGCACACATGCAAACAAGAATTATGGTAGAATGAACCCCTAATAGAGCTCTAAGTAAAATGAAGAATTGCTCAGCTTTCTAGTAATTTTGTCTGTTTGTTGTAAGTATTTTGTACAGCATTGTCTAGCTGTCTGATTCTATGGAGATCCAAGTCTGGTTTCCCCCCTCATTTATCTACTTTTTGTAGAATCTTCATGTAATTAGTAGTACTTAACAGAAAACCTGTATTCATGTTAAAACATTTAATTAGTCAAAATTGTGTAATAGAAGTTTTCTTCCTGATACCACTTAATGATCATTAGAAGCTCTGATTCAAAGCCCACTTAAGTCAATTGATGTCTTTTGTTGACTTCAATACGTTTTGAATCTGCCTGAGTATACTCAGAAATGTGAAGTTAGAGGTTACAATAGCAGCAAGAAATACTCTCCATAGATGCACAGCATCCATGGTTCTCCATTTGCTTCCATGGTGGCCTGCCAAAGAAGTTTTGAGTAAATGTAATGAAAGGTCATTTTAAGTGAAAAATCAGCCAATTTCAGAGCTGCAGAGGAAGATACTTTAATGTTTAATCAGTTAAAACCTGATATGTTTTCCACTTCTACTCTATTTATGCTCCCATTGAAATTAAGTATGCAACTGATACAATGTGGTATTGCGTAGATTTGGTAGTGGCTTAGTCTGTTCGGGAGAATGATATCCCCACAGCAGGAATGGCCCTGCAGGACATACTGTAGGCCCTACAGTTTTTTGTCATATAAAGCCATTTTGGCTTTCATGCTGTTTTCTTCTGATTTCAGTAGTAGTCTATTTATTCTGTGATTATGGGCAAGAGTAAACATGTGACCTAGATGGTCTTCACCAAAGCCAGGCATTTTTCACCATTTTTAATTTTCAGTCCCACATAACATGAAAGAATAAGTACCAAATTAATAAAATCTCAAGTCTTTTCCTGTGATATTTCTGTTATGGCAGGAACACAGAATTTTCAGAGAACCTAATATTAGTTTCTTCATTTGTGATGCCTTTGGTTTTGCCCCTTCAACTCAGTGAAGTATCAGAGTGATTTACTCTGCTTTCTGTGCTCTCATTATGGAAATGCAAATTACTGCACAGCAGGCCAGGCATTGGAGAAAGTAGGTGTTTTGGTACAAGGTTTTCAGTCTGAGTTCTAGCCTGAGGAGTTAGATGAGCAGCCAAATTCTCTGCATCCTTTGAAGTTCATCCTGAGTGTAAATAATTCTGAATTCAGAAAAAGTTCATGTCCTGGCTGTGTTTCTAGTAACTGAGGAACAGCTATGAGTTCTGAAAAGTATTTCATTAGTTACTTCAAAACAAAGTAGGGTCAACATTAGAGAGAGCTTGATTTTCATGGGAAAACCTAACACTCCTACCATCCCTCCACCATTTTGCTCTGTGAGTAGGAAAACCAGCACAACACATTTGCATCCTGCAGGGCTGCACTGCCCCTCGCCACTTCTGCAGCTCCAGACTTGCTTCTCAAGTGTTTTGAGCAATATGGGAGCTACTGGTGTCAGTGGAGAAAGAGGGGGTTTTCTGGTGTGTTGCTGGTGAACTTCAAAGCTTCCAAGGAGAAATGTCATCTGCTGTCCCCCAGCTTTTTGCCTGTTCTTTGAGAAAATGCTAGTAATGGTTGTTGCATAGTGCTTGCACAGGTTTGGTTGTTAAAAAACAGCCTAGTAATATGAGAGAACTGTGAGCCTCATTTTTCAAGCAGCACATGAGTCATGAGTGACCAGTTGTTATTGAGCAGATAAATGCAAGAGAAAAGGAAGCCTTCTTCTTCACTGGGATAAACTATCAGTCTCCCTTGACCTGCCTGCCTTGCTTTCTAAGTGAGTTAGCACCCTGTGTGCCTTTGAGTCAAAAGGCAAGACAGCAGAGCACTTGTTGCCAGTGAAAACTGTGCCAACAAGATGTGCTTAAACCAGAGAGATGTGATTTCCTCTGGGGAAGAGTAAGAGGGAAGTAGAGCTGGAGGAAAGGGACGCAAAGCATTGCATGTATTCCTCTAAGGGTCGTGTTGCCCCCGTGTTGTACTTTGTCATTAGCTGAATCACTGGAGCATCCTGTCAAATCAGCCTCCTGCCTAGATTTTTAAAACCTCTAATTGGCACCTGCATGGCACCCACTTGGCTACACATTATCAGTGTGTCTCCATTTGCCCTGCACAGCCTTTCACAGCTGTTTCTCCCAGTTTCAAGGCAGAGTCAGTAACCTGCCATGGCATGAGGCAACCCTGGCTTTAGACCCTGTGACATGACCTGCCTTTTGTGTAGCAGAAAAGCTTCACTTTATTTCTTTCCCTTTTAAGTATTAAAGAAACATTTCTCCATGTTTTCTGTTTATCACAGAATCTGAGCCTCTCTAGACGGGCTATTCTGAGCTCGTCCTCCTTTCTGATAATTGCATGTACATTAAAGCAAACACCCCTGCAGGGTTTCTCCACTCCCCTGTCCTTGCCAGCTCAGAGCTGGACAGCATTCCCTGGCTTGCAAGCACAAGGCTGTGCAAAAAAAGGCATGCCAAGGGCTGTCAAAGCTCTGGGGAAGAAGGCAAAGCTGCATGCTATTTCTGGTGTCTTACTTTGCCAGTGAGTTCAGATACCTCTTCTTTCCTAATGTCACGATGACTGCTAGGCCCTCCTGAGCCATGCATCAGTGATACCACTATTGAAATCTACAGTCCTTGTCCAACCTGTATCAATTTCTGGCTTTTCTGGGGGATACAAAAAATGAACAGGATCCAGGAGGGTCATCCATGGTAGTGACTGCAGTAGTAATTTTGAGAAGGTGGTCTATTGCATATTTCTGTGAACTATTGTTTTTCATTAAAAAAAGAAAAGAGGTGGGCCACTGCCATAAGATTTTTGAGGATGAGCTTTATCAGATTGCTGTTTAGAGA
The DNA here is from genome assembly GCA_013396655.1 of Campylorhamphus procurvoides. Lineage (NCBI taxonomy): Eukaryota > Metazoa > Chordata > Aves > Passeriformes > Dendrocolaptidae > Campylorhamphus > Campylorhamphus procurvoides. The sequence continues at coordinate 1,531,083 of WBMV01005603.1, read as the reverse complement.
GCTGGGAATCTCTAGATCTTAAAGTAATGACAAGCATTAGTGTCTTGTGCCTCTACCTGGGGCAAAGTCCTGGATTATAAGTACAGTAATGACACTTTTCCTTCATAAATGCCCTTCCACTGAAGGATTACGCAAAGTCTTACCTGAGATGAGTAGATTAGTTTTGTCCTTGGTTTACAGATAGAAGAGGTAGCAGACTGTGGAAAGCTGACTGCTGCCTGCGCCAGAGTGGTGCAACACACCACTGAACTGAATATACTGCAGTGAAATGCTGCCAGGCACATCAAGACAGATGCTTCCTACATCCCTGAGGTTGAAATCAAGACCTCCAAAACTCCAGAACTGTTTTCTCTCAGGATTTAGTTCTCAAGAAGTTAATACGCACACTTAAAATGATGAAAGAAAAGTAACTCAGGTTATTTCTTTTTTAATTGGTTTCTAGAGTGAATCTGAGGTAGTAAGTAGATATTCCCTTTCTACTCTGATTATCTCTTACTGAACATAGGCCATGCAGTGCTGTAGCTGAATCCCCTCCTCCAAGTGGTAGTCATAAGTCACTGCCTCTTCTCATGCTTTAGGACCGTATCCAAGCAGGACCCTGACTGGATGGTGCCATCCATCACTCACTTGGTCTGCATTTATGTTGCTAGTGAACCAACCAAGAGGTTTTTCAGAAGTGAATCATCAAGGCAGTTAGACAGCCCATCTGAAGGGAATTTTATCTTACATAGGCAAGATATCCCCCAGGAGGGAGAACATGGTTGGATGATCCTTATCGTAGCTAGTGCAATGGTCACATTTCCCATTAAATACCTGGTCTTCCCCATCCAAAGGGAACTTTCTTGGAGGTCCAATTTCTGAGCAGCTGCAGTACGTGTTGCTGATGGTGAACCTCAGTACTACTGGAAGAGTGTTATGGAAGTGGGTGCTTCTTCTATTTTGTTTTTCCTCCTTTTTGAAGCAAATCCAACTTTTATCAATTACAGGGTTGAACAAGCCCTCTGCAAATATCAGTGCATATCTTGAGACAAAAATAGAATAAACTAGCTACCCCCTGGGTTTCTGGTGGAATAGCTGTACAGTTGAAATTTACCCAACTTTTGTTTCCTGTTTGTACAAATGGCTTTCATCAAAGTGCTGGTCGTGAGTAAGTTAACGCCTACAGAGCTGTCACCATCAAGTACTGTGTATCACTGAATTCATAGCAGTTCTGGCAGTGCTGAACTGTGTGCATACATGTTTAAATGCATTCCCCACTTCTCTGAAGGAGCTATTTCCAGAGATCCCAAGTGTGGAACTGGATCTCTCAGATGACTTTTGACTCTGCACAGGGGAGTAAGTGTCTTTGAAAGACTGAGATTGGCACATGTACCAATACCCTTTCCTCCATCCTGGTATGTGAGGAAGGCTAAGGATTATGTAGTGCAAGAGTTGCTTTTGCTGTTTTTATGTGGTGCTGTAGAGAAAGAGAGATCTGGGGTGATAACCAACATGTTGGGAAATCCTCCTCCTCTGCACAGTGCTGAAAACTACCACTTTCTAATTTCCTGCAGGGTACCGTACTGACATTCAGGTAAAGTTGTCTGGGTTAAAGCTTAGCAGAAAGTGTTCTCTCAGGAAGCTGAAAGACATCAAGGACTAAAGGTGTAATGGGCCAAGTTCCTATTTACCTGTCTGATCCCTGCAAAGGAGATAGTAAGGAATGGTTTTGTAGTTTGCTCATGGTTTTTTTGTTAATATAGCAGCTCCAGGACAATCAGTTATTTGAAGGACTGGGAAAAAACCCTACTTAGTTGTCATTGTATGTTTCTTTAGGTCTTTTTCCTGCCTTTGTGGATTCCCAGAGGTGTGTTGTGCCTGACTCTGCAATGGTTAAACCACATCTTCTTGTGGAGTTTGTTTCACTCCTCTACAGTCTCCACAGTGCTGCATTAACTCCCTTCGACTTAGCCTAGGTCAAATCAGAGTGGTTACAGTGTGGTTTCAAGCAGCAAGCAATTTTTCTAGCAGCTGAGGAATTGCACTGGCTCCATCTCTAATGAATACCCTTAGCAGTCATGATAGGAATTTTGGGTGAGAACAGGGCTTGTACTAATTACAGGAACTTAGTCACAACTTGTTAACTCAGTGCTGAAGACATGCTCTTAGAAGTAGCCATGCTTGGACAGACTGGGAATTGAGAGAAAGCACAGTCTTATGCTTAAGGCTCTGAACACTGGCATCTCCAGTAATCTGGTTTAATTTCTTGTTCTGCATTGTATTTCTTATGTCACTTCTTATATTTTTTTCCCTTTCTGTGCCTCAGTTCTGCAGCTAGAAAATCACACTGCTGTTTGTCTTCTTCCCTGCATACATGGGAAGTTGTTTATTAGCTGATACGCAGTACACAGTGCAGCATGGCCACACCTTTGGCTGTGGAAGGTCAGGAGAGCCCTACATGGCATCTTAGTTTCTGTACTTTGAGAATATGTCATTGGCTTTGGATTGTGAGGCAGGAACAGCCTTGACTGCTCCCACAGCTAATTTTCTGCAGTAGATTTAGGACTTTTGTTTCAACCTTGGATTTTTCCTGGTTTTCTCTTCTGTGGGGCAGGGAGTGGTAAGGCTGAATAAATTTAATTTCTCTTAAATTATTTGAGAGCTAAATAAGAGACATTGTTACAATTTTCTGTATCCTCTGCATATAAAGAGGAGTGGAAAATGGAAAAATGGGAAGAAAATGTGTGACAATATCTAATGTATTCTAAGACCAAGTTTCTAATCTTCTCTGTTTCTTTTTGTTTCTTCCAGGTGGAGCGGGAAATAGCCATCCTGAAGTTGATAGAACATCCCCACGTTTTAAAGCTGCATGATGTTTACGAAAATAAAAAATATTTGTAGGTATTACTGGCTTTTGCCAGAGAAGGGGGAAGGGAAGGAGGAAGGAAGGGGGGGAGATCAGGGTTTTGGAACTTGGTAACATTTTTGAAAGAATGGACCAGGTGTGTTTTCACCCTCTGCTGGTGTCCATGTAATATTTGGTGCTTGGATAAGGAATGAACACTCATTATTTCCCTGGCTTTCCTCATTTCCTTCTCTGTACTTTCATAGAATCATTAAGGTTGGAAAATACATCTAACATCACTGTCCAACCACTAACCTAGTGCCACCATATTCACTGCTAAACCATGCCCCCCAGTGCCACCTCCACATGTTTTTTGAACATTTCCAGGGATGGTGATTCCACCATGTCCTGGAGAGCCTGTTTCAATGCCTGGCCATCCTTTCAGTGAAGAAATTTTTCCTAGTATGCAATCCAGACCTCCCCTGGTGCAACTTAAGGCCTCGTTCTGTCACTTCTTAACTAGGACAAGAGACCAACCCCGACTCATCTACAGCCTCCTTTCAGGTAGTTGTAGAGATCTGTAAGGGACCCCTGAGCCTTTTTTTCTCCAGGCTAAACAGCCCCAGTTCCCTCAGCCGCTCCTCATAAGACTTTTGCTCCAGACCCTCTATCAGCTCCGTAGTCCCTTTGTGGACATGCTCCAGCACCTCAGTATCTTTTTTGGAGTGAGCCTTTACTTGTATGCTGTTTCTTTTTTTTACTTAAAATGGAGGAAAGAGGACAAACCAATGCTTTCTATCAAACAGCAGAAGATGAGGAAGGTTTGTGCCTGTAATATCTGGAACCATTTTGAATCAAAAAAGTAGCAGACTTACAGTGGATAATTTTGATAACCTCCTTTGCCTAATAGCTTTCATTGAAATCCTCAATATTTTAGATTTTCCCCATTAATAAGTTTTTGGTTTTAATCTGAAATCTCCTGATGGTTCTGCAGTAACAGGTAGCAAAGCTTTTTTTTTAAGATTTTTTTCCCCCCAGATCATTACCAGTACCAGACAGGGGTGTTGTCCACAGACAAGCATTTTAGCTTGATTTAGGGCACTAGATACGTTGGATCTGTTGTCAAACAAACAGGTCACATTAACAGGAAAAAAAAATCAATGTTCTCCAAATGGAAAATGGCGACCCAGTAGGGAACTTAGTGCTGTTTTCATCTTTTTAACAGATTACAAGTAAAAGAGAGTGGTTAAAAAAGATTAAACAGTTTTTTAAAAGCCACAATCCATTGGTGACTTCTTTTGAATGTCACAGCGCAAGAAGGGAATTACTGTTTATCCAAAGAGAAGTGTGTTGAATGGAGGTAACAGTCCCTCATGGACTATTCAGCCAGTCTTGTTACTGGAGCAATGAATTCCCGTTTTGAGAAGTGAGGCCTCTCTGCCTAAGGGTTAGCTTAGTAGAGCAGGCAGTAATTTCTTTTGGATTCCCCACGCTCCTCTGGGGCAGAGCCTGCCATCCACAGTGCAATGCGGTTGCCAGAAAGAGCTTGTGTAGGCACTGCGTGGAGGCTGGCTCAGATGTTCTCAGAGCTGCATGCTCAGTCTCTGTCCTCAGTGGCATAAATGGCCATGGCTCCATGAAGCCCACTTTGCCCCGGCTGAGGACAGAGACCCAAATCTAATACAGCCTGCTCCGTGTGCAGAAGGGTAGCAGTGGAAAATCAGGCTTTACAGGGAGTAAGTTTTCCTTTAATCCTGAAGAGAGGCACTGTTGGTAAGAGTATAGTCCTCTGTATTCTGGTCTGAAGGGGGGTAGGATGAGGCCCCAGGCTTTCTTTTGATTAAGATGGAGAGAATATTCTTCTTTCTGATCTTTCTTTGTTTCTGTGTTATGTAATCTTAGGTATACACACACTTGCATAAACATAGTGTACAGCTGATATGTTCCAGATAGGTGTAGTATACTTGAGCAGCATTGATAATGTATAAATACTTGCAGAAGAAAGGCCATGAGGGGATGTGCTTTAGAGGTGCTGAAGCTTTCTTCGTGCTCTGAATGCCTATGAAGCCAGCAGCTGAACGGAGCTCTCTTTACCCCAAAAGACTTGGGGGCTGTTTTATTCCCTGTGAAAAACACCTAGTTATCAGAGCAGTGGGAATGGTGATACACCATTATTTTCAAAAGAAAATACTGCATTTCTTGTCAGGAAAATATCTTCCTGATGAAAATCACCTTGAAAAGGAAAATATCCCATATCTTTAAGCTATATCTGGATATCCTGGCTTCTAAAAAAAATGTTGGGCTCCAAAGCATGCTTTGCCAGTGACCATTTAACCTTTAACAATCAGTAAGTCTGCTTTATGCTGTAGCTCTTCTGCCTGTAAGATTAAGCTGTCTGAATCCCCTTGAAAAGGCATCAAATCCCTCTGCTGAAAGACACTGACTCTGAAAGAACCAATGACTGTTAATTATGTTTCATTTTTTATTAGTCACTATTTTAAAGAAAGGGCACAATGCTGAGCTCCTGCCAAGCCTCCGTGTTCAAAATTAGAAGCAGCTGTGGCCTTGGATAAATCTGAGAGGTGGAAGAGAGTGCCTATGGAGGGGTGAGGTGTTACACGTGGGGGAGGGGGCTGAGAATTGTGTGTGCGTGTACTTTCCCAAGTAATAGACAGGGTGACCTCTGGTTCTCACCAGCATCAAAAAAGGGGTTGCTCTCTGGTTGTGGCAGCACCTTTCCATCATGCATGCCTTCTCAGCAGTAACAGTGGTGGCATGGTTTCAGAGGAGCTCATGAATTATGGGTGATATTTCAGAAGCCAGAGACTAATCACAGTGGAGCGCTGGGGAGTATTTCCTCGATAAATGTTAATTTCACAAATCATGTTTGACTTTTAGTTTATGATTTAATTTGTGACAAGGGGCTTTGGTTGAGTAGATTCCTAATGCAACCATGAATCAAATCCTTTTTCCACAGTTTCTGTAACACTGAAAATGAGTTTTAAAAAATAATAATAAAAATCTGTTAGCATACGTGTGTTAGCCAAGCAGTGTTTTTCTGTTTGTTTTAGTCAGGTTCTTTTTGCCAAGATGGTTGGAGAGATGGAGAAAGCTATGAGATCTAAGATTCCACCTCTTTATCCAGCATTTTGAGTTGTCTTATTTAGTAAGCTTCTGGACTACAGATCTAGGAATGTGGGGGAAAACATGGTTGCACTGAGGCTCTCTGTAGTTGTGCTGGTATACCACCTCAGATATACACTATGTTGTCTAAATGAGCAGCATTACTGACAGCTGAGTTATTTCGTATTTGTTGTACAATCGCACTGATGGCCTTCAAGCAAGACTGGGAGTCCACAGGAATAGATAATTTAGAAATAGCAATAGACAATCAATGCCTCCCTCTCTTCCATCATAAAATGTTAATAGACAAAACAGCCAGGAAGAGGGATCATCTTCCCTTTTTAAAGATCAAGTCGAAGTGGCCTGGTATGGGGAATGATCAGCGAGCAACCAAAATTTGTGTATGCACCAGTCCTTTTGACTAATGAAGTTCAGACAATCAGGAATTTTAGGGCAGTGTAAATTACAGAATCATCCTGGAATAGGTTGGGTTGGAAGGGACCTTAAATATCATCTGGTTCCAATTCTCCTGCCGTGGGCAGGGAACCTTTGATTAGACGAGGTTGCTCAGAGCCCCATCCAACCTGAATACTTCAGGCCTTGAATACTTCCAGGAATGGGGCATGTACTAATGAACTAAGGGAAGGAGCAAGTGAGCCACAAAGATGATAGGAGTGTGTTTCAGTGTGTTCTGTAATGCATATCAGAGGAGACACACTCCTTTGGTCACACAGTTTCTGCACTGTGTATGAACTGTGTGAACCTGGGTGATGGTCCTGTTTTCTCTGTGCTGTGCACAGAAGAAGCCTTTCCTGAACTGTCTCTACACAGTGTTTGTGTAGCATCTGGAGAGGACGACAGAGTTCATACACTGTTAGCAGCACTGCCACTGTGAATGAGCAGGAGGTTCTCATTAGCAGACTTGTTGAGGATTAAAGAAGAGGAATCATGCAAAGCCCAGTCCCTCATGAATGAAGTGACTGCCTCAGATGTTTTCTAGGAAGCAATCTTATGCGTTATTATTAAATCTCTGATGTGTATATTTACTGCATTTTATTTACTATGTTTTATGCAGTACAGTCAGCATTTCTTTTGATTATAGAAAAGCAATTGTCCGACTACTGGAGAAGCTGTTAGCATAGCAAACTAAGTGCTATCATACAGTCCACAGGAGATGGAACTCCCCTTTCCAGAGAAGATAAAGCTGACTGATACAGTTCTATTGCAGAACCTCCAACAGTGGTGGCATTATGTGTTTTGATATCATTTGATTAGCTATTTAGTTTAAATTGTCAGGGGTTTGGTGGGGAGCAGAAATAAAATAATAAAAATACATAGTAGGACCACTCCATGCCATTTTCTTTCAGATGTTTATAGTGGTATTTCTTGATCTCCTTTGAGTTGATATCTGTGTGTATATATATCTGTAAAATTCTCTTTCTAGGTGCATAAAGATATGTGTATAGGTTTACATTGATTAATTTTCAAATCTTCACACTTAAGATTTCAAATTTTGTGGCAGCATTTATTTTAAATCTTTGTGTTGTCCAACTCAATCAGCATTTTAAGCAAGAATCTGTTTTGAGAGGAGTGGACACCAGACTGTTGTTCTCTGAAGTGAGCCATGCCTTCACTCATCAGCACTTTTCCAAGCTGAAGTCCCTTTCTGATCATTCAGCAGTATAATGCTATCACTAGGCAAGTGCCCATGCCTCACTGCAGTGTACACAACACACCACCTCCTGACTTCAGAGGGGAATGTGCATCACAATGAGCCAGATAACAACATTAAAATGTCCTCCTCCCTCTGCACAACTCACGTTCCTGGCTTACCCAAGATCAGCTGACAGCAGGAGTTGAAGATGTACAACTCTGGTGGTGTCTGCAGAGTCCTTTGTGCTACCAGTCGTCTCCTGCAGGGTTTTCCTGTAGTTCTGTTTATTTTTGTTGAAAACTAATTGTGAGGTGCCAGAGGATGCAAGAAAGAGAAAAAAAAAAGGTTCTCTTTGTTCTGTTAGTAGTAGGCAAAGACTTTGACATTTAATCCATCTGCAGGGAAAGCTGTCTAAAGGCAGCAGGAGGGTTCAGAAAGCTGGAGCAGCTCCAAGGGTCCAGCACTGAAAATAAATGTTGTGGTAGGCATGCTTCTTGGTGGTCAGGTTGTGGGGTGTCAGGTGCTGTGAATACAGGGAAAGAATAAAACGGGACTAGAAGGCAAAATGGCATTCTACCTGAGCCTTTATTAAAACTAAGAGAAATATTAGTAACCAGCTACTGTGACCCCCTTTCTTCTGCTGTTGACATGTTTTAGTAGTGTCTGTAATTACAGGCATGTGTAGTCAAAGGAAAGCCAGTCAGCGGTAGGAGTGGAGGTTTTGAGTCCATGATGCTGGGCTTGGGAGAACACAGGCTCACAGTGGAGCAATTCTGTGATGTGAGCAAGCAAGGGGAGATGGAGCTTGAGAGCTACAGTAAATTCACATGCTAACTTCTCTTCCAGACTTTGGTAGGCAGTGTTATGTGTATCTGGGCCCTAGCTGTTATAGCAAAGGCCACTTTGCTCTGAAGAAGAAAACCCTGAAGTATATGGTCACTAGCAGAATTGCAGCAGTGACCTGATGGGTGTTGTCTCAGCTCTGCCCATCCTGTGGTGCAGATTCCTCTGGCTATATCCATGTCATGGCTGCTGCAGTACCTTGGCATACATGACTACACACCATGAAGGTGCTACTCAAAAACACCTTTCATCCCAAATAAAGATACAGAGCGCAGCAGCGTAATCTACTACCCCTTTTCCCCAAAAGCCCCCCTTGTTCAAATGTAATGAGCAATCAAATATAACCTTCATTCAAACATGAAAACTAGAGTTAAAATCGTCTTTTAGAAAAAAGAAAATCTAATGCATGCACATTTTCTTGCAGGCAAGGAAAAAAAAAAATACAGAGCTCCTGGCCCAGTGCCAAATTAGGGTTTAAAAATTCATGCCCGCCATAAGAATTTATATAATTTCTGAATAATTTATAGGCTATGCCAATAACAAGGGGCTTAATATCTGAGAGCGGTTATTTAATCAATAGAAAACAGTGCAGAGAAAAAACTGTCAAAGAACTACAGAGTATGTCAGCCTGGGCTGGGCAAGTTTTAACCTCTTCCCTGCTACATGTGTGTTCAGTCATATATATGTATAGAAGGACACTTTTCAAGTAGGGTGGTAGCGTGGAAGAGGAATCACCAGGTCTTTTTTCTTCTAGAGGCTTTTCAATCCGCTATTTCCGATGGATCCTTTGTTGGTTCACCAGAGCTTTGAAATGTAATGAGCTTTCTAGGTCTCAGCTGAACTGGTCAAAAGGAGTAGCTAGTTTCTTGTGAATAATCTGCTGGGATTGTGGGTTGCTGTGAGATGGTCCAGAGTTCATTGAGGTTGGTGGCAGTGCCTAGCCCATACCATTTGTGGTGCAGCCATTTCCCTTTTTTGTGTGATTGTGTGGCCAAATTTCAAGAGGGTTTTAAAGCTGTGGGCACTAATAAACATGGGAAAATAAGAGAACTACAGACTTACCTGTCTTTATGAAGGAGATGCCTACCTGACTGGTAATTGCTCAGACACATCTGCATCAATTCTAAAGTGTCTTGATCCATGCTGTGTTCCACAGTTTCAGGATTATGCTCATGATTTCCATGTAATAATTAACTATTAAGTAATAAAACAGAGTAGTTGAGCTTCTCAGCAGGTGTGGTCATTTCATCATATGCCTTACCCATAGGCATCACAAAATGGTAAACTCTTGAGTGCAGAGGAAGCAAGCAGGAATTCTTCCAGTGTTTTCTGTATTTGTGTGTGTGTCTTTCTATATAACTGCATCTGGGGTTTGCATCTTGCTGGAGTGCATGTCTGAAGTTGTACATCTTAAAAACTAGCCAGTGCCACGTGAATATCTAGTCTAATTCTGGCATAGATAAGTGGTTCCCTAGCAGACAGCTAATTGCAAGCACTGATAAACAAACCTTCTATTTCCTGACTGAAACAAGAAGCTCTGTGAATCAACTACTATTCCTAGAGCATCAGAGAATGTTTCTTGGTAATCTTTATTTTTTTGTTTTTATAATACTTACTTGAAATAGTTTGTGTTTCAACATGAGTGTTCATCTAGAGATCTATCTCCATTTAACACTTTTATAATAATAAATACATTTGTATTGCCCCAGAGGACCTAATTGGTGTAGCTGTGAACGTCTTGTAAATTGTCCTGAGAAAACAGGAGCTGCATACCCACATGGGGATATATAGTGATGGGCTGTTTCAGGCAATCCATCTGGCAAGGATTTTAGTATTTAACACCATTTTTGCTAATGGCTGGGACAGCTTTTCATTCTTTACAGATCTGGTGTGTTTATTTAGGGGTTTCTGCTATTTTGCCAGAACTGTCTGGTTGTGTATGGTCCTGATGTTCTCTGTGCCAGTGAGTCTTTCTTTAACAGCATTTTTCCAGGCATTGCTCGGAGCCAGCCTGTTTCTTTACCTACAGTCCTGTTTTGGAGGTAGATGTAGCTGCCTTGCCTCAGTGAGGGCTCTGTGAGTTGTTCCTCTAAGCTCCCTCGGGCTTGGGCAAAGGCATCTTTTAACAAGCTGTAGCATAGTCCACCACACAGGAAGGAGAAATAGTCACAAAAAGTGTCTTTTGTGCTGTTTTAAGTGAAGTCTTCATAGTACTGTAGTGCAACAGTACTGCTCATGGAGAAGTCCTTGCTGTGCTGGCACTGGACAAAAGTGGGATAAAACCAGCTTACAGTCCAAAACACAAAGCAACTGTTGTGAAGTTCAAGGTTATGTCAGGCATCACAGCAAAGAACAGTCTTCAGGAAGGACCTGAAGAAAAATGATGATGTAGCTCTGTCATTAAGAGTGCTGCTCTTCCAAGTGTAGAGGGGATGTTACGAGAGCACAGAATTGTTTGCCTGGATATTTAAGAAGTGGATGATAGAATCTTGCTTTGAAGGCTGGTCAGAGGCAGAGCTCAACCACAAAGGCCAAGCAAGAGATCCTAGATTGTTTACAGAAGGGGCTACAAGAAATGAAGTTCATGTTAGATGAAGTGTTAAAAAAGGAGAATGATGGAGGCACAGAAAGAGTGGTCAAAATGTAAAGCTAAGAAAATGCTACTTCATTGATAGTCTGATATCTATTTTGAATAACCAAAAGTGGAGCCAGAATGTGTTTATCAAAGATATGATTATGAATTATTTTAGATACAAGATACCTAGCTAAAATTAGACATGACATTTTAACTATCTGGATGCATAGGAAAATTAATATCATAGAGGTATAATAAAGAAAACATCTAAAAGATACCCCTACAGCCAAGGTGTAGGGACCTGAAGAAAGCCTGAATCAAAGGTAACGCTCACACTACAAGCCTGAATTGTAATCAAACAAGCAGTGTTGTCTCTAGGAGTGGAGGAAGGAAGAAGTGTAATGGGGTGGTGGTGAGTCTAAAAGTTTTGTTTTAGCTGATATTGTTGTGTTTAAGCTGATGTTAGGAAAACTAAAGATGTTAAAGCTGAAACCAAACGTCATAGTTTATTCAGGAGAAAAGGAAAAAAATATACTGATATTTTATCTGAGTGTCTAAATTTGCAAATGTGAAACTGGTGGGCCATGACATCCTGTGATATCCACAATACAAGTAAGCTGAGGTAATGAGGAGGAGAGGCACAGTGCTTTTATGTTAAATTTCTAGTCTAAGCTACAGAACAAGCCATACTCAAACATGGGGAGGGTACTGTCAATTAGAGAGGTCTGCAGTCTGCTGGTTCCTGGCATAGCTGGAATGTGAGGTGCGTAAAGGTTATTTAAGACTACATTTCTCCACATTCATGTTGGCTACGTCACGTCTTTCACATGCAAAAATGATCCCTCCTTTGCTATTTGCTTTTTAAGTTTTTCTAATTATTTCTTTACTGTTTTGGTTCCTGAAAGAACAAGTAAAATGAACCAAAAAGAAAGAAAGAAAAGAGCCTAGCATTATTCTAAGCTTGCTTTTATAAGCTGCATGAACATCTCTGATATGACACATAGTGGGTCATTTGAGGTTAGGAATTCAGAATCTTTTATTGAGGAGGTGGTGATGACGGGATGCAGATGGAGAAATGGCAGAAGAATAGACTGAATGCTTCTGGATGCAATCTCTGTTCCTCTCCAATTGGCAAAAATTATTCTTGTATTTAACATTCAGCTTCTTTGTTTTTAAAGACCAAAATCTTGTCTCCTTCAAGCTCTGAAACTTAATCAGAGATTTTTAGTTTCATGTCTTGGCTTGTAGCAGGGACATGAGATATTAATGCAAGATGTGGGCCTTGGTGTCTTTATGAAAGCAAGCTGTGGCCTGTGAAAATATTTGCAACATCATAAAGAATATATCTAGTGAGGAAAAGTAATCTAGAATTTATTTTGGCATGCACTTCACTTCATATTGAGTTGCAGAACTCTGATGTTTTCTGGCTTTTCCAGTGTCCTAGCAAGCAAAGGGGAAATTGGTGGTGGGGACAGCATGGAGTAGAAGGCTCAAGGGACCACAGGTGCTAATCCCAGCTCTGATACGGGGTGACTGTAACCCTGGACAAGTCACACTTTGCAGTTCCCTATCAGTAAAGAACAGGAGGTTTATGTTTGTTAATACTTGAGTCTCTCATGTGAAATACAAGGATTAGAAGAGCTGGGGTGTGTCCAGAGCATCCAACATATGAGAGCTAAGTGCTCTTACTGAGTCTTTTGTCCTAATGTAGGTCCTCTCTGTGTTATCCCAGCACGTAGTGTGCATGCTGCCAGCCGGAGACTGGGTCCTTCCTTTCCTTGAACCTCATTTCAATGGCTATTACAGAGCAGGTTTTCTTATGTTTTTACAGTAGGAAGACTGATGTTGTCAGTCTTACAAAGATAGGATCAAAAAAAGCTTTATTCACCAAGAAGTTGCTTTTCACCTCTAAATGCAATAGCAGAGTAGTTCTAGTTACTGTTCTGGGATTTTTAGAATTTGCTTGCTTGCTTAGAATAAATGGGAAAAGTAGTACTACAGTGAAACAAGAACCTATCGTATCTGGGAATGATAAAAGGGAAAGGAAACTCAGAAAAATGCTTCTTAGTGTTTTTCTCCCCTAGAGGCTATGTGTTATTTACCTTCTCCCAGATCCTTCAAGAGCTGGCATTGGCATATTTCCAATCCTGTAGCACTTTGCTAAAGTGAAGGATTTTAGGTACTGATGTGAACTCAGAAGAGTTGTAGTCTCTTATGTGCCATAGATTCAGGAAAGATGTAGTATCTATATGCCTTATTTTCCAGCCTCTGGAATAATGTTATTTCTTTGCTTTGCTTTTTCTGTTTGGCTTTTCCAGAGTGTTTATTCTCTTCTTCTGTGTGCTATGTGTGGCACACTCACACATACACAGATGGATAGATACAGACATACAGCACTTGGTGGAGTTTGTGTAAGCTGTACAGTGATAGTTAGAACCAGGGCAACACTTGGAAATGTTTAAATCCCTCCTGTTGGCCTGTTTGGAAATAACAAGTGTACCACTACTGTTCATGTAACGCGCCAGCAGAACATTGGCTTGCACAGAGATGGAGGCAGGTGCTCAGTTATGCCCCTGTCTAACAGCAAATCTCCTAGTTGGGGGCTATCCTAAAAAACCCCACATTGTATTAGAGAGAATAGGGTTGGCAGGCGACCGGGTGCAAATCTGAACTCGGGAATCCCAGCTGCAACATTGCCATGGAGCACTTGTGGAGTGATCCCTGCAGCATTTATTTCTTGCACTCAGCACTGTGGAATGTGTTTGTCGTCCTTCTCACTCATGTCACGTTGGGGGCTTTGTCAGATCAGAATACATCATTGCTGTGCTCCTCTGTGTCCCTTGACTTGTCATGGGCACAAATCTTTTTCAAATGCTCTCCCCTGTTCATTTCCATTATTATATCTGGTGCTTCTAGGTGGCACACAAAAAATTAATAACCTTGTAAATGCTCCCTGTCTTTCAATTTGTTTTATTTTTCTTACAACATGTCAGTGCATTTTTGTTGAGTGTTTTTAATAAGATGAAGTTGATGAAAATAAATTGCTTTGCAGTTCCTGCTGTGGGTGACAGAAATGCTGGGTCTGTAATTTTCCAAAACTGTGCATTTGAAACCAGTGTGGATGGTGTTCTGTATGCCTGTAACTGCAGTCAGCTTTGTAAGATACCTCCCAGAAAAAGAAAACAGCTAGCAATTTGAATTTTGAGGCCAAGATGCACTGCTGTATCCAGCTTGTGCTGGGCACAGTGAGAGAGGGAGCTGTCAATAAGAATTTTAGGATTGATTCTGTGCCAGGCTAAGGTCTGCCATATTGACTAGTTAGCCAGATCTGTGTCTAATATGAGGCAGAGAATGAAGTGTATGGCAAACCCTCTTACCAGATTGTCTGCTAGCCAAGGCTTAGAAAGCAAGGATTGAGACTTGCCAGTGTGGGCACCCCAGTGCCTATGGCTACTGCATATCAGCTTTCTTCTGAGCATTTCAATGACTCGCTCAAAAATATAATGTGGATAAACAGTGATCTCCAAATTACCAAGGTGTACTCAGCAGACAGTCTGGTAACTACTCATCTACCCTGGAGAGAAGATAAGCCACATATTCCAAATAGGATTTTCAAGTTAAGATTTTTCTCTTTTTTTACTTGCTTTACTGAAAGGGAAAAAAGTCAATATTACTTTATTTCTTGTAACTGTTTTAATTTTGATCAAAAATGAAAAAATAAAATTGTAATTCCTTAAAGCTTATAGTTTCATTTTGTTGTTCCCTTTTTGTGCTTTTTTACTACCTATTTACTGACAAGACAATACTAATGTCTGTCTTACTGCAGTCTTTGCTGCATTTCTGTAAGACAGGGAAGTGCCTTCTCCTTGTGTTAGGGAATGACATGTGGAAGTTGCACAGGAGCTGATGGTAAACCAGGAGCTCAGGTCCCACTTTTGCAACTTCAAGGCTAATGCCATTATCATTAAGGCAATTTTACTTTCCTCAGAACTGCTTTTAGTCTTTCTACTGTCCTATCTATTTGGAAGCTTTGAAAACAGGAATAATTATGACCCCAAATTGATACTGGTCTTCTTCACTTTCCATTTCAAGTTCAGAAATTTCCTCAGAGATTATGCTGCTTGAGGTACAGAAAAGACAGTATCCTGGATTAATTATTTTTCATTGTCCACTCAAATTTGAAGAGTTGGATTAATGCTGGTAGTAAAACTATCCTGCTGTGGAGCAAAGAATTGATGGATCATGCTGCACATACAGTCCAGCTTGGTCTGCTGTGCTGTTCGGAGGCGGGGACTGAGTATTACACTCAAAACTTGGAAAAACAGCTAATTCTTGCTTGCAAGTTTTCTGGTAATGTCTCACAAACAAAGTGCCAAAGGTGTGACTCCACTGTTCATATTTACATTGTTGCTTTAAAGATCACATCCCTTGTCCTGAGACCCTGAAACTCACTTCAAGGGTATTGGGCAGTAACTGAGGAGTACAGGTTTCTCTAACTCTCTTACAGGGTTTAAAGAAGCTGACAGAGCCAAAGAACAGAAGTAATTTTTCAGTAAAAATAAAAGAATTGGTTTTTTATACTTGCAATTTCAGATTCTGGGTAAATTATCTCACTTTACAATTTCTTCATTTTGTGTTAAAATAGTATGTGCCAGGCAAAAAAGCAAAGAGGCACTTGGCCACAAAAAGCACAATGGAGATGCAAGAAGTTTATGGAGGTTTCAAGCAATCCTCTTGCTTAGTCCATATTGTATCTGGTTTGTTTTTAAGTGCTTCAGTTGATGGTGTTCCTGCCATTTCCCTGGAAAAAATGTTTTATTCCCATTATTAGGCAACATTTCCAGATATTTATACTGTTTTCCTCTGCTTAACTGCCTTTCATTTCCCCCACTTACAACAGGACAATCCACCCATGGCAAGTTCTTTCCTTTCAGAAGTTTTCACTCTTTGCTCTGTGACTGCCAGGAGTGCCATATGAGGTCTGGAGTTTCCTCTCTTGCTCCTAGGCCCCCTTTGTGCTGCATTTATTCACTCAGTGTCACATTTTTCACATGTGAGTTGCAAGGACAGGAAGCTACTCCAGAAAATCACTGCTGTTCAGCGGCAAAAGCTGAAGCTTTTATGTAGGCTGCTCACATGTAATTCTTCTTTTTTTTTTTTTTCATAATTTATATTGTTCGCCTCTTTTTTTAACTCACTCTAATTTGTTGACATCTGTCTGCTTCTGTCTGAGTGCAGCTTTGCCACAGCTGTTTTATAAAAGAACTGTCAGCTTGGTTAAAGGATCTGAGGCTTCCTGGTACACAGTCTTACTCCACTGCAGCTCTAAGAGCTGCTGTGGAAGCTTATACCTGATTATTCTCTTCCCCTCCTGATCTTTTGAGTAATTTTTGGCTTCTGGGTAATCTCTCATGGTGATATTGGACACTGAATCCAACAGTGTCAGATCTAAAATTTGCAGAACCCCTGTTAAAATTACTAATCACTCCTGATTTTAAAATTCTGATTCTCTTCCACTGTTATATCTGGAAGTGTTCTCCTTGGCCATGTAAAAATAGAAGTATTTGTATGCAGCTGTGTGAATGTGAGGGGTTGGTATGATCACGTACTTACAAAATCCTGGCTGTGTTATTTTCTAGGTATTTGGTGCTAGAACATGTGTCAGGTGGGGAGCTCTTCGACTATCTTGTAAAAAAGGGAAGATTGACACCAAAAGAAGCCAGGAAGTTCTTCCGACAAATCATCTCTGCTTTAGACTTCTGCCATAGTCATTCAATATGGTAAGTACAGCCACTTCCACAGGAGTTACCAGTTATGTAAGAGCACATAATAATGGGATCTTATCTTGATACTTTTACTTACTAATACGTGACTGTTGTTATAAAGTTCCAAAAGCATTGGGTAAAATGCTGATGTATTCTTTAATTCTTGACCATCTGTGAGACAGTGTACCAGTCACAGACAGACTTTTCATGGAGAAGATTTTCTGTAATTTTTCACTAGAGAATTCATTCACAGGGAATGCTTTAAACAGGAAAACCAAAACTACCAAGGGAAGCCAGTTTCATTTCCATAAGTTTTGGTGCACTTACTAAGAATTATATACACTATATCAGAATGAATCCCTGGAGAAACCTGGGACAATTGTGAGTACAACAAAGTCATTTTATGATTTCCTTCAGTTGCTGAAAACCTGCTGTCTTTTGGCAACCTTCACTGAGTCCCTTCTGGGCATTTGAGTCACCATTGCCTTTAATTTCCTTTCCAGTAGGGAAGAATTTTCTTATACTTATTAATTCCATCATATTATTTAACCATTAAGTGTGGTTTAACCTGTGATTTCAGGTGGTGTTTTAAAATGGACCAGTTTCTCCTTCATCTACAGCAAGTGTAGAGAATTTAAATGACACTGAAATCAAGTTGTTGTAATCAGTTTGAGCACAAGAGTTTCTGTATGGCTACTGACCCATAACTGCCTGCTCCTTGCTCTCATAAATGCAGCTCCTTGCATTTAGGTTGGCTGGGGGAGAATTACATTATGTCTGCATGGCTGCTTCTCCATAGCCACAGCCAGCCATAGATCCCCCACTCCAGGAGGCCAAGGGCCACTGACAGATACTGCAGTAGCCGGATTTGCATAATCACTTCTCAGTAGCCATATTGGGATTTTCTGTACCCCCAGGTCTGCACTGAAAACTCATAAACCAGATGGCCACAGCATAAAAGGTTACAGCAAAAAACGGATGCTTAAATATTTAACTTGCTTTTCTAGTCACTCCCCTACATCTCTGACTCATTTCAACAGTAAATAGTATTCTGAAAGAAAACGTATTTCTAAATGGAAACAGAAAGCAGAGCCTTTCTTGAGGATATAGAGAAGAGTATACTGTTAGCAGAAGAGGCAGTTCAGAGGTGGTAGATCTGGGTGAGAAGGTCCTGAGGATGGTGTCTGCCTTTTACAGGCAGGGTTACAATAGAGAAATTCCCGGAGAAGCCAAGAGCAGGTTGCATGGCCTAACTAGAGGATCTAAGTTTTCCCTTTTGGCAGAGATATCTGATCAATTTTATTCTGTGAATTTCACAATTTTTCCTCCCTGCTATTCAACTGCACTGAGTGATCATGACCTTCTTAGAACAACATATGACCCTGGTAGGTTGCAGAGCTGTTACTTTTTATGTACACTGGGCAGTTTAACCACTGGTGAATTGCATACATATGTGTTTCTGTTCCCTAGTTGGCTTAATACTTAAAGATCCAGTCCAAGAATACTCAAAAATGTTTAAGTACAACTGAAGACAAATTATTTACTCTTCCAAATGAATATTCCAGAGAAATCTGAATCTCTGTAGGGATAGACGTTTCTACTAAAGAATTCATATGTGCACATATGTGCTAGTCCTTTGAGCTTGTGAAAGGTACCTCTTTATCTGGGAGACTTTAATAAACTGACTGAGGATCATGGTGAGGCTGACAGACAGACAAACAGACAGACAGACAAGCACCTCTGCAGGTTTAATGATACATGAAATCGTCAAGGCAGAATGCCTTGATTCTTGAGGAATCCATTTTCCTCTATTAAACATATTGGATTGTGGGCAGTAGCCTTGTTTATAAGTAAATCCCCTGTCTCCTTGCTAACTCCCACTCGACTAGCATCTAGTTTTGAACAACTGAGCAGTAAATCATAGCCTCTCCCTCCAGGTCACTCTGAGACTTGTGTAGTCTGTGTTATATTAGATTCTATGGTGTATTCTGGACTGTAACCAGAAAATCAGAGCATGCATAAGTATATATGTGTGCATGTGTGTGAGTATAAAAGTTAATGTGCTTTCCTAAGCAATGAAGCCTGACCTTATCCTGTCGTGGGGCAGTGAAATGACAAATCATCTCATCAGCCAGGTTATCCAGTTATGACCACGTTGAAAAATGAAGGCTTCTGCTTTGGTTAATGACTAAATGTGGGTGCTTCTAACCTACTGGCAGAATAGATTGATAGCCTGGTGTCCCCAGCCCCATATCATTGTCCCATCTTCTTCCTGTACCTCCCAAAACACTTTGAAATACCTGTGGCTTACTTTCACAGCAGTACGTAACCACATTCAGCATTCACTGCTCAAAATGCATTGATGTGCCAGGATTCCGGAATCAAAGATTCAGGAAGGAATCCCCAATCCTCCCATCAGTAAAAGGCTTCTGTTGCTACTGTGTGGAGAGATCGCCTCTGTCTGAGATGTGTTTTCAAACAGGAGGCTGAGTAAAGGAAGCAGAATAGGTGTGGAGCTTGAGTCTGTTTGTGTGTTGTTTTAAAAACGTATGTGCTTTCTGTTCTTGTTCTGTTTACTGGAAACAGTGGGGGAATATTTGATGTACCACACTCTGTGGTGCAGTCACTTGTGGGGTTTTGTGGTACAGGTTGGCCATGGGGGAATGCTTGTAGGTAACCCACTGTAGGGTCCTCTGAGGATTTCTCTGTGTGCATAGCACTGAGCCATGCTAGGGACCCCCAGGCAGCTGAACCCACTGTGCACTGAACAGACAGCACCATGCAGAGGTATCTCCTGGGATCCTGCGTTACCTCACTGTTTTACTGAGCTGGCAAGACAAGCAGTGAGCTCAGTGATGCAGCATTATTGCTTCTACTTCCAGCTCTTCCTCTGTGCTACCTCTGAGGGCTCTGCACTGCGCTGCAGTGCCTGGAGCAGACACACTCAGCAGCAGTGCCAGAAATGGCAGAGGAACCTGAGCTTCCCCAGGCACTGGGGATCTGTAGGATCGTCTGAGCCTGGGAAGTTTTCCTTGGCCAGAAGTGATGATGTGTTCTTTTCCCTAAGCTGCCATTCACCCAGCACTGGGTGTCTGCTCTCCTAAATTCAAGGCCTTTACGATGCCTCTGCTGGGTGTCCCAAATCAGTAGTCCCTTTTTAATGTCCTGCCCCCACACTGTGGGAGAGCTCTCGGCTAATTCAGTGCCGACTCTGTGTTCTGTCGGAAACAATGTGGGAGCGCCTATCGGGGCAGGTCACAAATCCCCGCGTTCCTCGGGAAGAGCCCGTTTGATGCCGGTGGAGGGGATGCTGCAGCGGCAGCCGCGGGAGGGAGGGATGCAGGCAGGGATGCAGGATGGAAGGATGGGAGGGCGCCTCATTGGCTGGCCGTGACATCACCGGCGGGAGCGGGGATTGGGCTGCGCATCCTCCCTGACCTGGGCCCCGGCTTTGGGCAGCATCGTGTTTGGTGTCTGTATCTCACAGGCTGACAAATAAAAATATGATTACAGAAAATGCCCCGTGGCAAACCTTATTATGGCTTCAGAGATAACAGATAATGCCAATTATTGCGCAGGGCAGTGGTGACATTGAGAGGAAATCCCCTGCGGTAATGAGCAGTGAGATGATTATTTCATTTTATTTTTATTTTGGTTGCGTTTCATTTTGTGGGGTTTTTTCTTTTTTTCCCTGAGCATGCACAAGAGGGGTTAAGGCAGGTTCTTTATGAATATTGATAAATGACAATTATGAGAGCCCTTTCTCCTTTCATTGCCTGGGGCTGTGCTTGTTTGAATGCACCCAAGGAAGGCTCTTGCTGAAGTGTGTCTGTGTGTGCATGCGTAGGCATGGGGGTTTGTGACTTAAAGGGCTGAGGCAATGAATAAGAGCTTTGTTTGACTTCGCCTTGTGTTCTTCCCATCAGTGCAGCGGGGGAAAGGCTCCTCGTAAAATAACGCGTCAAGATTTCACAGCAGCAGTGCCAAAATCTCTGCTATATTTGTGCAGGCAGAAGCTGCAGAGCACTGGCAGTAAGAGAAGCATGCTTTCAGGGTGAAATCTGGGGTGTCTCTAAGAAACAGAGAAAGCTGAAGAGTGGCAGGTGCCATGTCCTGTCAGAAGTGCCACCCTCCTCACGACTCCTGCTCTGCCTTGCTTCGTAAGGAGCGTGCTGTGGTGTTTGGCAGCAGGCTCTGTCAAATGCTGAATGCTGCAGCAGTTGGACACTTTGAAATCATGACTCAAGGCCTTCAAATGTGAAATTGGTCTAGGAATTGTAGAATTTAGTGAGGTTGGTTGCTGGTTTGGGTTTTTCCACAGTCCTTGAGTCCTGAGGTTTTCAAGTTCTCGTTCAGGCTATCAGAAGTGGAAAAGGTACGTTTTTCCCCTCTTGAGAGGGAAAATATTCACCAATCTTTACATGAATCCAGGAGTTTCAGATCTGTGGTCAAGACTCCCTGTAAAACAGTGAGGAGTTTTCAAATATCCCTTGTACAGGAAACCAGAGAAAATCCAGCAAGTGCAGCAGCTGCAATGCCAAAGGCAAAGTTACCAGTTCAGCTCAAGTCAGAGAACATGTATTTTTGTAAGTTTACTTCTTTAAATAAGCCACTGGTAACTCAAAAATGGCATAGTCTTATTGGAAACATAACCAGGTAGCATTCTCTGGAAAGTACAGCAGTGGTGATCAGACCTGACAGGCTGTTTTGGCTTTGGAATACATGAATATATTTTTTGAGTAGAGATTGGTAGGGAGAAATAATATATTTTAATAGATTAATGGAAATAATTGTTAAGAAAGCAAGCAATATTTTATGTATACAAATGCTTCCCCAGGACTCCTGATATGTTTATAGATATTGTCCTTTTCCCTAGCTATAATTATATTTACTTGTTCGGCAGAAATCTGTGAATACTTACTAAAATTGAGCATAGCAACCATGGCTATAAACAAAGATTCTTCTGTAGGTAGATACAACTTACAGTTTTGGATTTGATTTTCAGAAGCAAGAGAAAATAAGATTAAAAGCTTTTTCTGCTTATGAAATTTAAAATAATGTTCCTCATACTCATTTGTTACTGATAAATTATTTGCATCACATCAGGCACTTTAAGAGGCATAGTGCAGAATGATTATTCTGTGGTCTGGCCCTACAGGGAGTTTGGGGTCAGTAAGAAAAGCATTTGCAAAGTAGCCAACAATTTGATTAGTACAAATGACCTGCAACTACTCCAATTAGGAGGTTTCTTGGGTTAGAAATCTGTGACCTGCAATGAGTTGTCATAGAAACTGATATGAACATTTCAGCTCAAAAATCACTTTAAAATAATGGCGTAGTTTGTCATCTCATGCCAGGTGACAAACCTTCTTTGAATCCAAAACCTGGAGTCCATCCCCACACCAGAACTGTTCTGCCATGGGTGACAGGCAGTGTTTTACTTCTGGGTTTTATGTATGCTGCAATTGCTTCAGCACAGAGACAACAATATTCCCAGAGCAGGAGGATGGACAAGAAAAGCCAGGGAGGGAACAAGAGGAACTGTCTGAATAACATCTCTGGCAGTGATTAGAAAGCAAGCGTGGCCATTGTGTACGTGGGAAGCTGAAACATGTTAATGCATATATATATATACGCATGTGCCTTTCATTTTCTATGCACCATCTCCAAGAATGGTGCATTTCCATGGGATCATTTTTTCAGAGCTCTCTCTCCATGTTGTACTGCAAGGAAATTGTAAAGCTTTTGTTGCGACTTGTAAAAGAGGGATGTTGCAGAGAGTCTGACAGTACATGTTTCCCCTGTCGTGGCTTGTTTAGTGGCTTCCTTTCACTCACATGCTCTCTTTTCAAAAGCCTGCTGGCTATTGGTGTCTTGGTGGAGAAGCTCTGGGAGTCTGTGGCCACTATGGACCAGGGTTACACTGACTGTTTTTGCAGTGCTGCATTTCTTGGTCATATTCTTTCTCAGCATAGACATGGCTCAATTGGAGACTTAGCTGTGTTTGTCCGTAAAGAAGCTGCTTTCTTCTCTTCTGGTTTTCCAGCCATGTGACAAAGCCCCTACAGCTTTAGAGCTTTTAGAACAATGAAAGGGTAACGAGTCCTCTGTTCACCTGCAGAGAGAGGAGTTGATGCAGTCATATAAGACATGGAGAGCCAAAGAGATCAGCTGGAATAGGACCAAATTAAATGCATTTACTCTGCACTGTTCCATTAATGCCAAGTAATTACCACATGCAGTGGGATTTTTGTTTTGTTTTGTTTCATTTTGGCTAAGAGAATTCTTTTCAAATGTGAATGCATTAGGCAGTTCAGGCTGCTGGGCTCTTAGGTAAATTATAACAAGCCTTCCCTATTCCCATATGTTCCTCTTCCTTCCCCCGGCATTTGAAAAGCTGGCGATACAAAGATGGGAAATGCAAATGCAGAGAGGAAGTTTCTTTCCCAGTGGCAGTGATGCTGGTTCTGCCACTCTGGTACAAACTCCTGGCCTGACTTCTATCCCCAGGATGCTGCCTTGGCAAATTCAAAGTGGTCCAAAGATGAATATCAGAGAAATGTTCCAGCTAGAAGAAAATTTCCATTGGGACATACAGTTCTCTTGTGGTTGAATGTGCAAGTACTGCCTGATCCCACTGGCACCCTGATCTCTGAGAACAGTGCTGCCAAAATATAAAAAACATGCTCAGGCTGCCATGAAATTCCAATGCTAACCATCCATACTGGGCACTAGGGACTGTATTGGAAGAGGGATGGGGAAAGGTCAGAAAGATACAAAACTGCTGTATGACAGTTCTTGTATTTTGGGGCCCAGGCAGCAATAAATGTAATGCTTCTTGACAGAGTCCAAACTCTCTTCTCAGTGAAGTGATAATTTCTGCAGTGAAGGGCTGATAATTTTCTTGGCTTTATTTTGATGAGTATCTGGAAGAAGGAAAAAAACCACCCTGAGATTGCTACTCCAGGGGTTTTTACACACACCCTAGCCCAGTCCCACAAATTCCCAGATCCCAACTTAAGGTTTTCAAAGTGCTTCCTGGGAGGTGGGTCAACACCTCTGCCTGAAGACCTCCATCAGCCCATGTAGACTGATCATTCATGGAAAAGCATTGCGCAGCGTCATGAGGTGAGACTTACTCCACGTTTGGAGTGTAGATGGTGGGACTCCTTTTTTTCTCTTTCTTGCAGCGGCTCTCATAAAACCCCCCACAATATGTGTGCCACTTCATAGGAATCTCATTTTCCCACTTGATTAACCCCAAAAAACCCAGGCCCAAAACTGTGTTGTGGATCCCAACTGATAGGAAGACAGGTTGAAATCAGGAGAAGGAGACTCCTATCCACTAGCAAATATTGAACTCATTTTCAAAGGCATCAGCCCTTCCCTTTCACTGCCTCTCAGTGGACTGGGACTGGGGCTGGTTTACGATTCACATACACTGTGCTCCAGCCAGGGCCTGTGGCAGATCTGCCAAGGCTGGAAGCTTTGAGTCATGGAAAGGGGGCATTTTTGCATTTCCTTTAGCTGCACTGTTTTCCTGAAATAAGAAGTTTTGTTGTGAGCATGCATCAGGCTGGAGAAGCTCTTGTGAACATCCTGTGCTTAGGTCGTGCTCCACCTTGGTCATTCCTACGTGTTTTCTCTCTTCTCTCTAAATAAGCTGCACAATTTTAGCATAAGCAAAGGATTTCAATTTTTAGCTACAAAAGTCACATGTCAGCAGTGTTCCTGCTACAGACTGATTATATATGTGAATCATATCAGAGCATGCAGTGCACAACAGTGGAACAGGCATGGGCAGCAGCACCATCAACTTCTATAACGTGTATCAGTTCAGCAGTCAGGCAGGGGCAGATGCCAACACTGGAAAACAACTGTAGTCATGGAAAAACTCTGCACAGTAGAAGGCGACACACTGAGTTTGAGCTGTGGGGAGGTTTCTTGTTTCATAGCATCAAACAAGCAGTGCTCACTTTACAGGGAGCTGTTACTGGCCCCTGAGCACTGGGTCTCAGACAGGGAAAATTCAGCACATTGTCCAGCTGGTTAAGGTCTCCTCAGTACCCCATCAATGAAAGCCATTGTAAGATGAGAACTGTCCAGGGTGTCTGCTGGAGGAAAGATGAAATCACACACTGCTGTCTCATTAGTGTCCAGCTTTCCTGGCTTGGCTTAGAACTGTGCCCTCTTCACTCCATTTTGCTGCTGGAGCTGGAGTATGTTAAACTTTGGCAGATGTTGAAAATCTTGCCTTTGTCCTTGATGATGGCATTCAGGGGTTCTTTTCCTGATCATCAACTGGTCATTCACTGCCTCTGAAACCTTTCCTTGTCATGCACTCCTGTGTTTTTGTCAACTAGTTATGACTATCTTGATAGTTAAAAACTAATATGTCTTCTGTCTCCAATTGCCTTGAAACTGGGATTTGTATAAGTGAAGCACCATTTTGATTTTCAGATGAAAATGTGTCAAATCTGAATCGTGATGCTCCATTATCTACAGGATTGTTTGTCCGTGGTTAACAAGGCCATTTTAACACTCAGGGTTTATCATGTTTATACGAGATTGGAGACTAAATTTTAAAAAGTGAGAGGGAAGGAGTCATAGATTTCAGTGATAAGGTAAATGACCAGTAACTGCTTTGAGTGTGCACTTGTTTGTTGGAAGTCTCCTTTGGAAATAATTGTTACAGTCCCCAGGTGTCCTATTACAGTGTGTGCTGGTTTTACATAGAATTGACCTGCATAATTTACAAGTTGTCTCTAACTGATCATCCAGACTTCTCTACAGATCAGAGGATCTGATTTCCATTGTTACGCTGTTGTGTTTCTCTGAGAGGGTAATGACTGTCCTTCTTTACACTGGTTTAGAGGTAGAATTACACTTGCATGCATGAGGAGCATTGGAGGAATGTCTTTAAAAGTGAAAAGGAAATAGCATGAAGGTAAGGCTCTTTTGTGATGGATGTCATTTGAGTGTTCTGACACTGGTTCTTCTGCTGAGTTCAGTTTCTGGTCAGGGTAACTGCTTTTCGTGAATCACTGTTGCAAATGAATGTTGTTTGCCTGACACTTGCACATGTTGTCAGCTGTCCCTTTCCCACAGGTCTGTTTTCCAACCGGCCACCGAAGCTGGTCTGTTCTACCTGTTTGAGTGCTCCTCTTTGAACCTTTTATCAGCAAGACATCAAAGACTCATTTTGCCTACTCATAAGCAAAACCAAGAAAAGAGGTTTTTCTTCGGTCTGCCCAAAGTGCTTCCCTCATCTCTGTGACTTTTCAAGAGTTGCAAATAAAAAGAAACAAAAAGTCATCACAAATTTTGAGCAAGATCTGTGTCTCTGGATATAAAATGAAGTGAATGTAATAGTTGTACAAAAGCACCCAAGTACTAAAAACAGACATGGGGGCACAGTGGTGTTGACTGTGAGTAATGGAGATTAATAAATTAGGCAATATATGATACTTGTGATTTAGAGGCATCCTGAAGATCATGGCTTTCTGACTCTTCCCGTGTTGCCAAGTAATAAGAGAATCAAGCTTTGATGGGAAGAAGGGAATCCTCTCCCTTCCCACTGCTGACACCCTCAGTTATAAGCAGTGCTGTGTTGAAGGGATTTCTTCATCAAAACTAATTACCCAAAATTATTTCAAAGCCATATGCCTATGTAAACAGCTCCTAATAGGAGCTTTTTGCAGTAGTATTTACATCAATAATGGTTTTTTTTCTCTAGATATCACACATTTTGTTTCCTGTTGTTGACAGAATATATTGCTGGTGTTGCCTCCTACCTTAAGGAGCTGGCATATCGTAGAGAATATCAGGCCTAAATCCAAGCTGAAATTCTTCTCCTACCTATTTCCCTCAGTTTCTCCCTCATACTGTGTTGGCATCACTGGAAGTTGAAGATGTTCTTTTCCTGTCAGGGCACTGCAGGCATTGCATTCATCAGAAGTGGGCATCTGGGGTATGGTCTAAGAATACTGCAAAGATTGGATCTTGAATTGGTGTGTTCTCCCGCTTGGGACAGGAAATAAAATTAAATCAATTAAAGTATAACAGGTTAGATGCTATTCTGGATAAAGAACAAGTTTCAGAGTGGGAAAACTGTTGTGGATAATTTAACTCACATTTTGGTCCTCTCTTTACAGCCACAGGGACTTAAAACCAGAAAACCTACTGCTGGATGAAAAGAACAACATTCGGATAGCAGACTTCGGGATGGCATCTCTGCAGGTTGGGGACAGCTTGTTAGAAACCAGTTGTGGGTGAGTGTCTCAAAGCGTATTGCAAAAATGAGTGATAGATTCCAGACACAGAAGTTGTCTGTAGTAAGGGTCAGTAAAGACATGCCGACCTACACACTGCATTGGTACTTCCCAGCAAGTACCAAGTTTATATGATGCACATAATGTATAAGATAGTTAAAAGAAGGGGGCTAAGTGCTGTACAGTGAAAAGCAGGCCACTGTAGGTGTCACATACAGATACAAAAATCAAGGTTTTCAGGTTTGGATTCATCTGCATATGATGGTATATGTTCGCATTCTCTGGCCATATAATTTTTTGGAACTGAAAGCAGTAGCGTTTACTATGTGAAGGAGACTTTGAAAATATTAGGGAGTGAAAAAATAAATTAATCTAGAGGTTCTTAAATGGAATTTGCATGTCCTGATTAGGCTGGCTGCTTGCATACAGCTCTTCATGTTCATGCTCCACACTGCTTCATTTCAACTCACATGCAGGAGTGACAAGGAAGAAGTGGGGTCCTTTGCAATTACAAGCAGGGCATGAATGCGGATACAAACAAGACTGCTTGGAGGAATATTACAGGGGCAATCGAAAGACATTTCCATGGCAATTCAGTTGCCAGCAAGAGCTTTGTAGGACATTCCAAGGGAGCCAGCAGTAAGCCCAACAGCTGAGCAAAGCCCACGTGTCTGGCCAGGAACATGCTCTCAGGGGGAAGGCCCTCTTGTCACCATTGTCCCTAGGGGCACCACTGGATCATGCTCCCCCTCCCAGTGCTGTGGCTTGGTGCCCCGTTGGCCGTGCAGGAGGCTGCAGCACTGAACTTGTTATAACAGCAAGCTCAGCAACCAGACAGTACCAGCAGATTTCCACTTCCTCGCGTACAGACTGACTCTTCTTGGCCTTTGGCAGTGTGTATCTGACCACTTCAGCTGAGCCTTTTCCTCAGCTGTTTACAGTCTGTGCTTTTTTCAGTCTCTGCTCTAGGCCAGGGCAGTTTGGGGTAGAAGTGTAGCCATTGGAGTTTCCTCCACACCCCAGTCACTGCCTCTCAGTCCTAGGCTGTATGGCCCAGCTTTCCAAGTCATGAATAATGGATAGCAAAATTATATGAAGTTCATGATGTGATAGAATGCTGGTTGATGAGTATACTGGGACCCACCCATTTTTTCCTATCCATGTGTAGTCAAGATTTGAGCTCTTATCGGCACAGATGAAAAACAAGGAGCTGTGATGGCCAGGCCAAGTACAAGGTCCCACACCTGGGTCAGGGAAATACCTGGTGTCTTCAATACAGGCTGAGGTCCTGCTGAGAAGGACTTGGGAGTACTGGGGGATGAAAGGCTGGATATGACTCATCAGTGTGCACTTGCAGCCCAAAAAGCCAACCCTGTTCTGAGCTGCATCAAAAGAGTCATGGCCAGCAGATTGAGGGAGGTAATGCTGCCCCTCTACTCTGCTCTAGTGAGATCCCACCTGGAGCACTGCATCCAGCTTTGGAGGGTCCTTGGCACAGGAAGGATGTCAACCTGTTAGAGCATCTCCAGAGGAGGCCACAAAGGTGATTGGAGGGCTGTAACACCTCTCCTATGAGGACAGACTGAAAGAGTTGGGGTTGTTCAGCCTGGGGAAGAGAAGGCTCCAAGGAGACCTTGTTGTCACCTTTCACTACTGGAAAGGGGCCTATAAAAAAGATGGGGACAAGGCTTTTAGCATGACCTGTTGTGATGCAACAAAGGGTAATGGTTTTAAACTAAAAGAGGGTTGATGTAGATTAGATATAAGGAAGGAGTTCTTTTTCACAGAGGGTGAGCACTGAAACAGGTTTCCCAGAGAGGTGGTGGATACCCCATTCCTGGAAACATTCAAGGTCATGTTGGATGGGGCTCTGGAATGAAGTTCTCCTTGCAGTTATCACAAAGCCTCTATACTCTTTAGATAAAATTGTTCACTTTCCCAAGCCATTCTCAATTGCCCTGTAGGATTTTTCAAACTCCTTGGGAACCTCTCAGCAGGGTTCCTGTTCTTGTTAGCACTGAGCTCTGTCATCCAGATCCGGAGTCTCAAAGGGAGGCTTCCTCTCCATAAGCTGTGCTGGAATTCAAACCTCCATGCTTCAAGCAGCTCCAGCCCCCACATTGTGGCCTTAAAATGCACTAATAAAGAAATCAATGGAACGGAAGAGATGTGCCTGTAATAAACAGAACACAGCAGCCACGCTATGATCTCCTGCCTTGCAGATGCATTTTAAGCGTGTTGCCAATCACTAGGCCTCCGTGTGAGCTATTACACCACTTCATTAATTCTCCTGGCATGGAGCCCAGCATGGCTGATACTGGTGTCTTGTGATCTCTCTGGTTTGGGGGGTGCAGGGAGGAAGGAAGGAAGGAATATCTAACAATATTGCCACACTGTTCACTGAGAAAGATAATCCAGTTATGACTCGCTTTCCCTTGGAGCACACGCAGTAACCAACCTTAGAGCTTTTTAAGGCAACAGTTTTACCTACCGTTGTAGCTGGTACTTTCAGCCAGCATGAAAAGGAACAAAACAGAGTGAATCATGGCTGAGATACTGAGCTGTAATGATATGTTCCTCCATGCACCCAGAAGTTAATTTTGAGAATGGCTTTATCTGTACTGTGAACACTGATAATGAGATGAAACTGTAACGCTTCCATTGAAAGTCACACAAGGAGTCTCCAGGTATTTCTGTCAGTCAGAGTGGGAGGCTCAGATGGGGCTGAGCCGTGTGATACAGCTAACTTTGTCAGTTCAGCAGAGCTCTTAGACTGCAGTCAGACGTTCTTTGCTGTCATGAGTGAACTGCTAAGTTTAGTCCAAAGTTTGGGTATTCTTGAGGTCACCACAAAGCCTTGACTGGCCTCCTGAAGAGTAGCCTCACATAGCCTGGAGTAAGATGTATCGCATACGTCAGAGTCAGTGTTTTCTGGGAGTCACTCCTTAGGTCTGCATGGTTTTCTGTAGCAGTGATGACTACCTGGAGTAAATTATGACAGTTCAGTCCTGTTGTGTTTGTACAGGAGAGAGAGGTAAGGATGGACTTGCTGTTTCATTGACATAATTTCTCACTTGACAGACTCCATATTGGGTCTTGATTGCAACGAATCCCCATTAATGGAAATGTATATCGAGAAAATCTTCCATATGCACAGCACAGAGGAACAAACATAGTTTCAAATATGTATTTAGACCCTTGAGGGGAAGGGGAGATGTGTGTAGGGTCTGCAGGACTCTGCCTATGGCAGGAATTGTACAGCAAGGCAGTCTTATGGAGAGATCATCTTTGAAATGCCAAAATAACACAGTAAGTCTCTCCATTCCTTCAGGAGCAGGGAAGGCCTGTCAGCTAACAGCAGATAAGAAAGAGGAAGATGTGATAGACTGCTGCTTCTGTTATTTCAGATCTCTTCTGCTCTTCTTTCTCTTTACCCTTCCAGGCAGTGGCATGAAGAGACACTCCTGTTTCTTTCATTGCTATTCTTCCTGTTTCAGTGTTTCAGAATGGTGGATGTTAACCAATCCATCCTGAATTGTCACTAGGCAAGAAGAGTACGTGCCTTATGGTTAAACCTCAGAACTGAGACCCAGGTTATCTGAGCTTGATTTCTGTCTCTGTTGAAGGCATTCAGTGTGGTCTAGGACAAGATGCATTGCCTTTTGCTGCTTCAGTTCTCCATCTTAGCAAGTCACTGAAGTACCTAAGTTACTTTGAACATAAAATGCAGTGATTTCTGTAGGAGTCTTGGAAAAGTAGGAAGGGTTGGTGCATTCCCTAGACCTTGTTCCCTTTTCCTGAACTAAGATGCCTTATGGTTAAAATGAAGGATTAAAAGAAGATACTGTTCCTTTACAATTCCTGTGAGTTTGTAAAGATCCTTCCTGATTCACCATTGCTCCTTACAGAAACCTGTCAAAGTAAGTTTTTGCCGTCTCTTCAGTTCTCTCAATTTCATTCTTCATAACTTCAAAACACCACTGGGTGGAGTTGGGTGAAAGCTGCCGGGTGACAGAGAACCCTCAGCAGTGCTAGTCTCTGTGCTGCCCATCTCCCAGTCTCTCTGTCCCAACCAAGACCTGGGACAGAGCTGGTACGTGAATGTAGCTTGTTCCAGCATCAGACCTGCCCTCAGCAGAGTCAGTCAGTACAGAGCCTGACACCACTGCTGGCAGCCCCCCAGTTAAATGACTGTATGCAACAGTTCCCCCATATTGGTGTCTCCGAAGGAAACCCCTGGTCTGATTCAGAAAGCTGAGTGCATATGGGAAGAGCGATGCTAACTGTGATTTTATTGTGAGCAAGAGGAAAGCCTTGTGGCTGCTGGTGGCATAATGGACAAGAACAACTTCCAACCCCAGCACAGTCAATTCCTCAGCTCTCCCTAGAAATTCCTAGCAACACTTTGCTGACCCACGGATTGCCTGGATCTGTCAAAGAAAAGGTGCATATACTCATTAGGACTGAGTACTGTCTCTTTTTGAGCTCATGGTATTTGTAACATCCAATGCACTGTGTGTTTGTTAGAATGCTAACAGAGAACATCTAGCTCCTGCTTCCCTCACATCTGTATTCGGTGTATCAGCGCACCTGTGGGGAGCAGATAATTCAGAGGAGCAATACACCTGTGTCCAAGCACCATTTCTGATTTTAATGACAAGATGCTGCCCACATTCTTTACCCCTTATAATAAACATGTACGTATGTGTAAAACATAATACAAGTGTCCTACATCCAGTTATTGTTAGGGTTGCAAATTTAAGCGCTTGAATTTGGAAATGCCAGAATTAGTACTTTTTACCCCATCTCATCAAGGGCTTCCATTCTCAGCACTCCATTCCCATTTCCTTCTTGATTTGTATTGTAGTCTTGCTGACTTCTGTCAGGCATTTCTGCTCCATACTTGGCCCCAAATCCTGTATTTTTTTCTCTTTTCCACTAGGTTCCTGCTCTAGTTTCCCTTACCTGGTTGTCCCAGTCAGTTGCTCTCAGTTCCAGATCTACTTTATTAGTTTAGCACTCAGCTAAAGTTTGGAACTTTCTTATAACCCCAGCCACAGCAGCTCATAGTATCAGTTTCAGATTAAAGAACTATTCTGTGAAGTGTTACTAGTGCAGGTAGAATTTTGATCCTGATGCTCTAGAGCATTTCTGCCAGTAAATGCAAACGGCAGCTTTCTCGTGGCATTTGGAATAAATTCTAGAGAATGCAAACAAGCACTCATGTTTTCCCTCTGCAGTTGAGGATACTAGAAATTTCACCCTTTTTTTAAAAAAAAATTTTAATGGGAAAAAAGCATTTAATTTAAATTAGACAGTGGAAATACTTCAGTCCATACACAACATGCATGCACACAAAAACGTGAAACCAGTCTGAGACAGATGAAAAGCAAGGAAAATTGTTGTTAAATTGATAGCAAGTCCTAAGGAACTGAAAATAAGGATTATAAAGGGAAATATCAGACAACCTGATTAGTAACCATTGGTACCAGCCTCACCTATAATACATCCCAAGGTACTTTAAAAGAGCTTTAAGTCTTCAAAATCAAATCTTGAGAATTTAAGATGTGCTTTTCTTCAGATTGGCAGTGTAGCATTAATTTAGCCTATACACGTTAGGATATGCTCATTAATTACGAGTTTGTGCAGGTTTTTTCCCCAACAAATCTATGCCTCATTTAATGATGGGATGGCATGTTTTTTTGAGTAAACAGCAATCTAATGTTTGGGTTTTCCTCATCATTCATTTATGGATGCATTCATAACTTCCGCTCACTGCATTCAAGCCTTGCTATGACTGCTAGGTAGGATTTCATCACAGTGTCTTAGGTTTGCAAATATTAATTATACCGTTTTCATATTATGTTTGCTACATTGATCTGGCTATTTCCATGTATATGAGGACACATGATTCTTCAAAATGAGACTCAAAATTGTCAACCGTTTTGAGTATATAGTATGTAGTACATAGTTGGATACTCTCGGGCCCCATATCCCAGAATACTCGGTGCTTGATAACAGTCCTTTACTTGGAGAGCAGAGTGCCTACCAACTACAGCTGCTGCTCCATGTGCTTATAAATACTGTAAATCAAACTTGGGATGTGTAGCGCTGTGATTTTGAAAACTGGGGAACCTGCAACTTATAATTACCTGTGAGCATCTCAGTTTAAGGCACCTGTTCATTTTCTTTCACAGAAGGGTTCTGTGGCAGGGGCAGAGTTTGATTCTCCAGTATGTCAATCAGCTGCAATGCTTGCAAGCTTGTCCGTGTTGACACTGAAGTTCCCTCACATTGCTACAGACTTTTCAGCTTTGGCCACAAGGAAAACAGAGGCATTGTTCATAGCAACACATCCCACCTGATTTACCTGCAGAGTACAGTATAACCTCTTCAACCTTTATTTTAGCAGTTCTTAACTTTTGGATTCTTAACTTTGCAATCTTTATGCGCTTTTTTATGCAAAGGTCTGGTTAGTTTTTTTATTTGAGAGCTCTTAAAGGTTCCAAGTCTTAATTATTTGAACTGATGTATTAATTAATGAACTGATTTTCAGATTCCCCAAAATGTAATTGCACTCGGAGAGTAAACAGCTGTAAAATGGCTGAGGGCTAGATGCTGAGTTTTCTAATATAAAAGCTAAACAACTGAGTTGGAGCTTTAATGACAAAATAGCACTCAGCCTTAACTACCTTAATTACAGCCTTACCTACAGCTATTGCCTTCACTGCAGCCTTAACTACCCACTGCTACTGGAATGTTTCATCAGTCTCTCCCTGTTTTTCTCTTCTGTGTGATCTGTGGCTGTTGCTTTCTCTACTTGGAATGCCAGTGTCCTCCTCCTGAATTCCCTTTATCTATTTTGCTACTCCTCTGGTGTTCACCTTCATCTCAACCCTCTGCTACCCAGCATGGTGGGGAAAGCTCTTTGCTCTAGTGGGTAACTCGTGCCTCTGAAAGCCAGCTTGGAGATGGTGATTAACAGGGGGGAAAGAAGGACTCTAGCATTGAACAACAGCAAAAACAGCTTGATGTGAGAGGACTTCAGTGCAGCTGTACAACTTGCTGCATCAAGCTAACTTAATGCATAAGAAACAGAGGAAAAGAGACTTCTTGTTCCTCCCTATCTGCAGAAACTCTTGACTATGTGTGTGAGTCCTAAAGAATGGCACTCAAAGAAGTTTTCCTCCTTCCCCAGGTAGTACCAGCTGAAGGCATGGGAGCAAAGGACTGAGGCATGCGTCCTTCGGTGGGACATCTTTGATAGGACTTGGGAACCTCTCAGGCAGTGTAACACAGGATTTGTCCCTCTGTGGAGTAGAATCACACAGCTTTCCCTGTCCTTGATCAACCAGCTGCTTCTCTGGCAAGGCAGTGACTGTGTATTCCCAGATAAGCCTTACGCGTGCAGCTGGTGTGTGTGTGCTCAGTGCAGGTCTCTCTCTCACCTACATAATGAGACCTGTAACTCACAGGCACATTGCCTCTGTGCTGGTTGTCGCAGATCTACTGTAGTTGCACAGTACCTTGATATGCACAGATCAAGAACTACTTTCCTAGTTTCTCAGATGAAATTCAGGATGGATACATCAACGCTATATACATTTCTCTTTGAATGGCTGACTTAAATGTCCAGAGCTGTCCTGGAGTTCACTATTGCACTCTTGGTTTATTTCCTCTGGTTTAAATTGCATATAAATGCCTTGCTAAGGTCCCCCAAGATCCTTAAGATTACTGCATCCTAGAATCACAGCTGTGAATGACCATTCCAAGAGCCCTCCCTGCCCCAGGCAGACTAGCCTTGGAAAATCCACATCACCCTGGAAATAAACACTGCCAACATTGCTGCTTCTTTTTGCAGCAGTACCCGCAGGCAGCAACTGTTTCTTCATTTTGCTGAGCGATATACTTATTTGTTATCAAGGGCTGACTGTGGCTTTTGCTGCACAGAGATGTAGCAGAATGATGAGGAGCTGGCCTAGGGTAAGAGGCAGGGAATGTTGCTCTTGACACACTTATATTGAATAATTAGTCATAGAAGCCAAAGAAATATTCATGGCTCTGTAGAAAGATAAATAGATTTTTGATTAAATTTGAGTTTTGTCTTTATAGCAGTTGAAGTTCTCTGTGACTGGTAGCATAGAAATGAGTTTTTTATGGATTCTGGCTGACCGGAGGATCCCTTCTGAAGCATTAGCCAAGATAATGCTGCAGATATCTAGCTAGCATGTGCTGGCAAGAATTCAGAATGGCCATGCCAGAAACCTGTGCTCTCTGGGCAGTTGCAGTGCAGCTGTTGAATGGTTGAATTAGTCCAACTTCTTCAAAGAATTTATTATAACATTTTCTCCACCCAGTTTCCTAATTTTTTCAGAATTTCAATTGTGCCTTTTAAGACACATGGCAGATTCCACTGCACTTCAGCAGACCTCAGGAAGGTTTTAAGGGCATTTGCCTAGTGGGACGCATAAATACATACGTACCTATCTTGAGCTTTTCACAACACTTACATTCTTCTTTTCAAGGATGTTAGCACAGGAAGCTCTCAAAGTGGTTGCATTGCTCAGCACCCACAGTTAAGGGTTCTGAAATTTTTGTTGGAGTCATCATATACAAATACAAACTCAGGGGTACTCTGCAAACTGAGATACTGACTCTTCCAGTGCATCCCAGTGTCGTGGCCATCCAAAAAAGTGTTGTGCTGAAGGGTGTTGCTGAAATGTACATGGTACCATGCAGGATTTCAGAGGTCTGGCTTAAGTTTCTAACTCAGCCACAGGCACCCCCTGTAAGAGCCATTTAATGTACAGTCTGTCTTCATGACTTGTGCAGAAAGGCAACCATACCTGACAGAAGCCAAAATGCATGCAAGAGTAAGAAACTCAGGCATGCTAAGTGTCAGGAGATGAACAGTTACCGTAATTGTGTCTTTGCTCCTTTTACCCACCCCCCCCCAATATATTTTCCAATAAACCCCTAGCTTTTAAAAATGTTAAGTAACCTTGTCCATGTTCACATGGCTGTCAGTGACAAAACTTGCCAAGAGCCCAGGTAGTCTGTCCTATGTACTAGACACAAGTCCATTCTTTCTGGTCTCCTACTGACCAGCTCTAGCCAGCTCACTGAAGGACAGCTCTGGTTTTCTTTATCTATTTTGACTCTCAAACCAAGGTTTTTTAAAATGCAGTCCAAAATAAGACACTACTGAGCAGAACAGACCTGGTTAGAATACCTTTGAATATCCCACCTCTTAAGTGGGGGTTTGGGGGCGGGTGGAACAGGAGTGTATTAAATACTGTACTAAACTTCTGAATTTCACCTTATCTAATGTTTGTGAGGGATCAACTGCATTTCTCTCTCCTCACATAAGCTTTACTGTCAAGGTAGCTGCAGTCCCAAGTGTACCCTGAATTTATTGTTATGCTCTGCCAAAAGCTGTGATACCAAATCAGGGCATTCTATGCCCATGGGATGATATTTTGCCTTAAGTGTAGTGTGTATGGAAATTCAATTAATGGACTGTCTCACTGGGCATTAATACAGCATCCTAGCACAAAGCTAACCTTGCTGTACTTCTGTTTTGCTCATTACTTTGTGAGACAGGTATTGCCCAGCCATGATTGCATTTGTCACAAGAAACACAAATGAAGACAGGCTCAGGGACTGCTGGGAGGTGTCAGTATAAACAATAGCATGATTTGCACGTGGGTTTCAGACAGTTTGCATCCCTTTTACTTGTCAAGTTGCTTTAATGAAAGCTATGAAATAAATAGCTGTGGCTATAATCTTTAGGAATTAAAATTATTACCTGGCAAGTTGAAGTAATTAACTCTTCTCAGGAAGGACACAAACCAAAGATATATGTATAGAAGGATGTGAAAAGAATATATTAACTCACTTGGTAATAGTGCTACTGTCCATCCTTTTTAGTTCAAAAAACAGACAAAAACAAACAAAAAAGTAGACACGTTAAAATTATGTATTGGCAGCTTTTGTGACCACTGGAGTAACTGAAAGTCACCTCAGCAGAAGAGGTACAAGAAGACATGATTTAGGGATGCACCTTTTTGGTCTGAAAATACTGTTCTGTCTTTTTTCCTATAGAAGACCATGAAGCATGGGTCTTCCTTATA
The DNA here is from genome assembly GCA_013396655.1 of Campylorhamphus procurvoides. Lineage (NCBI taxonomy): Eukaryota > Metazoa > Chordata > Aves > Passeriformes > Dendrocolaptidae > Campylorhamphus > Campylorhamphus procurvoides. The sequence goes on along the minus strand of WBMV01005603.1, from coordinate 1,493,895 downwards.
ATTAGATACAAGGTCAAGTTAAAGAGTGGGATTAGAGGGCTGGAATTCTATATAGTCATAGAAATGCCTGGTCCTCTCTTCACTCCTCACTTTTAAGAAATTCATAGTAGGGCCATGGAATTTTAAATTATGCTAGTTTTTGACCATTTCCTGAGTTTGTTAGAAATGTGTTCTCGTTGAGGTAAGGAAAATATGATAGTTTGCACATGTGTATTCTGCACAAACAAGCCAGTCATGATTCTGCTAAACAAAATGGAAATGCACATAACTGTGTATACCAGGCTGTAACATGCTCATTTGGCTGTATCTTGTATTTCAGGTCACCACATTATGCTTGTCCTGAAGTCATCCGGGTAAGTTGGTTAACATTAGTGTTTATAAATATATTTTTGAAGTGTCACTCATTGCAAGTACACAAATAGACCCTCTATACTAGAAATCAGTCCAAGGCAGACAGCATGGAAAGGACGCAAGGAATGTAGCTACAGTTTTGTTTGTTTGGCTCAGCCCTGAATCAAGCCACATTAATTGTATGAGGGAATAATTGTGTGTTATTCTCACAGTACCCTTTGTGCCATGTGATCAGACAGAAATACAGGAGCCTCATTTAATTTGATCCTTCAACCCAAGGGATGTAGTCCCCTCTGCTTTCCTGTCTCTGATGTAGCTGTCATTTCAGTAGAAGAGCTGGGATTGACTGTCAGTGATGTTGGATTCCACTAAATAATACAAACTATTCTTTCCCTCTACTCTCCCTTTGTCCTCTGAAAATAAGTATCCAAGATTTCAGTGGTCAAGATTGCCCTCTTCCAAAGCATGTCTCTAATGTAAAGTCAAGCAGGAAGCATACAGAAGAGATTATCCAGACAATAATATGAGTTCACAAATAATGTGACTGGTGACAATCTCCCTGAAGAACCAGGGAAGAGAAAGACACCTTTTTGATGTCCTTAGTGCACCTCTGACACTGTTTAAATGCCAGGTTTGATAATTTCTGAGTTGTCAACCGTTCCTGCCCTGCTCCCTACTTCTGATCCCTTTCTTACAGATCCCAGATATGACTGTAAACTAATGCTCACAAAAATTCAATTAGCAGGCTGTGTAATGGCCTCCTAGTTGGGAAGGCCACCTTGGGAAGCAGGTGGCTGAATTGAAATCTGGGGTTTCCCATTGTCCCTTCTCTTGTTCTTCAAGGATAATTAATTCATTTACTAGTGATCAGTCTTTTGAACCTCTGTGTCATTGCTGCGCAGGGAGAAAAATATGATGGAAGGAAAGCAGACGTCTGGAGCTGTGGAGTCATTTTATTTGCGTTGCTAGTGGTGAGTCATCTTCCTTGCGCTAGCCTTTAAAAAGAAAAGAAAAATCTGAAAGTGCTGCTGTATTTAATGGCAATTCTATTGACATCATGTACAGATGGTTTTTTTAGTAACCCTATTTTTGTATCTCTCAGTGGCATCCTTTCCTCTTATTTCTACATCAGCCCTAAGGAAAAGCATGGGGAATATTTCACTGCTGCTTTGAAACGCTGCTGCCCTACACAGGAGAGCACAGACAGGCATCAAAGAAACTTGCTTCCATAAATGTTCTTTGCTGTGTTGTGATATCGCAGCACACTTTTTGTCTGGAATGGATGTGCAAGGTTACAACTCCAGGATACAGAGAGTGTCAAATAAGTTGTCCTTTGCAGGATGAAAATAATGGCTGGGTTTGCATTCGTTTTTTTCTGCTGGATGTATATATTTGTTTCAGTAGGTATATGCATACAATAACTGCAGTGTTTTTGCAAGATAAGGTTTGAGTGCCATAACTTTGTTTCATGCAAGCAGTGAGCTACATTTTAATTTGGTACATTTGAGAATGCAAAACTGAGCCAGTAGTACAGAGTTTAAATTAGTTTCCATCTGGCTCAGTAATACTTTTAGTGTTCAAAATATGGTATCTTGTAACTTATCCTTCTTTAGAACAAAGTTTCAATTCTCTGGAATTTATTCTGATTTGCAGTGCTATTATAATGCACCTAAACATACAACAATGGGATGTCCACCTGAAGGCAGATAGGCTTGGCATGTGTTATCAATTTCCGTAGTATAATGTAAGACAATTTATTTTATGTTGATATAAGTATATGCCACAAGCAGATAGAATGCTCCATATGAATATAGGTTTTATGTGCATGTTAAGTGTTTTATATTTGTAATAGTTCAGCTAATCATCTATAATTATAAAAATAATATGCCTGAAGTAAAATTGTATTTTTATTTAAAATTATTCTTGTACTTTTATCAGCAAACCTAATTGCTTCACTTACATATTTTATTTTGACTAAAGCACTTGTACTATGTAAAATCAGAGATAGATCATGCATATTATTTTTGTTTAAAGTACTTTAAAATTTGAAAGGATTTTTATTTCAAGAAATATGCTGATTCTTTTTTAATGACCTGAATCAAAATACCTGGAAATAATCTAAGTATGATGCTTTAATTCAGCTTAACCAATCTTACTCTTTTTCTTCTTTTTAGTCATTACTAATCACTGACATTTCTGAAGTTTTAAATTTTTTATCTTGATGTTGCATGGAAAGAATTTTAACCATCACACTAGGTATCACCCGGTCATCTCTTACTGAGCAGCTACTTTCATGGCTGATAAAACAGAACTGTATAATGGGCTTTCAATATAACTTCTGAATTTGTAAGAACAGAAGAGAGCATGTGTCAAGATGGTTAGGATTTATAGGAGTGGGCTTTTCATTTTCAGGGCCATTCTCTGATTCTCTGTCAAGATTTGGTGTCTCTCTTGTTGCACCTTCATCTGCTCCTACATACACACATGAGCCCGAAAAATGATTGAAGTAAGTCTATTATTGATGGAGAGTGCAGAGCTCTCCAGTTTATTAGGTCAGGATGAACCCTACAAAAAGTCTCAAGCAGATGGTAGTAATAAAAGAGGTGTAGGTGTTGCCTTCAGGAAATGCCACAAAGCATCCTTTCTGACTTCATCATGGCTTAAATTGTGTTAGCCAAAGTACTATCAGAATTGATTTTCCTCTAAGTCTGGAATGGTTAGGAAAAATGTGGATAACTGAGGAGGTTGGTTACAGCAAACAGGGAGGCTCTCCCTTCGAGGCTGCTTGAGTGAATAAATGCTAGTAAACAGTTCCCAGTAGTGGTTGCCATCAGGTGGCCTCCTGAGGCTGCTGTAAATGGAGCTGTTGGTCTCCCTAAACTATAGACACAGGATTGCTTATACAGATGCACTACTCGCTGTAGTAAGAGCAGTGCCAGAACTGACAACTTAAAAGCTTCATTATCACAGCAGCTGACAGCTTGCAGCTTCCCACAAACCATCCTGGAAATCAAGGAAGTTCGGCACCTACTAGAATTAAGCACTGAAAGAAGGAAGTGAGAATATCTAGCAAGGTACAGACTTGCTATAAAAGGGTATCAGCTTCAGTCAGTGGAGTTATCCTAAAGATTTCAACTTCTCTTTTTCCTTGCAGCAAGGATAGGTCTTTTACTGCTTTTTGTGGCAAGCTGATGATCTATTCACAATGTAGTTTCAGCTAAAAAAACCTCAAGCCATTCATGTAAGTGAGCTACGGTAGGGAAGCAATAGGAACTGATGACCTGACCACAGCATGGGAACTAGATGGAGTATATTAAATGGGTTAGAATGTCTGCTGCTTCCAAAGGCTAATGTTGGTTGGGGTTTCTTTCAGCTGTGTCATTTCAGTGCTCCATCAGAAAGAGCATGTTCTTTACTGAAAGTCTCTCAAAAGCTGTTCATCTCCTTTTCAATGTCTGCAATAAATGTGTCTCAGGAAGATTAAAAATAAGGAGATGATAAACATTGCTGCTATGAAAGTATGCCCAGGAGGAATACCAGCAGATCAAAAGCTTGAGCTGGATTTAAGTGAATCCATGCATCTTTGGTGAATTTGCCTGAAAAGGCAATTTCATATTTTGTATTTTATTTTATACTGGTCGTCATTTTCTGATTAAAGGTCTAATAAAAAAACTATGTCCTCAGTTTTGTTTCTATGTCAGACAAAATACAGCAGCACTACTAATTATTTATTTTCAGTGGGTAAAAGGTTTTTTCACTTATTATAATAATTCATTAGGAGCTGACTTACTCATGCCATTCTCTCACTGTGTTTATCCCAGTTTTCCTCCTTTGACCCTCTACAGTTCTTTCCCACTGACCACTCTGTCACATCCCTGCAGGGTGCCCTGCCTTTCGATGATGACAACTTGCGGCAGCTGCTGGAGAAGGTGAAACGTGGAGTGTTCCACATGCCACATTTTATCCCGCCCGACTGTCAGAACCTTTTGCGGGGGATGATTGAAGTGGATGCCTCGAAACGTCTCACGGTAAGAGGGTATTTGGTGCTGATGGTATGGACAAGGCTTCATTTCTTGCCTTGTTGCCGTTATGGTTGAACAACTAAGGGAACTTGTTAATTTACTTCCATTCCTGTGTGTTTCCTCCTGAGCAAAGAATGAGTAGAGTTGCTGGAGTCTTTAGGAAGAAGTTAAGTTAGCTTCTCTTTGGAGTCACAGGACAGATTGCCTTTGTTTTTTTATTTTAGTCTGGTAATTCCCTTTCATATGTAACAGTGGGCATTTAGAAGAAATCCCTCACAGTGACCCATTAACACATTTTGGATTCTTCCTCAGTTGTCTAGTTCTTCTGGCTGATACAGTAGTTTGTTGGGGGCGTGATAGAACTGTAGGAAGATTGCAATTGTACGGGCTGTTATTTGAAGCTTTGCTATTAAACCGAGTATGGTTTTCTTACATTCCTGACAGAAGTATTGGCTTCTCACTTCATGCCATGCAAGCTGCGTTGCCCTCTAGCAACCTGCAGAGCAAGTGTCTGCCAGTCTGCTCTTTCATCTTGTGCCCTGTGGTCCTGAGCACTGTTAAGCCCACAGTGTTGAGCTCCTGGCACTGAGTCTGCATTTGGGATACATCCCATCACTACAACAGAGACCCTGCACGGGTGAGGACTGTGTAGTGATTGTATCCTTCATTAACACTGTGTTGTTAATTTTTTAGGGAATTAAAAAAATTAGCAATTAAAATAATTTTGGAAACTAAGATTGCCTCTTGTCAGTGGAGGCGTCTGCCTTTATGGGTACGTTGCCCTTGTAAATCCTATTGTCAGGCCGTGGTGATGATTTTATACAGATTTACTAAGCTCACAGATTCTGAGTGGGAGTATGTATAAAGAAATGTAAATTTAAAACTCCTCCTGCTTCTTCAGTCTGCTAAAATATTTATAAATAAACTCTCAGATCACTGGTTGGCCTCTCTGCTGAGATTGCTAACAACAGCATCAGTCTGTGCCAGCTGTGATGGTGCTTTTGGGATGCAGACACCTGTCTGCTAAGAAGTGAACTGAAACTCCCTTCACAACCTTCTTATAGTATTACCTGACAGCTGGGGTTTTCTTTCATTCATTACAAAACCAGGTCATGCTCTCTTTGGTAACATAGGTGAAAGATTCTTCATATTATTACCAGTATCCCAACTTTTGCAAACCCAGTAGCCATTACCTTGGCAGTACATTAATGGCACTGATTAAAAAATAAACCAAACAAACATTTTAAAAGACCTTTTGAAAACAGACTTTTAAAGAAAGAAATAACATTTTCCCAAATATTTTCATGGAAAGAACACTGCAGAGGTTAGGGCTATACCCTTAGACATGAGATAGCTGTTCTTCATGGCCAAGAAAGTCCCCACATCCCTCTTGAGCTTAGCTTCCTTTCCATGAAATAAACATACCAGCTTTTCTGCTGTTTTGTTCTTGTTGTTTTTTTCTCAAAGGTATTAGTGCTGATGGTCTAAGTATGCTAGGAAGCAGATCATCAAATGTTAGATCCCTCTTCAGATTGTTCTCTAGACCAGAGACAGACCCTAAATGTTTTGTGTTGTGCGATACAGCAGAGAACGTACACGCATAGGAGAGAAAGCAGCTAAGGTAAATCAAGGTCCCAGAGTGACACCCATCCCCCTCCTTTTCTTGATCAAAATTAACCTCTTACTTCCTAGGGGAGGGAAAAAACCCAGATCGGGTAGTTATGGGCAAGCAGTAACCAGTGAATTATGAATAAGAATTTGAAATAATACATATTCAAGGGCTGAGAGCCGGGAGTAAAAAAGGTTAGCTCTCTGTTATTAGCTGCAGTGTTATTTTCATTATTTGAGGGTCTCTGGGTGTGCTGTCCCTGCCGCTGTCACACCTCCATGCTGTTAGTGAGCTGCTTGCTTTGACTGCCAGGCAGAAGGGAGCTCTTTGTTTACCGCACAGGAGCTGGCAATGGAGGGTTCGTTTTGAGGAGAGATCTGCATTCTATTTTAGCTGCATCCTGTGAAAAAGGGTGTAAATACGGGTTTATTTGGAAGCCTCTATTCCTAGAAAATATCTCACTTGAATCAATTTGATGTTTATACAAAGATCTGAGCAAAATTGTGGCTGGGGTGCAATAAGTACAGATGTAGCTGTTACCATTACTGATCATTTGCTCAATATCTCACTGGTGAATTCAGCAGAAAATATAGGGAAGTGTAAGGTCACCAGAATTTTTGTCTTTCATTTTTCACTTCCCCTCTCTGCTTTGTTCCCTTTTTTTTTCTCATTTGTATCTCTTTTCCTTTTCATCCAACTGCATTTCCCTCCCTGCAGTAATTGCCATTTCACAGCACACCCACACCTTCCCCAGTCCATCTGTTAAAATGATCAACAAAAACAGAGCTAAGATTCACGTTTAACTGTCATCATTTGCTTCATTGTTAGAGCTTGAGAAGATTAATGGAGGGGAGGGTCCTCAGAATTATTGTTGCTGGCCCTTTCAAGCCTTAAGAAATAGGCATTACCTTTTTTTGTGTATGGTTCATTTATGAAAAGAAGACTTTATTATGTCTTAGCGCAGTGTAGCCTCAAAGATGGTTACTGGAATGTCCTTGACCACTCTCATTTACTGGGCCTGTTTTACTAAACATGCTTTAAAAAGTAGAATCAATGTTTTTCTTTCATTAAGCTGCAAAAGTTGATCCTAGCTGCTGGTCATGATATTTCTGACCACTCATATTCATGAAAGATGAAATCAAAGAAAGAATGAGTCCTGAGGTGATCAGCATTTGAGAGAGCCTGTCTGAATAGTATGGCCTAAAAGGTCTTCAGTTAGTCTGCACTGATGATGCCTAAGAAAGGTTGTACCAGTCATCTGCATATTCATTAGAAGTAATTACCAGGGAGAGAAGGATTATTTAAACTAAAGGTAGATACTGGCACAAAACCAAATGTATGTCAAATGGCCTTATGGGAAAGTAGGCTAGAAACTAGAAGAAGCATTTTAGCTGTATCAGTGGGGTTGTGGGACAGCTTTCCAGTAGGAATGGTGTCAGGAGAGAAAAGTGAACTAGTAATAAAGTTTGAGAAGGCTTATGGAAGGTGTGCTCTGGGTGCCTGAAGTACCGCATAGTGACATTTTCTTTTAGGTATGTGCTCTTCAGAAAATAAATGGTTTATTCCTTGGAGGTTTCAAATTATTCAGCATGTCTACAGCAGAGAGTTATAGCTCCTGTAGGGGAAACCATTTACATTCTCAGCCAGTATTTTCTTCTACAGAAACACAAAAGGCAAACGGCAGAGGGTAAGGAGCTTTTGGTCCACTGTCCTTTTAAAGATGTATCAGCATTATCAAAACTTTGTCTCTAGAGCAAGGTGGATCAGAGCAGATTTTGCAGAATAAGTTATTCTGATAAACCTGTTATTGTTCTAGTGATGACATTTTATACTAGAGTGGAATGACTTGTCTTCCATCTTGGGTGTCCACGTAGTGTGAAATACCTGTTTCTGAATATTACCAAACTTAAATTATACACGTAATTTGAGAGAATCTCCCCTCTGCTCTCTGAGGTTATTTTTTGTTGGGTCTAATGTATGCTAATGATGGGCTACAACACCTAAAGAATGTTATAAAAATGAACAAGGGACAACTCATCTGTTTCCTTCTTCATTTTTCTAGAAGGTCTTGTGGTAAGGCCCGTCACATCATTTAAATGGTCTCACTTCACAACCTGTAGAATGGAGGTAACTGTTTAGTTGAAGTATTTAGGCTGTAAGGTTTTGGCTGTCAAAGGTCTGTTCATGCACTGTGCAGGTAGAACAGTGTGATTCTTGCCCTTGTCAAGGTCCCTGGAGGCTGCTATAGTACAGCTGCTTCTGCTGACACAGATCATGGTTTTACCAGTGCTGTTTGCACTGCCAGCTTGGATCCTGTGGTCAGGAAAAGCCTCTATCTTGACATTATACAGTAGGTTTAAAACTCGTACTAGAGGATCCTCTGAATGAAGAAGATGTATTTGAGGTATGGGTTGATTTAGTTCACAGATGGGTCTGAGATTGTTGCCTTTCTGGACAGAGAATTTTGAAATTTGACATGAGTTCAAGCCCAGAAGCCCTCATTTGTATCCACAGACTTTGAGAAAGTTTTTCTTCAGGTCAGAACTTTTTCGCTTGGCAACCGCTCTGCTGAGATCAGTGCCGAGGATGTAGACAGCGCTGTCTTGTTTTCCATCTGCCTGTCTGTCTCCATCTGTTGTTCCCTGCCTTAGAATTCAGACGTAAGCTCCTTGTGGGAGGAGACCTCTTTTTCTGATGAGCTTGTACAGCTCTGTAACACAGTGGGTCTCTCTTCTGTGAGTGGGGCTCCTCAGTGCACAAGTTTAATATATATTGGAAGTATTTTTATGTAAAACCATGATAAAGGAATTCTCCCCTTCCTTCCATTACAGTATTTTAGCTTGCAGAAATCTCTCCTCTGACTGTGCATGTGCAGTGGATCTTAGCATGTTTTGTTGTTTCAGGGGTGACATCATGAGACAGTTGCCTGCAGTGACTAGGAGATATTAGGAAGCATCATTTTTACAACTTCCATAAAATGGCATTAAACTTGGCAAACTCAAGAAGAACCCTCTGGGAAGGGCTGTTAAATGCCTTCGTCACTTAAATGCATTTAAACATTGTGTTTAAATGAAGGCAGGAGGAGTGAGATTAGCTCCCACTGTGTATCTCCCTCCCCTGCACTGCATAGTAAAAAGCCTACAGACTTCTTGTCAAAACCAATCGCCTTCCCATAACCCTCCTGTCACTTTAATGCAGATGAAAAGCAACAAAGCATTAATTAATTACCTTTAAAACAGTAGTGAAAATGTTGGCAGCAGCAAGCACACTTGTAATAACATTTCAATGCAATTACATTTTAATCAGCATAGAAAATGGATTTGTAGAATATTTTTCATATCTGGGATATCCCAGCATACTTCACAGCAATGTCTGATGTGAATTGAATGGCAGATGTGTAAGTAGACAGCAGCCATGAGAGCTGTCATACACCTTCAAATGTATATCAAGGTGCTACAGGGCTTCTCTTTCAGAAGAATGCTATGGGTTCATTAGCCTGAAGGAGGCTGATCAACAGGGATGGGCAGAAGGGATTTCTCTTTGACATCTTTTCTGAAGGAGCCCAGAGGTTCTGTGCCTAAGACATGAACTGGTGACCCTCCTTTCTTCCCCCTCTCTGACTCAGAAAGTGAAGTGCTGTTGTCTGCATTGCCATGGCATTTCCACATATCACAGGCACAAAAGAGCACCATGTCCCATGGAGACAGAAAATGCAGCAGGAGAGGCAAGCATGAAAGAGGCTTGGACATCACATAGCTGTATCACCTGCATCTTGTCTGAAATCATTAATGTCTCTTAACCTTCCATGTGGTGTATAGGAAATAATGAGTAGATATACATCTTGTAGGCCATTTTTGCCAAGCACAGGAGGTACAGTTCACTCCTTAGCAGATCCTCACAGAACTATAGACCTGATAAGTAACTATGCTGAAATTCTGTCCCATGGAAACTGTACAAAAAAGGCTTTTATGTTCTGTGGTTGTACCGCAGCTTCCAAAGAACAGTGAGGAAGAGGGCTGTGTCTCCAGGCTTTTAGGGGAACTCCCATAATGTGTTCCTTTATCCCAGTGGGAGATAGCAGTGTGTCAGGAATACTCCACCTTGCTCTTAGCAATGCAGAGATGAAAGGACTACCTAATGCAAGGGCAGTCATGATGTCATGATGAAGGGGAGTTACTGTAACAGAGCTGAGGCCACAGCTGGAAGCTGTGCAGGTCAGCCTGGGCCCATGGATGTGTGCGCTGGGGGAAACTGATGCTCTCAGAACCTGGGCTGGTTAGGAGACAGCTAGACGTGTAAGTGCCAACTGCACTTCTGCCTGCTGTGCTGATACAGTCTGGGTTTTAAAGGAGCCTGTTTGTCTCTCATGCTGTTCCTTCCAGCCTCCTGTCAACTTTCCTAAGCTGCATTCCCCTGTTTCTTTGTTTTTAGGAACAGCCTTGTCTCACTTAAAAAAACTGTCTCATATAGAACCAAACTCACATCTTCCTGGTTTCCCGGACATGGAGCTGTTGTTCCATAGCACAGGGGCTCCAATTCCTTGCTCTCTGTGGCAAACATCTACTTTATATCTCTGAAATTTTGTTGTTTCTTCTTTTTTTTTTTCCCCTCTGATTTTCATTATTCTGGAAGTGAAATGTAATAAGAGGAGGACAGCTGTCTCCACTCTTCCTGACCATTTTAATGGGTTTGTGATTTCATCTCATAGCTGTTAGCACTTGAGTTTCTCTCCTGCCTTTCACCTGTGTGTAGTGCAAATGCAAGCCTATGTGCAGTGAATATGCACATTGTTCTGCCCATACAAAGGTACTTCATAGTGATGAATGTGAAAAATATTGTCCACATAACAAATAATCCTTGGACATCTATGAAAAATTCTTTTCTGCTTTCATGATTATGCAAAAAAAACATGTTAGGAACGTTCTGTCATATAAACCTCCTGTCCTCTCTACTGTTAAGGGTTTCTCTTGGAAAAAGCATGTTACTTTCTTTTCCTCATGCTTGTGGGAAAACATTGTAATCGTGTAACATTTACTGAGATCTGATTTCCATAGGTGGGTAAGGCCATGGTTTGGCTTGGACCAGTCCTTCATTACACAGCAAAATGCTCATGTGTGAAAGAGGAAAGTAAAATAAATTCGCAGTCTGGTGTTCAGGTGTGATATCAGTAAATGACACAGAACCTTAGTTTACTTAGTCCTTAGATTTTAATGATAAATGTGGAGCCAGTCAGGATTGGGTCCTGGCAAAAGGTTCCCTCACACATACGCAAATTATTTTGTTTATTCACATTGCCTGTTTGAACCTATTTTCTTCTTTCTCTTTTTCTCCAAAATGAAACTAGAAATACACTGCAAGTATAAAGAATCAGCTATTATGCACATACAGAAAGGAACAGTTTGTTAGCTTTGGTTAAGTTATGGAGGGAAGGGCTTGGGAAGTGGAGAACTTAAATTGCCAAAACAGTTGCCTGTGAGGCCTTGTAATTAGCATTTTCTTGGGATTTCATCCTGACTAATCCATTATGTTTGGAATTGGAGTCTCATTTTTGGTGGGATGGGTGAGAATCAGCAGCTCTTTACGCATAATAAAGTTCTGTTGTATGCACAAATCCATCTCCGAAATGTTGGACTTACTTGAATAAGCTTTCAATAAGGATGTCTTGTGGAGTTACCTTTTCTATTTCACAGCACTAATTCTTTGTTTTCTTTTCGTTTACAGTTAGAACATATTCAGAAACACATATGGTATATGTAAGTAACATTTTTTAATTCATTTTTGTATGCATTCATGATTGGTCCTGATATTCTAGTGATATCTGAAGAGTGAAACTGGAGTTTGAAACCAGGTTTCACACGGGTGGAAAAAGGGGCAGAGGGTAGAAAGACATCTAATTTTTTTTTTTACCCTTTGCTACTCATATAATTTCTTCTATATATACCAACCCAGGAACTTTTTTTGTAGAGTGGCTAACTACTGTTTGAAATAATATAGCAACTTGCTGTGTTAAAGAGATACCTGCAGGTAATCAGCACAAATGAACTCAACTAGCAGCCATACTTAGTTTGCTATCCAAGTGCTACAGACAATCCCTTGTAATACCTTCTTGACAAGAAAGCTTTCATTTGTTCCTTCTTGGCATCTTGGCTTTTCTACGAAGTAGAAACAAAAATGATGATAAGGAAGCACCTGTGAGCAAGAGCTTTTCTGTCTCATAATCCCTGCTCCTTCATATCAAGCTCAGGGGCTGCTTCTGACCTTGTAACCTGTTGATGTGAGAGTAGTTCTGTGACTTGATTAAAAGCAGCCGTCTTGACAGCGAAACAGGAGGTCTATGAGAAAAGTACACACCTGTCTAGTGGTTTGGGTATAAGGAAGATTGATGGCTTTTAAAAGTGACCTTGCACTTTGTGAAGCCTTAATAGTATTTCAAGAAACCTAAGTAAATAACTTTTTTATACTGATGGTAACCTAATCAAACTAAGGAGACTACTTCATGTATTGACCAAGGAAATGTTGCTTTGATATATGTTTCTCAGGGGTCAGCATTTCCCACGTGGGTGATAAGGAAAGTCCTACCTTCATAATCCTATCATTGCTCTTGAGAAATACTCAAGGATTATATGAACTGATATATAAGCCTGTCACCAGGGAAAGAAAACCAACCACTTTTTTAAAATTTGTTTTCTCTAATTCTGTCTTATGGGCAATGTTCACCTCTGAATTTATCTAACTCAACAGAACCTGAGGGCAGTTTGTTAAATAACTAAGAAAAAACTTAGTTCACCTGAAATAGTGGCAACCCTCTACTCATGAATTTTTCATGTTCTCTCCAACAACCAGACATGGCACCTTTTTAAACCAAAGAAGGGAGGGAGTGTTGTCAGCAGCAGCTACTTTTTTTTCAAACTCTCATGGATAAATGTAGAAGAAACGGAGGGGAAAAATCTCTAATTGTAATCTTTGAAATCCCCCCTATAATCTTTCACCAGCAATTCCAGAAGTAAATGCTGTTTACATCAGATTGGACAGCTGATCCCCTCTGTTTTTTCATGGAATGAAATCAGCTGACTTTATGCTTTGATCAGAGCTGGAATAGGAAACAAAATGAAAAGTTACTGATCTCTTATTATTCTAACCCTCCTCAAGATTTTTGCCTGGAAATTTTCACTTGTTGAAGGACTGTTGTCCCAGGTCCACATGCACAACTACACTGGCATCACATCGTGACTTTGTTCTATATTTAGAATTTGAAGACTTTTTTTCTTTGCAGACATAAGCATTTGAACATTTTCACATACTTCTCAATGAAGGTCAGACTCTGATAATTGACACAGTAAACTGTTTCAAGGGAAATAACATCTGAGACTGTTTTCAGAAGTAGAAACTGAGTTTTTCAAAAGATTCCCAGTCTAGTCAGTGCAGAAAGGCTCTTCCAGATGTCTCTTCAGATTGCCTAAAAAGAAGTTTCTGCTCAAAATAGCTTTTTTAATGAGTCTCTTTCTCATTTTCTCTGTACTGGGCATGGGTTGACCTCAGGAGGTTAAACTCCTGTGGTTAATTTTAGTCAGTGAATAACCCTGCCACCTCCAAAACTGAGCTACTTCATCTGGTAATGTTTCACAGCCTCTTTGCATTCATTTTTCCTGGAAATACTGATGCTGACAGAGAAGGGAGTTTATAAGTGTTTTATTCTATGGCTGTTTTGCTCACCTCTGAAATTTTTTCTTTATTTGATCTACTATTCTATGTAAAATCCTTATCCTTTGTCATATATATGTTACTGACCTGAAAGTTGTACTCAGAACATATAAGTGATTTCACTTAATTCTTCAAATAAATATTAAGGCCACTGTAAAACAGTGGAAGAGATTTAATTGCAGACTGAGGCAGACAGAGGAAGAGGTCTTGAAAGTTGAAATCATGATTCACAAGCCTAAAAAAGGAAAAAGGAATCAAAGCAAAACCTTTTGTCAGCAACATCCAGTTCTTCTTGCTCTCCCACCCAAATTAATTCAGTGAGGTTTTTCAAGCCTTTATAATTGAAATCGTTTATTTTTACCTCAAACACAGGTTATCATAAGCCAGAAAATAAACAGCAGTAATTTTCACGGTTTTTTAATAAAGAGGGCAAATAAAATTAGCTATTGTGGTAAATAGATATTCCTATAACACTGAGTTATTACCTTAATTGTGAAGGTACTACATTTACTAAAACAAGAGAAAGAATGAGTGTACTGGTTCTGCTTTGCTTTGCACTGATGCAAATAGAATCTCAGTGAGATTCATGAGAGAATTTCATGGAGAGACTGAAAAAAGTCAACCTTCGTCAGGAATCAGAGCCATTGTATGCAGCGATCCTCACAAAAGAGGGCGGGTTTTAAAGCAGCAATCACATTCATGGGGCCTTTAAAAAATATATATGTGATTTGCAGTATTCATTGTGTGACACTGTTTGATGTCGATGTGGGCTGAAATGCAACAAATTTGTCACTCTCTGCTAGACTGAGAATGGAACAGGCATTACAGTCATGCCAATCACAGCCCAGACCCAGTGATTTTTGTTTCCTGAAGCACTGAATTGCGTTGCCAAATGATGAGACGCCTCTTTGCAGATTTTATTTGTACCTGATGAGAAAGTGTGAAAATTCTCTCTGATGCTGACCAGGTTCAGGGCATAAGGAAATGCCACTTTTCAGTGCACAGGAGACAGCAAGTTGTGCTCCCTAGAGATGGCTCCAATGCCAGTTGATACAAAGGAAGCTTGCAAATTCTGTTCTGCTGTAGACTGGGATGACTAGTAGGAGACCCAGATTTTCTGGAAATTTTCAAAGACAGTGATTGTTTTTAATCTCTTTAAATTACCTTAAGGACATCTGCTTGTAACATAGTGATTGATTAAGTCAGTACTTTTCAGAAGTGAACTGCAGATCACTGAGAAACAAAAACACTCAGCCTCTGTTCAGAGGTCTATCCTACAAGAATTTGTCTTAATGACAAGATAATCACTGGCTTTAATAGTGCAAGGTTATGATCTAATCATTGCTTATTACCTGCTGAGAGCTAGATCCTTATCCTAAGAGGCAGGAGTACTAACCTCTTACAAGGAACAAGATTTAGTTTCTTTAGTTGAACAAGGATTTTTGAATCTACCCCTTAGATTCAGGACCATGATGGCATTGCAGAAGACACAAACACTTCTCAAAGGGGGCATCAGAAGCTGTGTTTTAGTGTTTTGGCACACAAGAATGAATCCCAAGAAGGAGATTCTTTCTATGTCCTGTATATTCTGCTTCCAGTCCCCCAAACTGAATAAAACTGAGCAGGGTATACGTGAGTGCTCATTGTAAAAGAAGTAGGATCTGACCCACATTGTCATGATGCATGTAATGTACACCAGAGTCTGACTCCATGACGTGTATCCAGGAAGGGCTGAGCATATTTTCAGTGCTTCAAGAGAAGATGAAAATTTCTGAGGAGTCTTTCTGCAAGTGGTGTCCCACAAACAGTTAACAGAGCAAATGCCTCACAACTGCATTTCAAATTGCTTAAAAATAAATTGGAAATAGCACCCAGCAATCTCCTGTGATTGTCCCAGCATGTAACTGTCCTATCCTGGCTACAATTACTTATCATTGCCTTCTTACCTTGGAGGAGATAGTCTGCATTGGCTCTCTTTTCACTACACTGGCTGAGACCTCAGTCTCATATGTATCTCATATAACCCTACCGGAGTTACTTTCTAATTTACACATGAAAAATTAAGGACATTTGAATTGGAACTCCTTTTTCTGTGTAGGTACTTGGATAGCTCACGTCTGAGTCAGGAACATTTTAGGCTGTGCAAGTAACTTCTCAAGCCGTGTTCGCCTTATTTCTTCCAACATCAAAAGGAAGAATCTCCTGTCCAAACACAGCCCCATAAACAGCAAACATAGTTTAAATATTCCTGGTTCCTGCTGCCCACCCTGGGAGCCTGGGCCCAACAGTCACACATTTGCATCACATAAAGGAAAGGGAGGACCTCACCCACAGAGCAGGGAAACCTCAACATCACACAAAGCACCCATTGAGAAATAGCAAAGGTTCAGGGTAGACACTTTCTCCAACCAAAATACCACCACCAAACCCACCTCTTTGGGTGGATAGAGTTTACATAAGTTGCTCACTGCCTACCAAAATAAAATCAAAGTATATTCAGGATGTCTGCAATGTGTGTCATCAGTCAGTTGTGAATAACTTGACACTTTGACCTGTTTCTTACAGTCAGGGCCTCTAATTGCAATGAATAATCAATACTTCTTGAGCCTACTGAGATGAGATAATTGTGAAGAAAGCCTGGGTTAACTACATTTGAAAGAGTAAAATGTTTGACTGCTAATATTGTGTTCCGAGGTCTGTCACTGACCTCGGGCATCACACTTCAGCCAAAATTGCCAAATTTGCATGTCTGAAGAGAAGCAGTGATTGTCATATTTGGTCATGTAATTAAACAGCCTAGTTTCCCCAAAAGCCCTTTAAAGTGTGTTGAGTGGGAACCTGAACACTGAGATCTCTTAATCACATTAGAAGCATTAACTGCTGCAATGCCAGTTGTGATCAGAATTGGTGAAAAATAGTGATGGTTTGTTCAGAGCTCCTACTTTGAAAGAGTCATTCAGCTTGCACTTTTCAGCCTGGTGGTCTGAGGTCTGGCCTGCTGATGAGACAGCATCTCTAAAACCATGTAGTGTTTTATAAATGTTTGGCATTAGGATGCTGAACAGCTGCTTCTATTATGAGGGCACTGGTAAGTGAAGTTCCTACTGCCTTCCTGACTGAATGCAGACGTTTCTCATTAAAGACCGAAATCCAAAAGCTGCTGGTCAATCTTAGCCATCACGACAGTTTTTTCTGAAAAGAATATATGTCTGGTTGGGAGCTCTGGTCTCTCAGTGGGAATTTAGCAAGCTACTTCCATCTGTTGCTGCAGGCTGTGTTTCAGAGTATGGGTTCATTTGTGACTCATGTTTCTTTTCTCTCCTTCTTTCCCTCCCCCTTTCTCATCTTCTTTCCTCTGCAGAGGGGGTAAGAATGAGCCAGAACCAGAGCAACCAATCCCTCGAAAGGTGCAGATTCGTTCTCTCCCTTCCTTGGAGGATATTGATCCAGACGTGTTAGATAGCATGCACTCGTTAGGCTGCTTCCGTGACCGAAATAAACTCTTACAGGACTTGTTGTCAGAAGAGTAAGCACTTGCTCAGTCTTCGTATTAGTTGGGTGTCCAGGGGCTGGGATGGTTTTAAATCTGGGGAGAGATAGAGAGCACTTTAACTGATGTCTCTTTCTCTGAGTGACTGGTAGCAACTTCTCACCCTCTGGCTGCTCATTTGCTAGTGAGGTGTTGGAAGCAAGCATTGAGGCTTTCTTGCTCCATGGGTCGGAAGCTCACAGCCTCACCAGCAATGGTGCTGTGTCTTCCCTTGCTGCCAGGCCTGGTCACTTCATTAAAAGATGGGCCATACGGTCCAGATGGGGACATATCATTGCTTTTTTATCATTATTTGTGTTGGAAATGCCTTTGTTGACAAATGTTTATTTTTTTCAAGCCTATACCTAAGAGCTGGTGTATTTCCTGAGGTGTTAAGGGGGACATATAGTAGAAAGAGCACTTAGAGGCTCAGGTCTGTCTTGCTGCCACTCTGGGTTTGGACTTCCCATGAACATATTACCTCCTCTGTCCTGTGCCTCTGTTCTGTGTGTTTAACATGGAAATTGTATTTCCTTTCCTCACTAGCTACTTGTTGGAGACAACAAGGGTCTCAAAAAGTCTGTGGGTTGTGTATCTTGCTGGCGGTACATGACCATTTCCAAGTTATTTAGAATAACTGTAAGTGTCTGTTTGATGAGAAGGGTGTATCTACATGTTGACCTTTTTTCTTCCCAAATTTAAAGGATTTTTTCTCTTTTTTTCAGGGAAAACCAAGAAAAAATGATTTACTTTCTTCTACTTGACCGGAAGGAGAGGTATCCTAGTCATGAAGATGAGGATCTTCCCCCTAGAAATGAAATAGGTACTACAGATATGACCATGAACCCATCTCAACTAGTTCCCCTTCACCTTTTTTACTTTAAATTTTATTTTAATATAAACCCAAACTCTATCAGCACTGTTACCTTCCCACTGAAATGGTGTGAGAATTGGTGAGAATCCTCAGCCTGGCAAAGGCATATCTGTTTCGTGGTTAAACTCAAAGACTTCATTTATCAGGATGTGTCTGTCTCACAGTGCAGGAACATCCAAGTAGGTCTTGAGTGAAAACTTAAAAAGTATGCTGTAGACCCACAAGCTGGCTCTATGCAAGCAGATGGGATTTAGAAGCAGTATAATCTCGTGGTAGAAATTTCTAGTTACTAATCTACATGCAGTATTGTAGAACTGCTGCTCATGGACTTCATCTAGTGAGACTGGAGAGCAGTGCATCCCTATGCAGTTATGTATGTACACATTCTCTTTTCTATAAGTGAATACATACACTGTTGAAAGTATGAATAATGTCACTGAGCTGTTTATAGTACATTAATCAAACTCCAGTGCTTTTAGACTAAGATTTTAAAAGCTTAATGTGCTGTAAGATTATATATCTTATAAAGCTGTTGTGATACCACTTTATTCCTATTCATTCATTGGTATTTTAGGGCGCTGTTGATCACCAAGGACTTCACTAATCTAGACAACAGGACAAATGCTTCTCAAGTAGCTCACTATCTAAGTGACTCTTGCTGTGCAGAGTGACAAAAGTTTAATAAAGGATTAGTAATTTCTAGCAATGATCTGAAGTGGCATTTTTACATAGCAGTGTTGTGATTTTCAGGTATTGTATTTCAGTACTTTGAAGACTAGAAGCAAAGTGCTCTTTATTTTCACTGGAAAACCTGGAATCTCACAAGCCTACAGAGCAATGCAATAGTGCACTATAAGTTTGTTAATGCTCCACTGAATTATTACCTTATTCAAGTTCCAGGCTCCAGGCCCTATAATTTTGCAGTGGAATGTCTTCTGTGGGAGAAGAGATGAAAGTTCTTAGTTAACACAGCAATTTTTAAACTCTTACCTGGATGGAGCTACAGAGAGCATTATAGCAGGGATCCTGATGAAGATGGGTAGATGTGCCAGCCACAGGTCCTGTGGTCAAAAACCCCTTGCTCAGTGCAGTTTGTCATCTAGCACTTTACTAATCAGCTTTTGACTCTAACAGATTATCCTGCCATGTAAGGACAGCATCATCTTGTTTTAGAAATACTTTTGTCATAAGACAAGAAGCAAGGTGACTCTAGAATCTTCATATCCAGCATGTAAGTGAATACACAGCTATGCCCTAAATACATCATATAGCTCTCTTCCACATGCCTAAGTATTTTCATGGTTTCAACTGAAATATGATGTTCTACTCTTGTACAACAAGTGAAAATGTTTCCTAACAGGGAAACACTACTCTGAGTGTGTCATTGTGCTTCAGCAGCACATTTGAGCATTATTCTTTGAGTGTTTGTAGGTTATATTTCCTTTTCCACAGGGGGTTTCCACATCCTCTGTTCCCAGAAGTATCTCTGAGAACATGGGGCAAGGTTTGATTAGGAACAGTCATGAGTCTGATGAATATCTCATCATTAGCCATTAGGGATTGCCTTGCACAAACAAAGAAAAGCAGAGAAAAAGCAACAGATTTAATAATAGCAGCTTGAAGAAACCATGTTCATAAGAGTTGTGCATTGTCTGAGCTCTTTTCCTCTTTCTTGTCATATTAGTTCTCAGAAAGGATGGATCCAGGAGAAAATACGGTCAGCTCAGGCTTGCCCTCTTGTCTAGTGTCCTTTTTGTCTGTTTCAGCTGTGTGAAGTTTTTTCAAAGGGCCAGGGAAGGGCTACTTCCAACATCTTTCAAGTGCAGCTCAATTTTCTTTACTTGAAAACATAGAAATGAGAAACTTGTCAGGAGAATAAATGAATGTCAACTAATGTCTCCTTGAAGAAAGGGCTTTTGTGGGGTGAAGTTTCTTAAACCAGAGAACAAGAGATTGGACCAGAACAGACATACAGGATATAGATGCCTTGTCCAAACTCAGAAGATGAACCTTTACCTCCCACCTTTCATGAGAAGGTGGATTTATAATTGGATCATTACATATAGGATTCTATATTCTTCTGTAAAAATCCTTAGGAATGGCTTCACTTTTCTGATGTGAAATAAAAGGAAAATACATCCTCAATACTGTCACAGATCTCGACTATGACTTGATTTTTTTTCACCATGTGGAATATTTCCAGAGAGTCAAGAAGCGAAGGGCAAATACTGGAGGTTTTCCTATTTTTAATTCCTGCGCTTCTGCAAAATCTTCTTCTGCTTTTGTATGACACCACTTTACTCATTATGGCAGAATGGCTGTATATTTAACTATTTCTTTAGTATCTTTAGACTTGACAGTGATGATGTCCTGTCATTTCTTAATCAGACCCTTCTAAAAAGTGTGTACAATACTTGGTGCTTTCAGCTATATATAGTGTAGGATTGTAGCCAATTTTAAAGAGGCATCAAATCCCTTTATTAGAAGCTCAATTCATGCAAGATTCTGGATATATGTTCCATCCAACTTTTGTGAATTGCTGCTCCTGAATGTATAGGTGTGTTTCACCATCTGCTCTTTCTGCTTACTCTCTTTCTTTGATAGTTCAAAGTATAGATTGAAAATCAATATCTTTCAGCATCTTAAGCAGCAAGGACTGGTCTAAAAGAATCATTTAGCTTGTTAGCAATATTCTTCTCCTCCTTAATTGTTCTGTTGATTCCCTCATGGTCCCTCTGGCTAATGGCCTTCTCTCAAGCCTTCTCTCTCTGACTGCTCTACAAAACACTATCATTCAAGCCTTTAGCTAATTCCTCTTCACATTTCTTCTTTGCTGTCTTTTAAAGTCCACCTTCTGTTTGGAATGTCACTTTTGTAAGTGTCACTCAGCTGAACTTCCATTTGCTAAAATCTTCTATTTTGAACATGCTTGGATAAAATTGCCTTTTAAAATATCTGTTAATAGAATGTTTTTCTTGCCTTTTTCCATCTTTCTTGTTTAGCCCCTATTGTTAACTAACATCAATGCAGTTTGGACTTACTCATCTCCATTCTTATGACATTAAATGCCTCTTTCATCTTGCTGCTTCTTCCTTTCTTTAAAACTGCACTCTATTATCTTCCTTTCTAGTGTCTGATATCCCACTGCAAAACTTGCATCAATTTTGTGTTATATGTACTCTTAACATGTGTGTTACTCAGCTCTAGTCACACTTCTGATACCAGAAGTTGTTCTGTGACATGAATTCTTTGTCATACTTTCAATTTGCTTGAAGAAGCAGGAGTTTGAAATATCTAAACCTTGTCGCAGATTACTTTTGACCACTTACACGTATGCAACTGAAGTCACACAGTATAAATTGTTTATTTGGTTTATTTCCCTGTGCTTTTCCATCAGCTTTATGCACTCTTTATTTTTCCTATTTGGAGGTCATTGCCCCTACCATTTTCTAGTATCTTTTTATTGCTGGACCTAGTTTGAAATTGAGTGAGGTACAACTGCACTTTTTTCCTAATTATACTTTAACAGTAACATTATTACTACTAATACAAAGAATACTTGGTTTTTACAGTAATGTGGTCAGTTATTATCACTAACCCATTTGCATTTGAGCCATCTTTGCTTGCACTCATTGTTTCAGGAATAAGCTCTGCCTTAAAGAGATCTTGTTCTAAAAAAACATGACATGAGAGAGAAAGAAGAAGCAAGCAGATGGGGGAGGTGTGAGGAGGGCAGGATAATAAGGACTAGGCAGCAGAGGCAGAAATGTCAAATATGTTATTTCTGGTTTTGCAAAGGAATCCTGGCAGAAGAAGAAGACTTAAAGGCTGTGAGCTTCTGTCCAGCAGTGGGAATGAAGGATGTCTTCTTTTACAAGTGGTCACTCTCCACTAAAGTTAAAAAAATGTGTCTGTTAGTAGAGGCAGGGGACTGAAATACCCCAACCAAAGAAAAGAAAATCCTTCCATATTTTTTATGCCTTTCTCCTTCTTACTGTTTTGATGCCATGAGAGGTGTAAGTAATAAAACATCTCAGCAGGTCTGCATTTGGTTCCCTGCTTCACCATGGAGGTGTGGTTTGGCAAGTCACCTTCTTCAATGCATTTTGATATCTAAAGGCTCTTTTCAGAACTATTTAAGTGCTCCTCAGAAACTCAGAAAATGTTTGTCAACATCTTTAGTTATGAATTGCCTTTAAATCTATCATTCTTCTACCTCAGTTTTCAGTCCACAAAGTTAAAATAGCACTTTGATGCCTCATGGAATTGTTACACACTGAAAGGTGTAAAGCTTTTCAGTTACTGTAGCAGTAAAAACTGTATGATGACCTCTGAGAGAAATTTTAGTGGTTCTCATTGAACATTCATCTCAGGTAGACAAGAATGTTTAATTTGTAATGTTGAAGGAGGAAAATTATAAATCAGCAGGGAAAACCTGAAGTGTGATCTTAAAAATGGGGAAAAAAGGGTATGTTTTCAGAGCAGAATGCAATTCTGAGTTCAGAGTGTACTCATGTCCCTCTGTCACATTTAATCTAACTATCAGGGACATCGAAGGCAAGCTCCAGCAACCTCAGTGCATACACAGGGTCCCTAGATGGCTTATGCTCTGGCTAACAGCTTGTGCTATAGTCCATGCTGTCATCTTGTATCATATTATTACTGTTATCAGCTTTGTAAACTAATTTCTGCAAGCTATGGTATAGCTATACCTTTGTTTTACAGTGCTCATACACACATTCAGGGCAGTGGCAGTGCTCCTTTCTGTAGGTGGAGTGCAACTTATGTCTTAATGCTTGCAAATTTGGAAGAAAGGAGAGACTGCAAATGTTTCTCTCTGCCATTAAGATATCAGTCAATGTAGGGGAGGTATGAGAGTGATATTGTTGAGAGAGGACTTAAGCAACCTGTGTGAGGTAAGTCACAGCTAAATTCAGCTGACAGGATTTTCTTTTCATAAAGATCCCCCCAGGAAGCGTGTGGACTCCCCAATGCTGAACAGGCATGGGAAGCGGCGGCCAGAGAGGAAGTCGATGGAGGTTCTCAGTGTGACAGATGGCGGCTCCCCAGTCCCTGCTCGCAGAGCTATTGAAATGGCACAACATGGACAGAGGTGGGTCTCTGCTTTGCTCAGGAGTCCTGCCTGTCTGGCTTTGCTATCCCCCTTTATGTTACACATACAAAGAAGCTGTGGAGCTTTTCTGTTCGCACCAGCACTCATTACAACTTCCAAGCACATTTGCAATATGGTCTGGCAGCCAGCTGTGCTTGTGCAGACAGGACCAGAAGTCCTGCCGGGGGCCTGAGGGTTGTGTTTACTTGCAGATGTTCCTTGGGAAACCACTGTGTCCTCTGGGCAGGATTCATCTCACCTCTTTCTAATTGTTGAGAACATAGGCATTCAGACTAAGCTTGCGTTACAGTCTGACTAGGCATTGGGGATAGATCAGGGCTTTGGAAGGTCTCAGGTGCATATGTCCTGTCAAAGAGGATAAATAGCCCTCTGCTTGTTCTTCTGTGTCTCCATAGCCTACCACAGTAGTCTAGGTGACTAGCTTGGATTAGGTTCCTAGCTTTTGGGCACCTGAAGTTAAATGAGATGAACCCCACCCTTCATATCATTCAGAACAACTGAAACTGAAAAGCCCTGTCCAGGCATCTGTAAATGCCTCTAATATGTTCTGTGCAAGCCGGCATGCATCTGACCCACATGCCTGTAAAGTGATGGAACATATATAATTTATCTCTTTCCTATCAAAGAAAGTGTCAGCCTTATGGAGAAACATCAGAGGAAACTGTTATCTCGTCAAAGAAGTTCTGGGGGAGTAAGTGAACTGTAGAAATTCACTTATGTGAACCATGAAAGTTGCTTCCCCAGTCCCTATGACTAGCCTAAGGGAAGCACATGCATTTGTTTTCACACTTGCATAAATCAGTTACTATTAAAGAACACTTCACATATATGTATGATGATGATTCTTTAACTTCTGTTTCAGCTTTGACATGACTTTTTTTCATTCAGCTCTTAAGGTCTGTTCTAAAAGAGCCTGTTGTGCCCAGAAGCTCCCTTTGCTGACTGAGAACTGGGTGAAGAACATGAAGTAATTTCACAGATATTGCAGAGGCCCCTAGAATTGCTGGAAAGTTTTGCTGGCAAATGTTACAGTTCTATCTACAGTGACAGAAAAGTGATGATTTCCAGAATCTGCTAGGACATATCCCAGACTGGATATGTGGCCTTGAGATACACTGCCATAAAGATTTTTCATTGTAGTGTACTTTGGAAAGCTCTCTTGAATAAGTGATTTCCTTTGGTGTGAGGTCTGGGCAAAGGAATTGTTCAGGGCAGGGTGTGCTCTGTGTTCCTCATAGGCCTCAAATTGGTAAGGATGAACACAACACTGACTCTTTGTTCAGCCTGCAGTGTTTGATCTGGTACCTGGTAGATGCATGGGCCAGGAAGCTCCCAGAGCAGGCAGAGGAGAATCACTTTCCCCCACCCCAAGGCTGCCTGTGAGTCGCACTTGCCTGTGGCTGTTTACAGGAACTATCCAACTGGGTGGAACAAACAGGAGGTGTTAGATTAATCACAAGGTTTTCTGTGAGCTGAAACATTTTCTTCCAGCTCTCAACTTTGACTTTAGACTCAAAAGCCTGAAGAGGCAAAGCTGTGTCTTGCTGTCCAAAGTATTCCTTTTGCTTTTGTATGTCTCACTCAGTTCTGCACGTGAGGAAACAAGTGAAATCAAAAGGTCAGAGATGAGTTCAGAGCATAGACATATCCAGGCTATATACCAATAAAGAAGGGCTGTGGCTTAAGGAGGAAGCAAAATCTTCCAGACACAAAAGAGATACAGAGTAATGCATGCCACAACTCAGGGATGGACATAAAGGTGTGATTAAGGGTGGAGAAAGGGATGTAATTACACCATGATTGATGATAATGGCCATGGCAGTGCTTGTTTTCGAAGGGGTTAAAGGGAAGATGTTGTTTTACTCCACGTGTGAGCTTCCATAATTCATACCATCCACATGCACAGATGATAACGGCACATTCTGTGTTGCTGGCAGCACAGTCGTTTATAACATGAACTGGCTTCATTAACGAACACCACTGCATGGGGATTGTCTCGGGACGATGCATTGCTGATGGGGCACCATCTGTCAGAACAGTCAGTAATAAAATGACAAGTGCCTTCCACCAAGAATGGGAATTTTTAATGGCTAGTCTCATATCATATTCCATGAAATGACCCACTGACAGTGGATTTTACAGCAGTAGGGTTTAGATCCCAGAGGTGGATGCTTTTTTAAGATGATTTGGTCTCAAGAGATGACTACTCAGTTCTTTTATTCTACAATACTAGGAAGGTGGACCATGGAAACAGGTCTCCTGTTTAGACACTGATGACTTGTGTAAACATCCAGAGACACAAAGCCATTGCTTTTTTCTTGAGCTGGCAAAGATACACTTCTAACCAGTGGGCAGAACACACCCAAGTGTCTTGTGATTTATTCCTGTGGTCCTCTTTCCCAGTAGTAAACAGATGTTTGTTTGCATAAAGGGGATTTATGTTATAACCTCTGGTTTATGTGCCTGTGTGATGAACTGTGTTTTTGGTAGTCATGCAGGGGCCCTACAAGCGTCTGGTCTTGGCTTGTTTAGGGCATATCTTTCCACTAAAATTTGAAACTTGGCAGCCTTCAACCCTACAGGCTGAGAAAGTATTAAGTGAAAAACATAGTCCTTCAGTGACTTAGTTTCAAATAATGGATGAGGGTTGCTCAGCACAAAGGCTACTTGTTGAGCTTTGGGGCTTCTTGGAATGCTTATGCTGACCTCTCCAAGTGTTCTCCATTGGGTCTTTGTATATGGCAAAGTTAGTATGCACAAACTCTAGCCACCCTAAAACTGGTGACTAAGTTTTGTTAATTCTTGGGTTTCCCCGCTAGCTGTCAACTAAATGGGTTCATTATTGTATCATAATTGCTTCTGCTGTTCTGGTGTCCCCACCTCTCAGACTATCTGGTATTTCACTGAAATGTCAAAAGAAAAGAGGTAGTTTCTGAGCTTAGTTTAACACCAGCTAATTCGTCCCTTGTGCTAAAATCACACAGACTAGGAAGAATTCCATGGGAGCTAGAATCTATTGGGAATATGCCAGAAATTTTCAGCAGCTTTGCTGTGAGAGTCCAAAAACTGTTCTAAAATGAGCTTCATTAACTATTCATTTTCTTCTAGTTATTGAAGTGGAGAGCTTGCATGAAAGATGAGCTAACATAGGAAGCAGTGTTCTGTGAAACAGTGAAGCATATTACCAGTGAAACATATTACAGAGAGCTGCCCTTTTAGTAAAGCATAGGGAATGTTGCTTCTAAGCTGCAGGGATTCAGACCCAGTATGAAAAAGGGCATTTCTCTATACACTGAGTATAGGGAAGAGAGTTGGAAGTTAAGTGGTAATGGACCCTAAAAATTAGAATGCAAAATGGATTACTGTTCCTCTAAGAGGCTCTATGGTCTGATTTTAACCTTTTCCCAGATTGTTCTTAGTGTTGAGGTCTTCTAGAAAAGTCTTGAGTAATGAATGCTTTGCCATTTATGCCTTCAGGTCTGTTTTCCCTGGACAATATGACAAAGTAGATGGTACCTGGGTTTTAAACTGGATAAAGGAGAGCAAGGTTTACAAGTATGCATGGTGGAAGTCATCTTAGACCCCAGAAGTCAGGGGAAGATAATGAACTTCAGAACTGTGTAGGTGTGAGCCATAGCTGTAAAGTAAAAGAAAGGTTTTTCAAAGCACTGCTTAAAAGGGGGAGGAGGGGTTGGGGGGCTGGGTGTCCAGCATTGCTTCAGGTGACTCTCTTTTATAAAAATGTCCGCAGTAGTAACTCTGTTTTCTCGCTTTGTTCCTGCCATAGTAAAACAATGTTCAGTAAAAGCCTGGATATCTCTGAAGCCAATCCCAAATTCAACAAAGAAGAAAGGTATAAACACTGACAATATGTTCCTCTCCTCTACCTCACTGCTGAGACCTTAAAGATGCAGTACTTACCTTCTCCGTGTGGGGACAGAGCTGTTCTGGTCTCTCTTTAGAGAGAAGCAAAAAGGGTAGTATTTTTACAGCCCCACACCCTGTATGTTTTTGTGTAGTACCATTCCTTTGAGACTATCCTCAGTGCAGCCTGGGTCTGTAGCAATGAATTCCCCACTAAAATTTCATCCTACTGCTATTTCTGGTTCAGTTCTGCTGTAAGTGAGGATGCCCAGGGTAGAAGATGTATTTGCAAAGACTTCCTTGGGAAGGATTGGAATATAAAACACTAGGAAAGTCTGAAGTGCTCTGCTCCCAGCATTAGAAACAGCAGCACAACCAAGCCAGTGACAACAATGGTAGGAAACTTTGGAAATTCAGTCTGACAAAGCAAAATATTAAGTACCTGTAGGTAAGACACAAACTCCTTAAGACTACCCAGAGGACACAAGAGGAAAATATTATAAGAGTTTTTGGAGAATGATTCCAATCTAGCAGTTCAAGTGACAGATGGTGAAAAATAACAAAAAGGGTAACTTCTGTCTGTGAATAGAGGCACAGTGGAAGACAGGCAGACCACCAGATTTAGAGAGATTAAGTGGACTTACTTGCATCCATGAACACAAAAAAAAAATTAGAGTTTTATGAAGCTTTTTTGTGAACATGTTATTTCTAAAATTTTGGTCTCAGAGGAGGAGAATTTTTCTCTGTGTTGAAAGCTGTCATTCCAATGGATAGCTCTTCATCAAAATGTAATCCTTATACATTTTGGACAAACATTTAGCTTACTCAAAGGTTAAGAGTGTGGCATATGATTCAAAAAGCAATGGTTTCCTTAAAGGAACCTATGGACTTGGCAAATGATTCTTCTTTCCATTTTCCATTTTCACAGAAATCTTTCTATTTAAAGATAAGTGTGGCCTTTAAGCCTCAGGAGACTTGCACAATGATTGAAGAACAGCCCCTGTTTTGGCCTTTTGCAGGCTGAGACAGTCTTTTGTAGGCAGTTTCAAGTCCTGAACCTGCCACACTGAAGAACATCATGCATCTGCAAGCGAGTTTGTGCCTCGTGGTGTGTAAAGCACCGTCTTTAAGATGCCAAAATTCTAACAAGCATTGGACCTGAACTGTTAGCAACCTGTTAGTTCCACAGCCATGAAGAAGTAGTGGTTATACAGCCTTTAGTGGCTGGGCTTTCCTGGACTGTTAGCATAGACGTGGAAACTCCTGTTCCTTTCTCTGATTTCCCCTATGTGTAAGTTCTGTTCTTGAATATGTGGTACTTCTTGCATTAAAAGTTAGCCTGAAGTTACTCCAAATATGAGCTTTTTCACAGTAATTGAAAGTCAGGTGCAGTAAGAGAAATGCAGTTTTATCTGGGACAAGAGAGGGATCTTTCAGCAGGTGTTTCTAGAACCATTCCCTGTCCCTCTCTGGCAGCTGCTTCAGCTGTGTTAGGAGCAGAGGAAATGACCCTTCAGTAAGTTCTGGGGGAATTTCTTAAATCCACATAAGCATTTTGTGCCCCCTCTCAAAAGTGGTATTTTTCAGACAACAGGAGGAGAAGGTTAGAGCACTGCACGAGGATCACCCAGGGGCCTGCTCACTCAAGGACCAGGCTGATTGTTTGAGGATCACATTCACTGTGATCTTACCTCCTTCCCACTTCTAAGAGTTAGAGTGAAGGATCTTAGTGGTGGGAAGAACCTGGATTCTAGATCTGTGCACAACCACATGAAAAGAAGGGATAGGCAGAGAGAACCCCAGCAAAGTAGGGTCAAATAATCAGGGTGTCCATTAATTTTTTGGCCAGTGTTTAATCGTCCAATTTTATGATATCTTTTTTTAAAGGAATACTGCATCTTTAAGGGTCCCTTCCCTCTAGATGCACATGATTGTCTTAGTAGCTGAGGCCACTGTCCCTTTCTTTTTCTTCCTTTCTGACTTCCTTTCACCCCCTCTTTCAGTGCTTCTCTTCTTCTGTATCTGGGTTGCTGCAGCTCCGTAGTTCACTTGCTTCAGTATTATAGGGAATGCACATGTCTGCGCTTCTGGGTCTATTGTGTCCTGGGATTGTTCATTTTTTTTAAAACCTCATTTCCCTTTTTCTTTATCCTATTGTCAACTTGCTTTCCATTCTCTCTGTTAACCTCTTCAGTGCCTTCCCTCTTGGGAAAATGACTTGAAAGAAACATTATTGAACCTTCTTGCACCCATTCTATTCACAATTTACTATTCTGCATGTATGAATATGGGTGTATTTTCTGTATAAATATACACACAGGTTCCAGTATACAATGGGTGTCAATTTGCTCTTCTCAGTTACATCACTGTAGATAGATTTGTACAGGTACAATTGAGGACAGCATTTGTCCCTAAATATGTGCATATATTTGTATATATATGAATTAGATCTTACCCAAATTTGCACTCCAGACTGAAATATAAATGGAGTGTCACTCAAACATGTGAAAAAGAACTTACTGTAATGCTTCTTTCCACTTCTCTATCAATGCATAGCACAACAGCTTTTTTTTACCTATTCTAACTACATTTTCATTTTAACTGTTCTCAAAACTGCCTTGGTTGCCCAGTCCAGCACTTGGAATGTTGATGTAACTGGAGGCATGGCTAGTTGCATTGAGCAGTAAACTGTGAAATCTACTGGGCATATATTAAATTTGGCATTTCTGTTGGAGACTGTCTTGTGGAGAATGGATTTTCCTCACCCAGCCAGAGGTGGCTCTGGCAGCTTGGGAGCCTGTTATTGAAAATGGAGAGAGTGAAAGAGGGAAAATGACAGAGAGGAAAAAAAAGCATTGCATCCAACTTGAAAATAATTTGGCTTAATAACACCAAACTTTTTATTTCTAATCTAATCTTTGTTCATGTGAAAAGGTGGTGACGGTTTCCTGAGATTGCTTGTCTGCACCTCTGAAAACTTAATAACCTGACTATTATTTTCCATTTTGAATGCTTTGATTAGTAGTTAAAAATTAAGAATACTGAAGTTTTCAATTATCACTAGCCTTCAAAGTCAACATGCCAGAGATTCAGTCTGCTTTTAGAACTGCTTTTTCAGACTCTTTTCAGCACAGCATTGATTTATTCTCCATTCACATTTGAAAGATTTCCTTTGCAACCTATAAGACTCAGAGCCTGAATTTATTTTAAATGAAAAATGAGATCCTGGAGCACAAGATGGCATCCACAGAGATAAGTGCTGGGTTGCTGAGCTGGTATGTTCTAGCTGATGTGAATTCCTGACTATAAGACCATCATGACTAATAAGGCAGTATCAAAGCAGATTCACAGCTTGAGCTACAATCTTGTACCCTGGGCTCCCAAGCTGGCTCAGAAATGCATGCTTTAATAACCAATATGTTTCACAGTTCATTCATGGCAAAAAAGGTACCTCTTACCAGGCCAGCTTGGGGGACAGAGGGACACTGCACTGAGCAAACTGGGGAGAAAAAGAACAATTTCCTTGATAACAGTGTGATATAACTGTGCCTTATGTATGAGTCAGAAAAAAATGCAGCATGAAGTATAAGCCCCATTGCTCTGCTGACTGCTTTAATTGGGATTTGGCTGGGGGTATTTTTGCAGCCTTAGTATGTCCCTCTCCATATTCCCCAGTGCCAAAGTTCGATGTGTCTGCAATATTGTGAGTGGGACAAAAGTTAATTTCTGGTAAATGAAACTGTCCCCCTAGTGTTCCTGGTCTCTGAAGACATAGGCACCGGTGGCGATAATTATGACCGTTCAGTTCTCCGAACAGTATTTCACTCTGCTTTTCCTTACTCTTCTCTCCACCTTGCCTCCACACCCCTCTCTCTTTCTTTCTCTCTCTCCCTTTCTCTTCATTTTCCCTTTCCGAGGATGGCGAGTGCTGATCCATTGGGGTAAGCTCTAGTTTTGGATTATTCCTGTTGCGGGACCTGTTGTGTCTTGTAGAGAAACTTTTCATTTGCAATTCACAAATACAATACAGGCTCATACACTTCAGTGAGTGAAGAGTTATAGCAGGGAGAGAGAGAGAGAGAGAGATTTGGGAAGAAGCATTTTTGGTGCTTTTGTGTGTGTTTGTGAGCTTTTATTTTGGACTCAGACTCCATATAATTTACTTTTTGGTTCTTTTTCATTCTCTTATTTGTCCCTCTGTTTCAATGTCTGTGGGCACAGAAAACTATCCTCAGACACTGTGGAGGTACCAGGATGCCTTATGGGAATGAAATCCCCTTCCCTGTTCATTGCTTTTGTATCTGTTTGGTATCCTCCAGTTAATTTTAATCCTAATTTATCCTTTTTTCTTTTTTTTTCTTCCTTTTTTTTTTAATGAAACTGAATCTCATCTGTGTTATTAAAAAAATGCTGAGTATTCCCTCTCTCATTAGGATATGTTTTCTTAAGAGGTGAACAGATGGCTTAGAGACAGATGTATTTTCAAAGCTCTTTATTTTCAATAGAGATGATATAGGTGCAACTAATGCAGTCACACTTAAAGTTCCGTTTACAAATACTTAAGAGAAGGAGAATATTATATTAATAAATTATTTAATAAAACCATTGTAATAGATCGTGACAGACTACAGTGAAAGCTTCTTGAGAGGGCACATATTGAGAGAGCTAATTAGTGCCAGTAACATTTACTTCTCATGTTTGTAGCATGCTTTACTATTTATTAATTCTTTCTAAACCATTTATAAATGGAACTCTAGTATAATTGGCCGGTTAAGGAGGGTGGTGCTGTTCACCATTACCCTCTGTATGCGCTGAAGGGACAAAGAGGTGCATTACGAACACCTGCACTCCTTTCTCTCTACTCTTTGTAAGGCTTCATCTCACAAGCAGTTATTACTGTGACCATTACTGACTTAAGCATAAGTATTCCCAGTAAGAGCTGTTACAGTATTATTTGCACACTTGGGACTTTAAGACAGTGAAGTGACAAAGCTATTCTATCCTTATTCCCTAAATCAGGGAGTAAGGAAGCACAGTTTGTATCTTTTAGACACCGAAGAGTAATAATGATGAAATTTAACACAGCCTGACTGCTCACCTGTTGCATATTAATTCAGGTCAGTTGCAGGGGTCTTATATCCTTAAATTCAGTTTAGATTTTTTTTTTTATTTAGTGTGAGCTAGGAAAGAGGAGTATCAAATTCCTCCCAATTTATGCTTGAAGCAAATAAGAGGTTGGCTGGATATTTTTTTGAATGACTTTCAAAACCACACATGGGAACCAACTCAAAATTTCTGAGCCATTTCACCCAGGGACACAAGTCTGATGCGTTACTGCACGCTGCATGCATGCTACAGGCTCCCCTTTTTGGAAGCATGGCTCCAGCTTGACCAGCCAAGAGGCTGTATTCAGCATCCAGGTAAAATAGTGCTATGAAAGCAAGTTCTGCTGGGACTGCAACAAGGCACCAAACTCCCTTTGGATTGTAAAAAGAATTTCTGTGAGATGGTTATTCAAAGAAACAAATGCCTAATCTGACCTAAATGTGGCTATGAAGCCTTTATGCTCTACTGGTGTGTACTAGCAGATGCTCTGTTTAAAGCAGTTGAAAACTAATCTGAGAGAAGGGCTATGTAGAGATGCTCTGTACATGTGCTATATGTGTAGTACAGTTGCCAGGTCAGCTGTGCTTTTCTGTCTTGTGTTTCTCTCCGTCTACACCTCAGCAGTGTCAGGCTGCAGCCCTTCACCTCTTAATAGCTCTCAAGAAACTCTGCAGTTCTCTGAAACCAGCTGGAAACTGGCTGGCTAAAATGAGTGAAAAATTACTTTAAAATGAAGGACTTTTTAACTTTGATACTCTGAAGTATCGTATAGATTGAAAAAGATATAAAATCATCACAACCGCAAACTACAGCTCACACATGCACATTTTGTTTCAGTCCTTTGCTTCTCTCTTTCATAGCTCAGGCATCTCCAGTTTATTGTCAGATTGCAAAATGGGAGGAATATCCTGCAATGGTCTCAGTGTCCACCTTATGTTTAGAGTGCCCTCTGTATCTTCCCCCTCCTAAACCTTGGGTCTAGCTCCATTATGGTTTTTCTTTAATTCCTCCCTCCAGGCTTGGCAAAACAACTGTGTCACTTTGGAAGGGACTAAAGAGTCTCTTCTTGAGTCTCTAAATCTGGCAATTGTGTTTCAGGGAACACAAATCTGAGCAACTGCATTGATTGTTCTGCTTGTATTTTAAACAGCGTTTTGATGACTTCCATTGAGTCACTGCATAAGCATACAGCAATGCAAAACAGAGCAAAATGAGTCACACAAAATGCTCATAGTTTCCTAGATTGTTGCATTTAGTATTAAGTTATTGGAATAATTATAGATTTAATACTTCCAATAACATTTAATTCCTTTAAAGACTCTTAGGAGATTACTCACGAATAGATACTTCCCACTGAATAAATTCAGTTCATAGCCATGGAGATAAGATGATGTCATGTTTTTTTCCTCTTTCCACACATTAGACATAAGAGTTTGCCATACTAATGTGCTGCTGATAGGGCCTCAAACTTTCATTTTCTGGTGAGAGGGATAAAAATTTTAATTCTCTGTTCTTTCATTACAGCATTTCAGCATAATGCAACATTTTCATTACTTCCTTTTGGCCCTGTCCCAGTTCTGTCCACCTGACTCTGAGATACAGGAGCAGTGCATGTGGTTGGTTTTTTTTTTTTACAAACTGAATTGTAGCATTTCTCAGGCAAGGTGATCTTGATGAGAGGGACAAATCCATCATTTTTTGCTGTTAGCATTTTTTTACTGGAGTATGGAACCACATGGTAGGCCAGGGTACTGCATTATTATAGCCAGCTTGGGAACTGTGCCCCATTTGTAAAGGTAAATTATGGGAGATTTGTTAAATTGAAAGAGGTGCAAGGAAGATCTCCTCAGTCTGGGTGTCGTATCCCATTCCAACACTTTCTGGTAAGGGAAGAAGAGGTTTGAAAATATACAGCTTTCTTTTCACCTCAACATCTAAAATTAACAGAGGCTTCTTTAACCTCTTTCGACTGCTCCTATATGCAATTTCCAGCGTGGACAAACTGAAACCTGCTATAGGGCCTTTTACTTATTGTGCATGTAAATCAGCAGCAGAAATAAAGCTTGAATAGCAACCCTGTGGATACTGAATGCATTTCCAAGAGGATTTCATACTAACTCTCTCTTATGTCCCCTGCCTCAGGCTCCTAGGCTGGATGAAAACACAGTACACAACAACTATTTTTCAAATACTGCTTCCAATAAGGAACTGGGAGTTGGGAGGTGGGGCCTGCCGTATTTTGGCCTTCATGTGTGTGATCATTTTTGTAAAAAAAATAAGAGGCAGTAGGGTTGGGAAGGGAGAATTCAGGACTGTTGGGAATACCTGATTGCAAAAAGGAAATAGCAGATTGGAACTTTTAATCAAGTATCATGGAATTCAGGTGAGTGTCAGAGAGGGCTTTCCCACCACAGTTAAGAGTTGGTGGGAACCATCCCTTTAAGTTTGTTTAACTGCATTTCTGGGCACCTGAATGCCTTCCATATTTGTCCAAGGTAATCTCTAGGCTCCTCGTAATTTATGGTTTGGAAGAAGCTTTTCCTGATGATTCATTCAAGGAAGATTTTAACTAAATGCACTTCCCATCTGCACGACACATCTGTAGTGCACTAAGCTCCTTCAGTTATAGGAAAGGCACATAAAGTAGCCTTTCAAAAGTGGAGCAGACAGTTCTCCTATTAAAATTACTTTCATAAACCTTTATGAGTGCCCCTGATCTTGATGGTACAAATTTAGACTTAATCTAGTACAAAAGAATGCCAAGAGCAAACTTCTAGTTTTTTACTGCTGCATTGTGATGTGCAGACTGAAGCAGGGTACAAGAAAAAACCTAAGTGGGGAGTTCCTGCATGGAATGAGTGCCCCAGATTTTCATGGTACCAATCTAGATTTAATGTGACCCAGAAAGTGTGCCGGGACTGAGCTTCTGTGTTTCACCTACTTATTGTGATGGACAAACTGCAATGAGATACAAAGAAAACCATCAGCTAGTAGTTTCTGCAAAGGATACAAATAGAGAAAACAGAACCTGGCATTGTGTTCAGTTGCAGTTTACTCTTTCCTTGGAAATATTTCCTCTTTTGCAGTTCACATATTTTTTTAAGAATTGTACTGCTCAAATTTTTTTAGCAATATATGTCTGTGAGACCATTTTAGAGACCGTTTGGTTTCTTTTTTAGTTTTATTCTACAACAGCAGAAGAGAATAAACTAACATAGTTTATGGTCTAAATTTGTTTTATATTCTCTTACGTATAAGCTGATATCACTATCTAACATATATCGATTTTTAGTATATATGTATACACTCACACACACACACTTATGTGTACACATACACTCATGCACTCTGTTTTCCAGGCATACACAGGAATTTCACTTTTTCATGTTTGCTACCTGGAGGCAATTAATTGCTTTCATGGCTCTTCCTGTATGTGAAACATTGGTAGGTTTGCTATATTGGCATATTGTTGCATGGTGGTGTGGAACAACTGAGTTCTTAGCCAGTTCCTCTCCTATAAGATATTTCAGTCTTCAAGACAACTTTTTTTTTCTGTTTAAAAAGGATAGAAAGCATGTGCCTCTGGGGCTCACTCATGTACAGGCACACACAGGGTGTGGGTTTCTTTCTGCTGGGTAGCCCTCCTCCTAGAAACTTCTGATTAAATGTTTGTGCAGTTTGGCTTGTCTGCTCTTTCATCACATTTAGCATAGCACATTTGCACATTTTATTGTCTGCAGCTGACGTTTTTCTCTTTGCTGGAGAGCATAAGAGCATTACGGTATAGGTGACCTTGTCAGCAAATCAGACAGTTTACTGTTCCTTGACCGGCCTCCTTTTGAGGGAACCTGAGCTGTTATTTTAGTATTAGTAAAGTCATCAACACAAGCAGAACTCATTATCCGTAGAGAAGACCTGGCTTGTTTAATGTAAGAAAGAAGTAAGAAATCTTGCTGGAGAGCAAAGATATAAAATCCATCAGTGAGAAGCTGGAAAGGGTTAAGCCAATGTGATCTTTGATTTCAGTGGGAAGTCATCACATAGGGAGTGATTGTATGCCTGGGTCAAGGAGACTTGGTTTTTTAATTATTATCTGGAAGAATCCCCTACCTTTGTGTCTTGTGAACATGGTGCTTTTCCATGTTGCTCATGACTGAGAAAGTCTCATTCTGTGACCACCAGCACTGTGCAAAACAGAATTCTCAGCACCAATATGAATGTCTTCACCATCCTTTTGAATTCAGCAGTTCAATTTGCACAGGTCAGATGTAGTAGCTTCTATGTGCTTGATGACCAAAAAGAAAGAACTAACTGGCTTAATCAAATGAGATTTAGTATCCTCCCTGAGCAACAGCACTTCTTTGATTTGATGGGGGGACAGCTGAAAAATGTGACAATAGTGAAAGGAAGGAAAAGGAAAGAGTCATGTGCTTTTCCAGTGACAGCCTCCCTCCTCCTCCTCACTTCATGCCTGTGCCTGTGGTGGCTGGTGATCAGGGTTATAACTTGTCTGAGTTTTCTGAGGGATGTTTTCCTTATTGTGTCCATTCAGGTCTCGGTCAATCAGCGGAGCGTCGTCTGGGCTCTCCACCAGTCCTCTCAG
Organism: Campylorhamphus procurvoides; assembly: GCA_013396655.1. Classification (NCBI taxonomy): domain Eukaryota; kingdom Metazoa; phylum Chordata; class Aves; order Passeriformes; family Dendrocolaptidae; genus Campylorhamphus; species Campylorhamphus procurvoides. The sequence goes on along the minus strand of WBMV01005603.1, from coordinate 1,457,102 downwards.
CAGTCCAAGGGTAAGTGGTGCTGCTTCAAGATCTGTTGGTCCAATTCACTCACACATGCTTGATGCTTTTTGACATCTGTTGCTCCAGAGCTGTGGCTCTTAGCTGGGATGTTTTGTTTTTCCTTGGCAGCTTGTGAATTTTCATGGATGGTGAGGGAAATGTTGTTTACAAATGCAAGCACAGAATTTCTCATACATGTTCACTGCACTGTTAGCAGGGATCTCACTGTGCCCTTGCCCTTTTTCAGTCTCGTAAGCACATAGAATAACATTGCTATGACTAAACACTGCCATATCCAGCTGAGGTCTGCATACAGTGTGGTTTCAGACCAAATAATCAGGAACCATTTCACAGCTGCCTTCCATTAGGTTGCAGTAGAGCACCAAACCATGCTGATTGTCTTCTGTTTGCCTCAGAATAGCTTGTATTTAGAAAATCAGAGAAAATAAATTATACAAATTTGAGGGCTAGCAAATTTAAAAGGACAGTAAGAAGTTGACTGACTTGGATGAGTAAAGAACACTCAAACCCCTATAAATAAGGTACATTCAAATGCCCTTATTAAAGGTGCAGTCAACTAAATACTGACACTCACTGATCCTGATACTCAGCTAGTACAACACATGCTTCATAGTACATTTTTTGCAAAGTTCTTACAGTTTCTAAGTGCAGTGGCAGAGGCCTCCATCTTCTAAACTTCTTTAGGGATTACAGTGACTATTCCTGGTGCCTGATGAGGTCAGATAAGTCACTTTAAGACTGCAATGCTAACAAGAGTCTAGACCTCAGCAAGAAATCTGTAGGGTTGTGGCAATCCATGTTGCCTAATTGTCTGGCCTAGGGTCTTTGGAGGACTTCTGCATACTTTTCATGACTTCATGAGAAGATGCTATCCCCCATTGGAAATGGATATATTCCATGTATTAGGGTATGGATACAACTATGGGTCTGCTCTTAGTTATATGAAGATAACATCGGTATTCCAGGTATTTGGAATTATAATTCCCACAGTAAGATTCTGTGTAATTCTTACGCATGAAGACACACTGTCAGATGTAAGTTTATAGACTAGTAAAGCTTCCAGCAACCTTGCTTGATTGAACCGTTTTCTGAAACATATTCTGGGTTCCTGTCAATTGTTACCTTGGTTTGCAACTGGCATAAATATTTTTGTGTTCTCCTCTATGTCTTTAAAGTGCTAGGAACCAGTGAAGATCCATTTCCTTCTTTCTGCACTGGTTCTCCTGGTTGGTAATGGAATGAAGCAGAGGTCCAAGAACTTTTATGCCACTGCAAAATGTACTGAAAAAGAGCAGGGAAAGAATTTTGTGCACAAAATAAGCATCCAGTGCAGCAAACCTAAATCTTGATGTCATTAATTGATCTCTTGGGATCAGTTTCTGATATCTCAGTAGGACTACATAAAAGAATAAGGTTGACAAGATCTGTTTCATAGTTGCTATATCTTACCATTATTACTTAATAGGTAGTTGATTAAACAGTCTTCAAAGGGATTTAGCAACCAGATGGCATTTTCAGCAGATCATAATGATATTAAGGCAGGTCAAATTTGAGGCTTAAAAGGAAATCTTGAAATAAAAATCATATTTTTTTTAAACGTCCTTACCTATGCTTCTAATGGCACCTTAGATTATTGAAAGAGAACATACTTCAAAAAACAAATGTGTATTTCATTTTATGCAGTGCTTAGGTTCAGTTCTATGAGGAATTAATTCAATAGCAACTAAAAGTTCTCAAATTTCACAAGATCTTGCTAATGGTGTTTCCCATGGCACCAGCTGAAATAGAGACCTAATCTTGTTCTTCGTTTCATTATTAAGAATGTGGTAATTAAGGGTGCTCTTCAGATTCTTAATGGCTTAAGTGGGAGTTGAATTTGACTTTTATTTCTTTTATATTTGTTTCTCAAACCATCATACACGTAAGATACAAAAATTGCAAGGAGACATTTGCAATCAACAGTCTTTGACTTTTATCCATTGGTGTCATTTGCACATGGTTAATAGTCAGATGCTGATAATGACTTCCACAAATTAACCACTTTCCTCATCTTTTTGCCATTCTTTCTCATTGGCAATCAGAATTTACCAACATGGCAGATTTTAGTTTAGTTTTACAATCCAAATAACAATACAAATGTTTTGATGTTGTGACTCTCTTTCAATTTTGGTGGCCTAACTCTGAGTTCTTTGAAGTATTTACAAAATCCATCAAACCCAGGAATTAAACTCCCTAGCGAGTGTGCTTACCTGGGACTGAGATTTGAGGCATGGTTACTTATACATGGTATGTCTGGACAGTGCTTGATTGCAACTTTTAGCTATTAAGAATGGATAATAATAGTGATATATCATTTTTCATAGGTAATAATTTATAGAAATCATAATCTAAATGTAGAACAAAGCTAAATATCTTGAATAGTGATTTCTATTTTTACAATTCTTCCAGTACTTGTAATCTAAGGTGTTAACAGCAATGTTTTATAAGGACATTTGTTTTATTTTAAATGTGATTTTTAGCTTGCTAATATCCCTTTAAAAGGCTTCTATCCTTCCAAGTCTGTCTATTGCTGTTTTCTGTCGATGTATGAATGCATCTTAATATGTGTAAATGTTCTTGTTTTGGGGAAAAAAAAATCATAATCCCATTTTGATACCTCAGTGATGGATTATGAACTTTGCTTGTTTTTTTCTTTTGAAACTGTGTCTTACAAAACAATGGCTCACCTCACCCTCTTCTTAGACGTGAGACTTAATGGCAAATATTGCTGAGACTTTATGACAGAAATTCCAATTATCAGGCTGTCCTTCGATGCGATGAGAGATGCTGCAGGAGAAGCATAATCTTTTCCCAGCTAAATAAATTTGCTAGGCTGATGTTTTTGCTGTAACAGTTTACAAATCAAACACCAATCTGAGTTCATATTTTTCTTATGGTGTTCTGTGCTCTGAAGCCTCCAAGTGAATGCTGAGCTGTTTAACCTTCCAGATCAGGGGAGAAGAGTGGGTGCCCAGGTGGCATCACTCTCCCTTTTGCCCCTTTTTCTGCAATGGGTGGCTGCAATTCAGGTGTACATTAGCCAGTCAGGGGTAAAGAGGAAGGAAAGAGGTTCTGACTGGTGTGTGCTATAACTGTGTGTATCACCTGCCACTCCGTATGTATCACACACCTGTTCTGAGTTTCATCTCTCTACTGGGTTTGCATATGGGCACATAGAGCTGAAAGAGGTGGTCCCATTCTTGGCACATTTCAATTTGTCTGTGGCTTGAGTGGTTCTTCTTCCCCTTCCTCACCTCCCTACAGCATCGTGCTTCTCTCACTGCAGGGCAATCAGAACAATCCCAGAGAGATGGCATTTCTTCTTTTTTCTTGGTTACTTTCTCTTTTTTTTAATTAATTTAATTTAATTTAATTTTACTGTTCCTTTGTTGTACTTTTCTTTCTGTTGTTTTCCTTTGCTGACACGTGGTTGGTTAATATGATGAAGCCTGTTATGACACTGTTGTTCTTGCTGCTGCCGCTGCTGCTGTTGTTGATTATGCTGTGTTCCCAGCTAACTGCATGTCTTTTTTTTGTTTTTTGTTTGTTTGTTTTCGTTTCTTTGCAAAATCCCTCCCCCCCCACTATCCCTTCACCGCCATCTCTTGTGTCTTCTTGTGACATGGTGCATCTTTGTGACTCGGATGGATTTTTTTCTGACTTTCCTTTCTCTGCTCGCCCGCTCTTTGCGTATTTCACTGTTTTTGATGTGCATGGACACTCTGCGTCTGTCTCGTAGCCTATCAGAAAGTTCTTCATCCCCCCTCAGACCTCCGACCTCCCTTTCTCTCCCCGACCCCAAGTCTCCTTGGACCCTGATGCTTGTAGGAACGCCTCCAGGCCTGGACATGTACTCCAACCAAAGCCAGCACTTCAGCCCAACCCAAAGACGCAGACTTTGCCATCCAAGAGCAAATTGGCTGAAAAACCACTCCAGTCTACTAAATCCAACCCACTCCCTGCCAGCAATACCAACACCCCCTCTTCCCAGAACAACCCTGTGCAGAATGCTCAGGGCCGCTCGCCTGCTGCCGGCTTTAACCCACAGCTGGCTGTTCCTAAAGTGCAGACCAACCCTATGTCTCCTGTTAGATTGCTCCCTTCTAGTACTGACCCAAGCACCAAATCTATCCCCATCATACAGGTCACCCCTCACCCCTCTCCAAGGGGAAGTCCCCTCCCTACCCCCAAGGGGACACCTGTTCATACGCCAAAGGAGAGCCCAGCAGGCACACCCAACCCAACACCACCATCCAGCCCCAGCATTGGAGGAATGCCATGGAGGACACGGCTCAACTCCATCAAGAATAGTTTCCTGGGGTCTCCTCGCTTCCATCGTCGGAAATTACAAGGTGAGTGCTCACCCAGACATACAGGTGATTCTCATTTGGGCAGCTGTTCAGCAGGAAGTGGATAACTGTCTGGCTCTGCACATTCCATCTACCAAGGACTGAATATAGGTATTGAAAATGAGAGTGATGGCATCAGCCAAGCCCTAACCCACAGACTCTGTCAAGCCACTGCAGCTGCTCCAAGAGCATCATCTGAGCCCTTTGCACACTCCAGCCATGCAGCTCTTACTATCCCTGTTGTGGCTCTTAGACCATAAGAATAATTTATCTTCAGATTCATCACTTATTTTGTCAGAGAACCTAGAGCTCTGCCATTTCCCCTGTGGCTGTGCACTGCTGCCTTTCCACAGCTGAGCCTTTTGCTGAAAAAAAGACAGCCAGTGGCAAAAGGCTAAAATTGTCCTTCTGAAGCAAGGGTTTCTTGATCTTGGTTAATACTTTTTATACCTCCTTTGGTAATTGGTGTAAAAATTTCCTTAATACAATCAGAGGTTTCCTATCTGCTGGCCTACTTCAGTTTTCAAAGTCTCTAGAGTGTTGAGATGTGCAAAATTTCCTTCCTCAAGCTCCAGGTGCCTTTTTGCATGCAGGCAAAGGGCACCCAAAGTCACATGCATTATCCTTGGACATCAGCAGCAGCTACCCCAACATCCTGTGGTTTTACAGGATACTGGGGTGTGATCCCATGGTAAAGGAGCCTCACAGCCATGGAATAGTTAGATTCTGAACTATGATGGTGAGCAGCATTGTCCCTGAGATGGTCAGAGAATTGCAGCAGTGACTGAGTTGCATCCAACTAGGCTTTAAAGCAGTTGTAAATCCTTCGTGTTGGCATGGTGTTTGGGTCTGAACCAGAAACATTTAAGCCAGTGAAAGATGGCATAATGATTTAAGGAAGGGTAGAGTAAGCCTTGAAATGCAGCACTTGATCAGATCCAGTGATCTAGAGACATATGACCAATATTCAAATGTCAGAACCAGTCGGCAGGGGCAGTGGGAAAATGCAAGAGGGTACAATGCTAGAATTTTTTCATTAGTATAAGCAAGAAATGGAGGGTGTACTGAATCATCAATTTCTTTTCTCCTTCCCTCTCTTTGGCTGTGTGTGCCTGGGCAGTACCTACACCAGAGGAGATGTCTAATTTAACCCCAGAATCATCCCCAGAGTAAGTAATTTGCCTATACACTACCTTTTCTCTTCTGCCACATACCAATGTTTTTTCCTTGTCTGAATGTCATAGGCTGACATATTTCTGTTCTGGATCAGTATCTGTAACCTGTTATCCTGTGGGTGGGATAGAGGTGTTAAATGATTCTTCTGATAAGACCCTGGATAAAATCTATACCTCAGTAATGGCAGAGGGGCAACAGGTGATGAAACAGTCTCCCAGTAATTACCTCATTTTCTCACGGCTTGCTGAATTTACTGAGTTTGTAATATGTTCCTTCTCTCTTCTTTAATTTGGTTATCAAGTAGATCACTCTTCAGGAGCAGAGAGGCTAATCAGTGGCTTATACTGGCACTATCTGTGCACTAAAAACTCTTCCTTTTAGTACAGGAGAGTTTGCATCCTCAAAATAACATGCAGAATGCTCTGCTAAGATAATTCAGAGGAATCCTTGGCTGCAATAGTAAATGTAGTGTTACTTCTAGGCAGCAGCACTGGGACATGGAGAAGTTGTTTCATATTCACCAGACTCATTCCTAAAAGTCAGTGTACATTTCAGCCATTTCACTGCACAAATGTGCGTCACTGCATGGCAGGTTTGGAAGTCCCTGCCAGAGCGCTGCTCCAAACACTTCCTAATATGCAACAGATGCCAAATTATTCCTTTTTATTTTCACAGCTTGTGTTTGTGCACCCAATGCCCATGGACTTACCCTGCCAACCAAGGCAATTTGGCCTCTTGTTAATATACTTGTTTGAAATATTCATGAGCCTTGGATGGAAATTTTGGTCTCAAAGTTTTGTAATTGGTGACTATGGTACTGTGTTAACAACTTTCCCCAGACCTAGTATTTATCTGAGGTAAGATGTGCACTCTGTGTGCAATGCTGCAGAATGGAGAGGAATAAAGACTTCAGGATTGGGAGAAACAGGGTTTAGTAATGGTTAGTAACAGAAATCCAGGAAGAAAAATGGAATATACTATGTTTTCAACACTTTTGTGCATTTGCTAATAGAGAGGCATGAGAGAATTTCATAAAATTAGCACATCATTATCAAAGAAATATACAATTCTCTTATCTCACATGTTTTTAAGGCCATTAAAACAGAAAACCTTTAAAATTAAATTTCTCCTCTTCATTGCATGTAAGTTGGTGGAAATTTTTCTGTTAATTTATTGCCATCTCTGCTTCCCACTCACTCTTTAAAAGCTGGAATAGAGAAGTAGTGCCTGTCATTGGAGGCAGTTTGGATGCAAGTCAAAGCCTAAGGCCCTTTTTAGTTTTTCTGTATAATTGCCAAATTAATGAGTTCAATTGAGCTGCACCCTGCAGTAAACATAATACAAGTCATAAAAAATAATGAACTGAATTATTTTTTAACGATAGATATCTGTTGCTCAACTGTCCACTTCCACGTCTTATTTTTTCTAGTATTTTCTTCCTTTCTGTAAGAAATAAGGTTTCCTTATCAAGAGCTGTATTGACCTCATGGGTTGATGATAAATACATGTCCTTGCTTTGTCTGGTGCAGCAATGACTGCCATTCATTTAACAAACCTGATGATTAGGTAATACACTTTGATGTGTCTGGATAATGCTGTTCTTTCTCATGTGAAAAACTCCTAGAAAATATGTTTGGAATGACATTTAGAGATTTCACTCCAGCTTCTTTAAACCTGCAAAGCTCCATTTGCTTGAGTAGAAGTGCTGTTATTTATGCCAGGCAGGTAAATCTCTGAAGGTTACAGGTCCATGTGCTCAGGGACAGAGAGGGAACACAGTGAGGCTCTCCAGAAAGCGATGCAGTCAACACGCTCCAAAAGTAGGAAAAGAAACAACATTATAGCAGTGAGAAATTCATTGTGAAGTCATAAAGCACCAGCCTCCATTTGCATGCTAATTTCTTTTCGTTTTCATCAGCTGGACACCTGATTAGATTCCCTAGTGCAATCTACATACACAGCCTCCCCCACATATCTCCTATCTCACTCCCTGTTTAAAGAGGTTTGCCATGATAAGAGAAGATTCTTTATTTTAAGCACAGTTTGTACTGCTTGCAGCCTGATCCTGTGAGATGCCAGAGCATCTCGTTCAGGGTGCCAAGGATCATTGATTCATACATATTTTAACCCAATTAGTAATACTTAATGCCCTCTAAGAGGAGAAAAACCTTTATTGTGTCATTTTACTACAGAGCTGTCCCCTGTTCTTCAGTGAGTCGGTTCCCGGGGTGTATGAGTACAGCTAGTTCTGCCAGTTTCAGGGAGAAAAGCCAGTGCATGTGTGCTATGTCTTGATTCTGTTCATTACAGAAACAGGAGAGGCCACTGGCATCTATTCCATCTTATGCGACACCAGCAAAATTATTTAGTGAATTCCAGTGATTTACAATCTGGAGCATAGCCCAGGCTATCAGTGAATCTTCCAGTCAGTATTACGGGTGATAACCTTGCTGAGGAAAAGAACCCAGCTGGATTTTGGAGACTCCAGACCATGCTGAACAGGAAAAAAACACGCTGTCTGTGTTCTGGGGCCCTTGTTACCTGTGCTAGTTAAGAGACATGTAAATGAAGGGCTGAGAAAACCATTAATGGCAATACAAATTGAAAAGCCATATTTTAGCATGGCAGATCTGCATCTAAATATGCACACTTTTCCAGGCCCAGGAGTCCATATAGCCAACCCTGGTTCACATTATGATACAACCAAGCTTAAGACAACCAGCCGTTTTAGATAGATAACCAGGTGCTAATTTACTAATGAGCATAGACCCTTTACATGCAGGGAGCTATTGCCCCGGCTCTCCAGGGGCTTGCGGAGTTGTTATGGTGTGTGTGAGACACATGAGCTAATTAGTATGTAATTTTCTTTCACACTCTAACCCTGGCTCCTTAACGACCATTTAAATGAGAGGCCCTTTCTCTTTACTGCTCCCTGTGCTAATCTCTGCCTCACTGGCTTAGTTACAGCTGCCTATGAATATTTTAGGGAGTGACAGTTTTTCAGCCCATTTTAATTGAGTGGGGGACCCTGGTTTACCAAATTGCAAGTGAATCTTTCTGTATTCTTATTTTTGGTTGCCTGCAGTAAATGAAGCAAGTAATTATTTGCCCAGCTGAGCGGTCTTCCAGTTGTGGTCTTTCTGCTGTGTTCATTAAATGGGCAGTGAGCCTACGGTTATTCATGGAGCACTCCGGAATGGGGAATGAGTGCAAATTGCTGGACAATACTGAGGTCAAGCTTTGTTCTTTATTCTGAAGGCCTAGACTTCAAATTAGCTTCCTAGTTTGCTCCTCTTTCTCCTGGACTCTGCCCTTCCTCATTCTGCCTCAGTCTGAGTCTTTGCCACAGAAAGTGGGTCTATTAATAACTCCAGCTGTTTATTTCTTTGCTGAAAAACAGATGTATAGTAATCCCTTCTACAGATGGCTCTCCTTGCCTGGAAAGATTGTCTTCTTCCACTGAGTGGTAAACATCCACCAAAATGAGCGAAAGCTTATTGTTTGCCATACTTCAAACTGGACTTGGCATTATAAAGGATGTTGTGAAAGGGGTGAAAAAGGCACTTCTCTTGGTGGCATGTCTTTTCATTTCTGACATTTTCATGCTAAATTATTCCCTACTAGGATATGGGTCATACAAGTGGAATTTTCCCTAGGTGTAGTTTGGTCTGGCATTTCTTTGGCTGTGTCTCATGGCTGACAGCATCTTCTCTTCCCTCAAAACCACACCTGTCAAAGGTGCTACCTTCAGGTCCTGGGTAGCATCTTCCATTAAAATGCATGTCTCTGCATTCTTTCTTTAGCCTGTTTAACTTAAAATGTAATGTGTACAAAGTACATTGAAATGCTGAAATGATAAGCAAAGTCAAACATTTACTGATACAATTAGTTTAAAAAAACCAGAGCCATTTCATTTTATGATGAAACCACTATCTGATGGTGAAAGAAACTGTGAAATTGGACTGTTGTCAGTGGAAAGCCTGAACTGTGTTTTGCAGAGTGTTGGTAACTTCTTTCTTAGTACTGAAAATTCATTAGTTTGTAAGATGACCAGAGTTCACTCATTATATAGACGTCCTGAATGGGACTAATGAATGGGACAGTCTTTGTCCTGGCCCTCTGTCTAGGAGTAGATTTCAATCACTGAGAGATTGGAGGTCTGGTGACATCTACAGCTTGCTTTAAAACACAAGATCTTGTGATTGTATCATCAGTCCAACAGGACACCTTTAGAAAAGGAGCTTTCCAAGTCCTGAAACATCAAAGGAGTTGAAATTGAGTGGGAAGGAACTTAAACTTCTGTGTTGCTGGGGTCTGCCTATTGTCACAAGAAAGGGATAGATCCCTGTAGATAAATCAGAAATGTGTCCCCTGGCTTATATGCACTCTATATATGCAGTATTAATCGGTATGTTGGCTCAGTCAAAAGAGTTACCACTGCTTCTGATTTTTCATTGTTGCTGCCATGCTAAGACTGTGTAGTCTGTCATTTTATCAATTTCCACTAAGTGAAATGTTGTTCTGGATGTTCTCTGACACTATTTTTCAGTTACTATTCTATTAGTAAGGACATCACATCTGGAGTGTTACTGAAACTTTCTTGTGTGTTTTTTACTATTTTTCTAGCTAGGTGTAAGAAATAAGAAATAGTGCTCAGTACTCTAAACTCTCTCTTTCTTTTCGTCACATCAGGCTTGCCAAAAAATCCTGGTTCGGTAACTTCATCAACTTGGAGAAGGAAGAACAGATTTTTGTGGTCATTAAGGACAAACCGCTAAGCTCCATTAAGGCTGATATAGTCCACGCTTTCCTCTCGGTAAGTCACCCCAGCTACCTCTTGAAGGCATTGCCTGCTGGTCAGTTCCAGGACTCCTTGTGCCATATGTTACTGGACAGGATCTCTGCTCCTTCAAATGCAGCCTCTGTGGATTTAATTTACTTAGCCTGTTGATTCAGGCCTCCACTGGACTGTGTGTGAATTGCAAACTGTGGAAAATGCTCTCCAAGGTGAGAAAAGATTTCAGCGTTCTTGGCAAGGTCTCCAGGTTGCCAGTGTTTGGAATAACACGGCAGTTAGAGCACACTGCTGGTGCGGTATTGAGGCAGTAATTTGCTTCTTTGTCAAACTAACCTTACAGTCACCGTCTGGGCAGCAGGTTGGGTCTCCCCTTGCTGGGTAAGCCCTCTGCCACTTGAGTCAGACAAAAATCCTGTCTGACATGGGCATTTGTTACCTTAAATCTCCACTTCAGTGCTATATGGCAGAAGGAAGGGTTGTTTCCTCTGGTGACCAGAGTATCAGATGTTGCAGGTACAGTTTATATACAATCTAAGGAAGCAGAGGGAAATTGTCAGTTTTTCCTGTAGAAGATCCTTATCTCATTATCAAGAAGTACCAGTGAAGAAGAAGTCAGCACAGCAAAGTTAAGAGATTTTTCAATTTAAGTTATTCAACAATGTAATTAGACTTTTTCCCATAGAACTAAGAGAGGGAGATTTAATTTCTTACATAGTTTGTTGAATTGATTTTTTTTCACAAAATACTGAACTCCACTTTAATCTCTTCAGCAACCTTCAAACTTTAATTCATTGTCACAGCATGCTAATTAAGTCCTTAAAGTCAGCTTCTCAAAGAACTTATCTTTGTTTTTCCTCCTAAATTAGAGACCAGATTTCCAAATTTGATTTTATTTTTTTTTAGTATGGTCCTTTATGAAGCAATAAATAGAATGTGAGTATGTTAAGTTTTTGGTGGAAGGTGTGAATGGTAACTGCTTCAAAATTAGGCAGTTATAAAATTCCACCATGGGTCTGAAGATACACATATTGCATGATATCACAAAGTTTCTTGGAGTCCTTTTATGTATTGATAGGAGCTGCGGCTTGGGTGAGTTATTTGCAGATATACTTTCCCTGTGAATATCCCAGACACTTGCCTAAGTGTCTGCTCTGTGTCCTGATGAATATTTGACATCAATCACCAAGCCATTAAAGGTTGGAAAGGTCTTCAGGAGGTCTCTTGCGCTAAACGAGGTCAGCTGTGAGATCAGACCAGGCTACTTAAGTGCTCTTTATATGCAGCCTTATATCCCACTGACTTTTCTGCCCACTCCCTTAATAGCAGTTTTCACTCAGCAAAAGGCATTTCTGAAAACTGGTAGATGAGTAGGAAAAGAAAGACTGAGTGTATGAAGTTGAGAAACGTGTACATTTATAAATGTGATGGGTATTTCGCCAGTATTCAGCCTTTAAATTTAGGTCAGTCCTGTGAGCAGCAGTGCATTCTTCTGCGGTGCCAAGCAACCTACACTCTTACTAATTTCACAAGAACACTGTACATTATGAATTCAAGACCAGAAGCAAATCTAGCAAATGTTATCCACTCTGGAAATGAGTGTTGTTATAAATAGAATTTTGCAATTTTTTTCCCTTTATGCACTGGTTCTACTATCTCCTTCTACCAACCTGTTTCAGATTCCAAGTCTCAGTCACAGTGTCATCTCACAGACAAGTTTCCGTGCAGAATATAAGTCCACAGGAGGTCCTGCTGTCTTCCAGAAGCCAGTGAAGTTCCAGGTGGACATAACATACACAGAAGGAGGAGAGGCGCAAAAGGAGAACGGGATCTATTCTGTCACTTTCACACTCTTATCAGGTAACCATGGCAAAGCTGTAAAAGGAGTGCCAGCTGGCTTTGTCCTTGCTGATAACAGAGGCCTGCAAATTGCTCTGTCAGAGGAAAGAATATAACTGTCTTAACCTCAGGGGCAAGGAGGACATATGGAACAAGAATAATGTTGGTAGTGATGGAAATGCAGGGAAGGAAAAAGATTCCCAGAGCGGTGAAGTTACCACTGCCATGATTAGTACTAAAATGGCTGCTCTGTGCATCAGGTTTGATATATCTCATGGTACTTTCTCCTTGTTTCACTCAAAAGTCTCAGAGTCCAGCTGGGCACTGTGAACCCACTAGTTTCTTCCCTCTGACAGAAACATGCTGTCATTCTGTTCTTCTGGGTGGCCACATGCCCCCCAACAGGGGTTAAAACAAACAACCCCCACAACCCCGCAACCTTTTATGTCTTTACAAATGGAGCCCAGAAGCCATCCTTCCTCCTGCTGGGTCCCATACACCACAGTCCCTTTGGATGAAGGACAGATATGCTGTCAGTACACTCTTGGGAACAAGACTGAAGGGAAAACACTTGTGATGCTTCTCCCCCAGCCTGGATTGTGTGCGGAGTTGGCTCCCTTCCTCTCACAGCCATTTGTGCCTCTTCTCTCCTCACAGGTCCAAGCCGTCGCTTTAAGAGGGTAGTAGAAACCATTCAGGCACAGTTGTTAAGCACACATGACCAGCCTTCAGTGCAGCAGTTATCAGGTAAGTAGTTTCTACTGTCGAGCACCTTGCTTCAGCAGGGATAGGAAGGTGAAATGCCTCTTGGTACCAGGAGGCTGAGGGAGGCCATCCCTCTGATCACAGCAGTAAGCGAGCTCCATTCAGACAGAGCAGTAACACCCTGCACCCACCCTACTCCTCCCTTTCTCATTCCCACTCCAGTGCTCCCAGCGCATTCCCCAGCTGAACAGCTTCTGCCCTCCGCCCGACCAAAGAGCCATTTGCCCACTTCTCCATCAAAAGCTGCATCATCAATAGATCTTCCAGATTTCCTCCAGCTCCAAAATCTCCTAGGGTAGGGAAATGCTCTAGAGGATACCTGATTTTCAAACCCTTCAGGCATACTTTAGAAACCTCCAACTTCAGAGGGTTTCAGATTAAATTTCAGAGCTCCTTTTAACTTAGCCATTAACAGATAGTCAGAAGGTGCCTAATAGTTTCCAGTAGTGTGATCAAATTCTTGGTTCAGTACTGTGGTAGCACAAATTATATACTAAGGTTCTGCAGAAACTATATTTTATCTATTTGAAAAGTAAATTTCAATTCCTCGTGATGGTAGAGAAATCCTTACGCGTGTGACCCTGTGCAATAACATCAATCTGAATGTGCAGGTAGCCTGAGCTGATGATACAGAAACTGGCTTCATCCCACCATTATGTAGCAAGTATTCACTCTGAACACTAGTGCTTGCACACACAAAAAACATCAGTATTAACTCTTCTATTCTTTATAAGGACAGAACAAAGAAGAAGGTGGAAATTGAAAACTTAAGGCAGATAAACTATTGGGAAAGCTTCAAGGACAGCAAAAAAGGGAGAAGCAGAAGGAGTGTGCAGATTCAGGAAATAAACAGGAGCAAGGTAGAGAGCAGAGGCTGCAGGAAGAAGACAAAGAGTCAGGAGTGGGAGATGAAAAGGAAGTAAATAAATTGTGTGCTTGACCTTTGTGTGAACAAGCCAAGGCAAAAGTGTGGGAGTTAAGTTGGCATTGCATCCTGCAATTAAATCCCAGATGTCCTTGGCTCATTGCACATATGGGTTACATCCTTCTGGTCTAACAGTGTGGCTTTGGCAGCTGAAGATAAAATAACTCCATCTAGAAGTGTGTATGCATAGTACCTGACAGAGAAGTATGCTCAATTCAGCATCCACTTTGCTTTTGGCCTCCAGCACTGCCTGACCTTCTGCTTGCTGGATTGCAATGGTGCCCAGCACCTGTGTTATTCTGTTTGAAAATGGGAAAGGTGAGCACACTCCAACTATGGTTGATTGAGGATTTTGCTGTGTGGACTTTAGAAATTAAATCAAACTCAAGGAAGCAGCCAGAATTTCCTGCCAGCACTTCCTCTTCGGAAATGCTAGGGCTAAGTAGGAGTGAGGAGAATTAGAAAAGCATCCCGTAAGTGTTTCATATTACTTCTGATGTGTGAACAATATTCAAGAAGTCCTTGTTTCTTAGGGAATGAAGTGTACCCTTACTTTCCTGTGAGGAAAAAATTGTTTAAAAAGTGAATAACTTGATAATCTTTCTTAACTTCTTCACTCTATTATATGCTGAGCTCTCTAGAAAAAACTTGAACCCTGTTGCACACTTGCATATGAAGCAGGATATCTCGCTAAGAAAGTCATATTATAGCAGGAATAAAAGCAATTCAACTAAGATTCAGGGAGATGCTGTGGGCAAACTGTGCTGTGAGAAACATATCCGACTTACAGTTTTGCTCTGCTTCTGGAAGGGAAAAATTATATTATTTCTACTGCCGCAACCTACATGAGAATATGTTGTTCTAACAGGGAAAACACAGCCTGGTCTCTAATGTCAGAGTGAAATACATAACTCCACATGGAGCAAAACCAAAATTAATGGTCTCTTGAAATTTTAAAATGAGAATTCCCTTAGCTGGGAAGTTAACCAGGCAAGACAGCTCATGAGACAGGGTGCGATACTGTTCTGTATTGCATCACCTGATCTGATCAGGAACATGCAAGTCTCTTGAAAATGAGAGAAGTCAACCTGAAAATTTAGGTGGGAGCAGAATACAAGGAAAAGAGAAAAGGAAGGGAGACAAAATAAAAAGATTGTTACCGAAAGGAGACAACCCATGCCTCAAAGTAAGGAGGTCCTGTGGTTCACATCCCCAGTCAGTGAAAGTAAGGGGAAGTAAAGGGATAAAGGACAGCAGAGTTCACATTCAGCACCTTGCTTAGCTGGATATCTGTAGCTGGAAGGATGTGTGCAAGAATTTCCTAGAAATTGTCATGGAATTAATCAGCATTTCTCACTAGAAACAAGACAAAGTTGTCTCTGTTTCTCTTATCTTCCCATATTCCCAGCTCTGAATGCCTCCCAGGAATTGTGGTGGTTGGGCTTCTGTTGAGGTTCATGGTTTGAGGATACTCTGTAGGCAGTCCACTGCTGCAACAGAATGAGCTCACCATTCACTTGAACTCACCTCCTCCATGGCTCTGAGCATATTGCTGTCTCTGACCAGCAATACTCTCCAGCAGTGGATATTTTCTTAGCTCATTGTGCACAGACATACCCTCTGTGTGGTTGTGTCTCCCGCCTTTTGGTTCAGATGCCGTTACAGGTGGGATGATGAAAACCAGCTGTGAAAGGTGCATGCATGTAAAGTGAGACCTGCAGAAGGGGAAGGTTAAATGAACTCAGTATAAAGCAGAACAGCAAGGCCTGATAAGCATGTGGCACTGACAGTCATTCTCTCTCCTGCCCCTCTTTGATCTGCCCACTGAGCCGGCTTGCCTGGGTTTCAGAATGCACTTCCCTCTTTTTCATTTCCTCCAGCTCACAACACTGTTTGTAGATGTCATATTTCCCACGCATCTGTGTGTGTGTATGTGAGCCTGTTATGTACCTGATTTAGGCAGATGTGTTTCTGTGTCATACTTGAGCACCTTATAATCTCCCTTCCTCCGTATATCCCTTCATTCACTTCCATTTTTCCTAAGATTGGCTGTGCATATTTCTTCTGGCATACTCTAAAGCAGGAAAATAGATTCCCTTCCTTATCTGAATAAATGTGTAAATAAATGAAATCCATTTCAAAAGTTAATGTAATACTTCTAAAATCCACTGCTTAGTTGGACAAGTTTAGTGCAACATATCATCTTTCTAAATTAATGTTTCAGGACCTCTGTGCTATAATTGCTGAGACAATACTGGGTTTACAACTCATGACTGGCATGGAACAAGTAGATAGGGATCGATGGTTCATTTTTGTTTCCCAGTGAAAGAAGTAGAAGCCATCGTATGAAAGTAGTGGAAGCCAAGTACCAAAACAAATATTGGAAAGCGTCTCTTCATGTAGTCTAACTGAAGGAACTCTTCACTGAAGCAGGTTCTGCATGTGAGGCGCTTGCAGATGCTCATCTTCCCCAGAGTACTTCTTACTCACAGGGAGGCTGGACAACTCCCTGGCAGAAAAATCTTGATGGGATTGCTAAACAGGGAAACCCCAGCAGGCTGAGGAAATCTCTGATCTGACAGTGGTGAGTGAGGCAGTGTTAGGAAGTGTTCTCTGTGCTTGGCCTACTGTTACACTCCTGTGTGTCAGTGTGGCTGCTGATGGAAATGGAGCACTAGATGGTTTTGGCCTTTGATCTGGACCAGAATAGTTGCCCATATATACTTACTGGTATCAAAAGCCATTAAGCCTAGTGAGATCATGGAAGGACAGTCCCTTTTCGATCAAGAATGTATCTCACTGTCTATGAGAGCAATCAGCCCTGTCTCTCATCCATGTATGGCACCGTCCAGGAGCCTTATGCTCAGAATCTCTGCTTAGGTAATCCCTGGGCAAACTGCCCTTTGCTGAGATAAAAGGGATCTCTCTCCATGGAGGAAAATATCTCCGATTTGTGCCTTTGTTTCAGCCCAACACTCTTTCCATTAAATCATAATCTGTTTTTCTCTGATGCCTTTGCACAAAAGAGTAATAGTAACAGCTGGTGAATAGGGACATGCAAAAGCCATCTGTGATCATTCACAGGGTATCAGTTTTTATTTCCCTAATATTTTCTTGAGCTTTGGTTTTAAGTGTGGGGTGCTGCATATTCTTATTTTTTCCCATGTTCTGGGCAAGCAGCAATACTGAAATAACCTTTATAAGTTCTTTGTAAATGGTTTTCTGTTTCCTTATTATATTTATTGGCTTCATATCAGATTTTAACGACTGACATCTCAAAGCTCAAAACATCTCAGTGTTACCACTGGAAGTGCCTTTCATCAGCATAAACAAGTGCTTAGAGACCATATCTAGCTTCAAAACAGGGCAGTGTAAATTCTTGCTAGAGCACTGATCTGTGATTTCTGAGTATTTTATGGCTCACAAGAGCTGTAGGCTAAATTGCTACAAAAAAATTAGTAAGAAGCTTTCCGTTTCCAAAGGATTTTATCATCAAGGTGGAAAAGGGAATAAGGAACAAGTGAAGTGCTTCGCAAGGTAAATTTCCAGCTGCAGACCTAAGGCAAGGACTGCAAATGCCAGTCTGAAACTGGATTGCAAGTCAGTTTTTCTGGGACTCATCCAGGTCCCCAGGTTTCTCTTATTTCCTGCAATCTTATGTGACCCTTTATGCCTTAACACTGTTGTAGTGTCTGCGGTAATTACTTCATCTTGCTATCATGGTTCCTTCAAAAGGTGCCCTCTAATGCCTGGTTGGATTGGCAGGGCACTGGTTTTTTGCTAAACAGCTTTAATATTATCACTGAATAGTCTTCATTAAAATTATCTGAAATAGTTACTGGTAGTTCTGAAATAAAGCATGTAGAAAAAAGTCCAGGCTCTCCAGAGTTTTGATAGGAGAACAGAGAATTTCAAATAAGCACACAAACACCAGGGAATTTCAATCTGAGTGATAACTGCATTGGACCAGAGGAACTGGTGGCTCCCTTGACATCATCTCCCTTAATGGAAATGTTTATTTGGGACTATGAGCACCTGGCAGGAGCTGCTCAGTGCTTTCTGGGACTAGCTCTGGATTTGGAGATCTCAGAGGAGCAGCTGCTTGGGGCTGGGACAAGTCTCAGAGATATAAGAAGCATCATGAACTAGGCAGCTTCATTGTGAAATTTATGGAGAATGGAAACACAGAAATTAAAGACAACTATGAAAGAAAATTCAATAGAGCATTAGCAATTTTGAATGGATTCAGAGCTTGTTTGACCTTTTGAAGGAAGGTCTTATTTTAACCAAAGCATTTGCCATCTGTTAATGAACTGAACTGGATGTCATTTATGAAAGAGTCTTGGTCAAATCCAAAATGTGAGTGAATGCCAGCAATTCCTACGAAATAAGGAATTACCTTATCATCAGAAGGACTGAGATCTGACACTGCCACTATGCTTTAATTAAAAGATTAAACAGGACGCATTAAAAATGCAGTTACATGACCCGTCAGTGCTTCTCAGACAGCCAAAAGCCTTTGGACCCTGGCTTTACTCATTTCACATAACACCTGGATCCCATAGTCACTGGATTGTGGATTAGTATCCATGGGCAGAAGCTGACTGCCAAGAATCTAAGGGTTTCTAATTAGAATGAAAATTCTACTTTAAAATGGTGGAATACTTTATCATGGAGAGTATTTACTAAAGCAGATGTTACAATATGATGGAAATGAAAGAAGTATAAAAGTAATTATTATAAAAGAGAAGCTGAAGGCATATTAACACTGTTAGTCTTTTAAGTGATGCAGTATGAGCTACTTTTCTTGGTCTGCTCATCATGGCTGGGGAAAAAAATCCGATTAGGTCTTGGAAAGACATTACAAATAAAAATTAATTCCTGTGCAGTTCCTGGGACTAACCATGCAAATACAAAGAATGCCAATGAAAGTTTTAAGAAAGACAAGCTAGAGGTTTCATTAGTGTTCCTTTGATTTTTTTCATGGTCTCATATCTTAAAAAAAGTTTCCCCATTCATCAAAACTAATACCATACCATGCAAATTTACCTTTCTAGCAGCAAAATGGGGTACAGAGCCCAAGATGTTATGCTGTCAAAAAGCCTCTGTTGCAATGCTTTTTTCCTGTGTAGATCTGTCAGTTTGTATTCCAATCACACAATGAATATATGTCGACCTGTTACACAATTATTTTTAAATACTGAAGAGAGCTATGCTGACTGCAAATTGCTTACTAAAAAAGACAAGTTTTAACTTAAGGAGACATGATTATTTTTTAAATCTGTTAAATGAAGAGCGAAACAGAAATACCAATTTCAGGAGAACCTTAGTAGCAATGTTTACCTGCTCTGATATATATGAATAGTACCTTTTTTGTTTCCAAACTGCTAGTCACTCTGTGGCCAGGCAGTCTGGATACACTTGAGGAGAAAATCTCAGGTGTAGGATGGTGCAGTCAGAAATAGTCTTTTGGTCATATTTGAGACTTTCTTTCCTCTTATGTGCTCTTTCAAAGCCAAGTTCTGCTAATGATTGGGTGAATGCTCTGAGCTCTACCACTGTAGATCTGTATCACACTGCATTACAGCAAGATGTACTTGACTCCAAGAGGGCTGGACAGGAACCACTAAAAGAAAGGCATGAGACAACAAACTTTTCCAAGTTATTAACAAAAAAAAGGATACAAACCTATGAATGTGACTTCTAGTCACTGACCCAATGAACAACTGTAGGCACTTCTCAAATCTGGTAGGCATCTTCAGGGAGAATGTATTTTGGGAGCTTAGTCCGCTTTCACTCTGCCAGACTAGCCACGGAATTTCAAAGGCAAATAAACTCCTGACCTCTCTGACACCTGTGATATGTTGTTCCAGTTCTTGAATGCTTTCTTCTCCTTCACCTCCATCCTTTTTCCCTTTTCTCTTTCTCTCTGTCTTGTGCCTTTCTGAGAGAACTTCTGTGGGTATCATCTCCCATTGACCTCTACCAGCCCACCTTTAGCCTTGTGGATGGAGAGCGTATAACAGCTACTTAGATGCTTTGACCAGTGTCACTGGACCAAGAACCTGCCCTCTCTGCTCCATGCTTTCCTAGGTGATCTGTGCAGCACACGTCTGGCTGCATCAGAAGAGATACATATCCATGCTCTTCTAGCATGGGTTCAGCTTACCCAAGCATATCCAGCACCCCTTCTGCTTCTTACAAAATTATGAAATTACTCAATATTTAAGGGGATGAATGCTGGGAAATTATCTTTCCCTCTGTCCTGCAGACGTTATAGCAGATAGGGAGTAGTTAGAACTTCCTGGCAGTTATGGATTTTCAGCATATGCGTACTTGTTTCCAAGAAGGCAGTTTCTTGAATACCCAAGTGTTCATCAAAAGCCCAGGCAAGAGGAGATCTGAGACTGAGCTGAGTGCTTCAACTGGTAGCCACTTGCTCGGCAGTGAGTGCTCCACAAATGCAATGATTTAGATCCCAAATGCAAGGGAATTCTGGCTGACAGCAGCAGATCTGCCTTGCCAGCAGGTTGCACATGGAAGTGTCCCGCTGGGCTGGTCCTTTCTGTTTTAAAGCTGACATACAGAGCTCCTTCTGCTTATCACACCTCAGTAGAAAGGCTGTGGCAATGGGAGCTGTACACAAAGTGGACAGTAGTGTCTTCAGGCCAGATTCCGCCACCCATTCCAAAAGTACTTTTATTGCCTTTGAATGGTGACTTTAAAAGCAAGAGGAATAAAAGACTACACTTGAATAAGAGCGACAGGGTTAGGTTGGAACTTCAGCATTCTCCTTTGGGGTCTAAAAGATGTTTTTGAACTGTAGAGGTAGCCTCATTCCATGTGCAATAGCACAGTGCTGTAGTTCTTCCCTCTCTCCAGGTTTGTTTTTGATGTAGATATGTCAGCTGGCTCAATATTTCCTGGCTGTTGCAGGCTAACTTGCGAAGCTAGCCAGGTGAAACACTGTATTCAATACTTTTAGTTTGCTAATGTGGTGGTAGAATATTTCCCACATCTCATAAATACCTGTAACTATGATAAAGGGATTAGTGGAGGCAGCAGCACTGAAGCAGCATCCACATTTCAGTCACAGGCCTGAATTTACACTGGCATATAGTGGGTGGCAGAATTTGGCCTGGGTTGTGTAAAGACCAAGATGTGTATATGTTTCCTGCTTCAGGTAATAATGTGCTAAGTTACTACTTTATGCACAGAGGTATGGAAACCTTTTTTTATGTTTTTCCTCCCTCCCTCCTCTTTCCGTTCTTTGATCCAGACACCACTAACTGTATGGAGTTGATGACTGGCAGACTTTCCAAATGTGGTAAGAACTTCCTTCCCTTCTGCCTTTTCACCTTCCCCAGCCCCTGCTGAGCAACATAATAATGCGCCGTCCTGTCCCTTCCACCTCTTCCCCTTCCCTACCCCTCCTCTCCCACGCTCTTTTCAAGACTGCCCACCCTGTAACAGCCCACTATGTCTTTCACTCACCTGGAGGACACAAGCATATACCCCTTTTTCTGTTCCTCCCCATCCATGCACAAATGCACAGGCTCCACTACAGCTTTCCCCTTCATAGCACAAATGTGTGATGTTGCACTTGAGATTCCCTCCCTCACTGTAACCTAGGCCAGTGATTTTCTTTTTTCTTTCCTGTTTTTTTTCCTCTTTGCTTTACTTGCTGCCATTGATTCATGATTCTTCAGTCCCTTTTCTGCAGTGAAGCTGAATGCTGCCCTGCTAGATGCTGTCTCCCTTGGTTTCCTGCTATTTATTGAGACAGGAACGTGAAGTTATTTAATTCTACTTTGCATCCACCCCCTTCTTTCCCAGATACCCTTGGGGTATGACCCTTTTAAATCCTCCATAAGACACTGCATTTTACCTGTCAGACACTTAGCTAGTGTAAACTGTCGCAGTTCCAGTCTGGTCTTGGGGAAGGATGTTATGTCTCTAGCTGGAGGAGTAGTGAACCTACTGAAGGTTTGAAATTTTGCTAGGAATAAGAAAAAAGTTTTCCTGCAAAACTTCCATCTCAACTTGCTTGGAGTTACATGAATTGTAGTTAACTTGCCCCTAGCCTTCCCTCCCCTCTGTCCACGCATGGACTGTGCTTGCTCTTTTATTCCCTGTGCCTCTACTCACTCCTCCAGAAATAGCCAAATACTACAAGAGTTGTTTTTGTCTTATTAGTTATATCTTGTACGGAAATATTCTGTATGAGAGAACTCTGTTCTCTTTAGAATTCCATTCGGGTACCAAGGTTGAATTCAGATATCTCTGTGAAAGGGAAGACAAAATGTTGAGGAAGTGATCACTGAGCTACCACTGCTCTCCAGCTGGACCTGTGACTGTCATACCACCTCTTCACAAACTGAAGAAAGTTGTTCTGGAGTTTATGTGGAGTCTGTGACTACAAAGTTTATGTGGAGTCTGTGGGAAGTTGTCATGGTGGAGATAATATTAGGTTTATGCATGTGTGACTGAGGCAGAATGTGGCCCATTTCCTGTATTTCAGATGATCTCTTTCCCTTAAGTTGCAGCTTTGCTGGTGAGAGTTTTTCCTTTGCTCTGAAAGGAGCTCATTTGATTTATTTGACTTTTCTGATCTCATGAAGACTCATCTAAGTTGTAGGCAGACCTTCAGCTTCTTGAAGGCATCAGACAGCAAATCCCTCTTCTTCCTCAACACTCTTGTTTCTTGCTTGGATCTGGGATTCATATCACACGAAAATACTAAAATGCTGATTGTGCTGATTGCTTGCAAGGTAATTGGGCTATGGAGATAACCAGCCACTACTCTGCATCCTCTCTACAGAGAGCATCACTGCTCTCTCACAGTTCATGCAGACCCTCCAGCAGTCATAGTGTCAGCAGCAATTCAGCAAGGGACAAAGAGGACAAGGTGAAGGCCAGCAGGGAGACTGTTCTGTGGCAGCAACAGCACAGACAGAACACAAAGGGAGAGAGAAAAGAGAAAGGATGGCTTATAGGGGTTTAATGGAAATGCTTCCTTTAAATCACATTCCTATTAGTGTAATCAAAAACAGCATAAGCAGTGGTGACTGCACCATGCTGAGTTCCACCCTCCCATATGAGTGAAGAGCTCTTCCATGTGCAGGAGAGCTCACCCATGATTTAGACAGTGGAGTGAAAGGGAATGATGCGAGCATTTAGCCTATTTTTGGCAAGCTGTCTTCTGTGATTCTGAGGATCAGAAACCCTCATGAAGTTGACACAATATTCATCCAGTAATAACAAGTAGTGCATGAAAAACTATAAAACTATATTTTTTACCTTCTCACTGTTCTATATTCTGAGAGTGAACACAGGACGTCATTTTTGCAAAAAGTTATCACTGGAGCAGGAAGAGCTAATCAGGTGCTTTGTGCCTGGCTCATCATATGAAAGCTCTAGTGGGAATGAGGAATATCTTTTCACCCACTATAAACCACTGAATGTTGTAATTAACAGCAAGACAAATTTGTTTAGTCCTTTAAATGTTATCTCATCTTCTGCTAGCAGTGGTCATCAATCTGAGAAGTGATTTTGTATACAGCTATTGGCATTGGAAAGCAAGTTAATGTTGGAACAGCCAAGGTGTATCACATAACAGCTGCTATATCAACCCTACCTGTGCAAACAAGAAAACTGCTGCCAACTCTTAGTATTTCATAATAGAAGAAAATAATTTGGCTCGTAATAAAGTTGAAATGCACATTGGAGTGGATTTTTTTTGTTTCCTCCCATCTCAGCAGGGGAATAGGTGTTGCTGTTGTCAGAAAGACTAAACTGGTTTCCATGAAAGTCTTGTTTGTAAGGCTAAATTTACCTTGTAAAAATTAAAATCTTTACATATAAAATGCAGCTGTAACCTGAAAAATGCCTACAGGAGTGATACCTTAGCTGATCTTCCATGTGTGTATTCAGAGCCAAATCAGTTTAGTAACAAATGAGCTTTACCACTTTATGTGCTGCCATTAAGCCTTACAAAATCAGCACAGCTTTAAAGAAACAAGCTGGATTCTGTTTCTTTTGAAGAGAATTCAGATAACTGTTTACTAACATCTAATCTGGTATTTATGTCTATCCTACTGAAGAATAGGTTGTATAATTAAGGTTCTAATAGGTTCTGCAGAGCCTTTACATTAAAAAATAAAAATCAAGATAATACATAAACTGGAAGGCACTCCAGCTTCAACTACAAAACTAGGAATTAGAAAGCAAGTTTCCTTCATTGTAGATTGAATACATTGGGGCTGGGATGATTGACCCACACCACACAGAAGCCTACAGTGCCATTTTAGTAGTCCTTGTTCAGAAAAGAGTCTGTCTTCATAAACTTTAATGACTTTAAGTCCTTTACATAGTGAGCTGAGAATTTCTTTGAGTGGGTGATTCCTTAGTAAAGTTAGTGTTTAGCCTTTAATAGCTCCCCTTCCCAGCGATTCCTAGTTTTTTGGAGTCCTTAGTAAGTATGTTTTGCCAAGGCGCTGGCTGCTGACAGAAAGCTCTGAAAAGCCCGCTTTATCCTCCACCTTACCCTCTGAGATAGCCCAGGGAGTCTGTAAACTTTTCAGTCTCCACTTACTATCTGAGGATGAATTTTATTTCCAAGTAAGGCAATCTTTGCTTGTTGTTTTTCATCTCTCATGACTCTCGGGAAAGTCTTTAATTACATCAGTGGCACCTTCATGGAAAGTGGGTGATGATAAGAGGAGGAAAAGGTTAGTACATATAACTAGTGCAGCTTCATCAAATCATGCTGTTGTGTCGGGCACTGCACAGTCATATGTTCCTGCAGAATCTTAGACCCATAACCCTGTGCAGGCTGGGAAGAAGACCTTGAGTTTATTTTTAAATGTTTATTTTGTATTGCTTCTTACAATTCAAAACCTTGATTCCTGGCACCAGAGTTTAACAAAAACATTTTTGGGACCTGGCATATACCAGTGGCTGTCACCAAAATTATCTGATCAAAGCAGAAGCACAGCAAATCTACTTACCTTTAGTATCTCTCCAGTGTATCTTGCTCAGATCTCATGCTTCCAGTGTTTAGGACTTGATGTAGCTTCCTATTTAGAGCCATCTGATTTTGTTGCCCATGGCCAATCATCCTCAGTGCACACGGAGCAACTGCACTGCAGTAAAGGCTTCTCTTCATAGCTCCTTGCAATCACAGTTTGATTCATACAGACGTGAGCCCACGTCAACACCATCCCAAGCTACTTGAGAACTTAGGAAGCATTTTGTAGTTTTAAAGTGGTTACATCATGTCTGTGTTGCAATTGCAGCCTGTAGCTTTCTGAGTGCTAATTTAGAGACTGTTATTGTTAGAAGCAGCAGCAAATATCTGGACTTCGTGCTCTTGGAAGTGGTCCTGACCCATATTGGCATGAATTAGAGTAATCCTGCTTCTCACAAAGTAGCTAGAAGAGGTTGGTGATTTGCATTCAAGAAGTTGTAACTGATGGCAGAAATACTGGTGGTGAAACCTACAGAAAAAACACATGCTGCTCTCCCAGCTGAAATGCTCTTCTCACCACTATCCCACTATGAGGAGACAATATGAAGAAGACCCCTCTGAAAGATCACATATTCATTCATAAGGGATAGATTGCAATAAGTCAGGTGTTCTAAAGTGTTCCAGCCAGGTTTCCCAGTTATGCTTGCCCATTCTGCCAGTATCCTTTGCTCTCCAGATGAATGGCTGGCTCCCTGCATACTGTAGTTGTATGTCTTCAGTCTAGTGTTGCGTTTGGGAGACATTTCTTTTCCAATTCATGCCTCATGTTTTTGCACTGTAGAAGAAGGTAGCCCCAAAAAAGGCAACTTGGCACTAAAAGTGAATCCAGACTTTCTGAAGTATTTGGTTCATCTCAGATCCTGTTTTGACAGCTATGGTGAGATTTTTACTGTTCAATACAAGATATTTTCCTCTTTCTTTGTAATAATACCTAATACAGGAAACACAGATATCTCAGTTAAGATCACAGTACTTTATTTATAATAGCCAGTGTTTCAGGATATTGCATGGAAATGCTTGCTCTACTAAGCTGCTGTACTGAGCTGAGTTTGAGGTGACCTTCTCAGGAGATTAAATCTTATTTTGAAGTGATTGATTCAGTGGAAATGAGGAAGGAACATTTCACTAGCATACACAAGTCATCTCTCTCCTTAGGAACAGGTCAGAGAACTTAAGACCAATAACATAATACATGAACGTTCATCTGGCAGAAAAGACCAAAATCATATTATGAAGTGCCAGTACATTTTTTACATTCTTACATACAAAAAAAGATTGGAATTAAGCAGCAACAGTCTCTAAGAGAATGGGTAGCAACAATACTATTGTTTGCTCTGCCTTTACAAGTGTGGGTCATTGGCTTCTCCTCTCAGCACACACTTGTGCAGGCAGATCTTTGTAAAAGGACAGGCAGATACATGGAATTCTTGTGCTTAGTCCTTTACCATCTCATTTTTCAGAGCAGCATGATTCCACAACAGAATCTGGCATCTCTTCATCCCACCACTATTCTTGCCTGTTCTTTCAGTGCCACCAGCTGTCCGAACAAATGTATGAGTCCTTCCTCTCCATCATCATGTCTCCTTTTTTTGAATGTTACGTGGTGGTGCTAGATTGGCCAGAGCTGTTCATCAGTAACAGACACGTTTGGTTTCTGATTCATTACTCATGCCTTAGCTCTGCAGAAAGCAGCAGCAAGGAAATAGGCCTCATCTCTTTGGGGGCTTTCCTGCCTGTGTTCTCCTTACCCACTGACTCCTTACCCAAGAGCTACCTGACTTAGTGTAATTGTCTGTGACAGGCAAGGCCGAACAGGATCTAGCTTCTCTGTGTGTTTATGAGAGGGAGAGAAAAAATGTGCAAAATAGAGGCAGAATGGCCGTCCGGATGCTTCTGGCTAGTCACAAATATTAGGCCACCCTCCTGCAGAGCACATGGGATGTTTTAGGGGAGTAAGAACAAGGATGGGTTATAGAGCATTTAAACATCAGGTTGGTTGTTCAGATCTGCCCATGTGTGTAGCAGTTGAAAGTTCCCACCTGCTGGTAGCATGGACATCTGTGCCAGTGCTGTGTGATAATCTGAGGAGTTCCTACCAGCAGCCTGTTCCTGCAAACAGTGTTTTCAGTTGGCATTTTTACTGGCAGAGTCTAAGGACTCTGGAAAGTAAATCACTTTTCCCAGTTGTAATTCAGGTATCCTGCTAAGGCACTGGAGTTGTTCCCTGGACTGTCTGTCAGTAGTTCATGAACTCTCTGAGGCATCTTGTACAGTGCCTAGGCTAGGGGCTCCTTAGTCTGGAGGAAGACTCCTACATGATACTACAACTAAACAAAGAGGAATGGGTCGCTTTGCCTTTCTGTCATCCCTTTCACTGCATATACTTTTGGAGTGGGCTCTATATTTTAAGTCATTTGTTTTTGAAGTTAGAGAGACTCTGCCAACAGAAATGAAGCAAAAAGGCAAAAAATGTCTACTCTTAACAAAGAGGGCTAGAACTCTGTCAAAGTAGCAAAATGGGTTTGAAAGGGAATGGATTATCAGCCATTAAGAGAGTGTTTTATGTGAAAAGAAAGGAGTCAAATATTTGTTACATGATTCACTGAATCAGAACTATGAAAAAGCTGCTATCAAAACACAAAGCGAGCTAGGGGTGAAAAAAGACAAGGGTGAAGAGTAAGGAATGAGTATAGTAAGAAAACCTCAGTAACAGAGGCAGGGAGAAGACAGGAAGGATGTGAAAGCAACAGGGGAAGGAATAAGGGAAGTCAGTTTGACAAAAGGTGTCTCTGTTTCCAGTGGAGACATGTTTTCTAATTCACTTTCTCCCAAAGCCCAAGCTAAATATGCAAAACCCCAAAGTTTCTGAGGCTATACAGAAAGGAAAGGCAGAGGATAATCCCACAGATGGCATATTTTTTGTGCAACGTTGTGTTCAGCACCACAAGGATTAGCGCATTAAAAATACATAGACTTGAGAGAGATGGTTTCACAGGAGAAGGAAGTGCCTCGGGGTTTGCTTATGTTAAGTCAATGGGAATGTTGCTACTTGCTTCAGTGAAAAGAGGACCAAGTCCTTGCCTAACTGTCTTAAAATGTTGCAAAACATCAGGCTCTAATCAGTAACTGAAGTCTTCAGGCTTGTCCTGGAGCTGCTTGTTCACCGTCTCCTGTTAAGTTCTGTGGAGGACTCTGAGGTCAGAGCAGGGTCTTTGGAAGGTGCATGCTTTCCTGGCATCTCTTCCGGTGCCTGGGGTGATTCACCTCATTTTCTTTCCTCTCTTTCATGGGTGCTCCACTTCCACTTGGCTTCTCAAACCAGTGACCCCACTGGGGCTAGGTCAGAGTTAGACAGACTTCTTAAGAACAGCAAATGAAATACTGAGGACTGGGAGGGCTGATACAAAACACCTGCCCAGCTTCCTTTTACATTTTTATGTCTTCTAGATCTGTTTCTTCCTCTTAGCGCTGGTTGTATTCAAATGCATTCACAGTTGTGACTTCTTCCGTGATACTTGGCCCTGGCAGTGCTGCACACAGGTGTCACAAACCAGTGCCTTCCCCATAAATATATTTCTCTAAGCATTCCTTTCAATACATGACCCCTTCATAAGCTTCAGTGCTTGTTTTCAAACCCATTTCCCTTCCCCATCTTGCAGCATACAGCTCCTTGGTCTAACTCAAAAATCCACATATCCATCTCCTCCTAACAGGCATAAACCTAATGCTCTGAGCCTCCCCTCCTGCCTCTGATCCTTCTCACGGTTTCTTACCCTTGCTACCCTTCATGTCTCCTTTGCTCTGTGTTGATGAACATTTGCTCTCAAGGGGAAAGAAGACCTTAGTTAAAGATGCACGAAACACCAGGGATGTTCTGAAGAATCAGGGAGCCAAACCTTCATCCCTGTCCAGATGAAATGGGAGGTCATCTCACTTTCTGAAATAAGAAAGGCAGCCTTTTTGAGGCCTCAGATGGACGTAGGGGACTATGACACATTTTGCACTGAATGTTAGGAGTGGAAGATTGCTGAAAAAGCTGTTCTAAACCATCATCACCTGCATTTTCAAGTCTTGTTCTACTGGATGTATAACCCCAAAGGGAACTGAGAACTAAGAGGAGCGACGCCACACACCATTTTCATGCTTCCAGCATAGCTGACCCCTACTTATGTATCTCCAGAGAAAAACATGAGGACTCCTTGTGTAGACCAGCCCAAGAGCTGGCTGACAACCTGTCATGTGGACATCAATGCCGTGATTGTCTGTATTGCTTGGTGTAGAATCAGTTCTTTCTTGACTGTCAGGTTAGGAGAGCATTATTATCTACTACTTAATTACAGGTACAAAAGGCGAAGGAAAGAAAGGGTTAGTGAATTGGCCTATTTTATTTTTCAGTAACTCTCTTTAAACATCCCTAAGGATTTCTTACCTCCCATTAAAATTTTAACTGAAAATGCTGATTGTAAGGAATTCAGTAGTGATAGAGGCAAAGAAAAGCAGACTGTTAAATACTTCTGCTGCAGTAAATCTCCAGACACTTGAAAGCTGGCAGGGCATGGGGAGGAGAAAGGGTGGATGAAACAGGGGCTTCATATTTTAGTAGGATGACTGAAAATCCTGTATCAGGACTCAGCAAATACAAGAGATATAATTTCTAAAGTGTTTTATTGCTCCATTCTTGCAAGTTGTACTTTTGTTACTGTTCCTGTCTACATGAAAACAAAAACTTCCCCAAGTCCTGCAGAGCCCTGCTTACTCTGCCCTCATCTTTCCCTCTAAGCATGAATAAACTGCTCAGATGAATAACTTAGAGATATTGCCCTACTCTTTTCTCCCAACCTAGCGGTCTTTTCCTCTCCAGCATTTTTTTCAGTGCTCTTTTTCATTCTCTCTGCTGACTCCATTTGCTTATGAAGATGAGGGGTCCAAAGCCACCTAAGAACCAGATCTGCCCACATTCCTGCATTCAAGGCTGAGTGTTTGCTTTCTCTTTTTTTCTGTTCATTGAAAAATGGGATCCACTAGAAAGAACTAAAAATTAATCTGAGTAGATAGAAATAGGTCTGCTCAGAGCATGGGCCCACAAACCTAAAACAGTTTTAGGGAGGCTTTAGGGAAGTCTCTGAAATAGAAGTCATAGATGTGGAACAGATACTCCCTTTCCAAAGCATTTGCATGCATGTGGACTGAAGCAGGTGGACCTTACGGAGGTCTGGCCCCAAAACAATTGAGAGTTTGATAGCCCTTCTCCTCTTAGCCAGAAATTGAGTTGCATGCTTTGCCTGGCTGTTTGTTTGCACCCATCGCTAAGGCCAGTCAGTTGGGTGAGTGATGCCCTTCCAGAAACCCGCAGCCAGTGGCATTAATGCTTGTGACATTAATGTAACTGAATGACAGACAAATCCAGGGCAAGCAGAAAGTTAACCACAAAGTAGCAAGTAGCAGAAAACAAGGAATGAATTAGATTAATAAGATCCTTCACTGTATATGGCAGCTGTTTGATTTTTCTCAATGCCTGTTAACATGAAGAAGAAAGCAGCAACTACCTGGTTAGCACAGGGCAGGAAAAAAATGTGTAACCCATTCAGTTTCGCAAAGTACAAATACTATGTATTTCCTTTTTCTTTATGTAAGAACAATTGATGTCTGTCTAGCATTTTCCATTAGAGAATAAGAAAGCACTCAGCAAGCTCTTCAGATGAATTACCATGCACAGAAAGTACTTTCCTGCTGTAGTTAATGAGTTGTTTATGTTTGTAATGGAAGTGAAGGGGGATGCAGTATTACCAAGCCACCACTGTCCACCAACTATTGGATACATGGCAATCTGTGCTATGAAGAAGCCTTTTGCTCCTGGCTGAATGTTCCCATCGCAGGGGAAGAAAGGTCCCACTCTTCACAGCGTGCCACTGCATTGGAAGGCAGATACAAGAAGCCCATTTCCTTCCAGGAGCTGGAGATGTAAATTGTTTGAATTTTATTAAACAGTAGAGCCAACAGTCCCAATATTGAGAAAACTACCATGGGTTTTTAATGATCACAAACAGGCAGAACCTCCATGGTGTGTGTTAGATAAAAAATACATTCAATATCCATGTTCAAAGAACTTAGTGTGATCCTTCCTATGTTTGATAAGGATTAATCCCCCAACCCAAGAGAATTAAAAGGGACTAGAAATTCCCTGGAAAAGCTACCTTGCAAGTAGTGGCTGGTCCCTAGTCCCTCAGTAGCACCTCAAAGCCTTTCCTCAGGTACAGGTATGGCCTTCCACAAAACTAGATTTACAGCATATAACCCTGTTACCTGGCAATCCAAATGGCATGAAAGGTTGTATTCCTGTGCCCAGTGCCCAACCCTTGTTAATACTGCAACCTCATGTAGAGGTTGGCTTAAGGGGATGCCTGTTCTACTAGCACAGAACCCTAAACCCATCTCTGGCTCTGAGCTTCACTGGAATGCGTGTCAGCGTCATGGAGGCTGTGTTGTAAAGAGAACATAAATTCAGGACAATGAGGTAATAGTTCTTGACCCTGCTAGGTCCCAGAAATAGTTAGATGCATAACAGCCTGCTTCCACAATGCATTCAGCATCTTCGTTTCCAGATGCCTTTGTAGGGAGATCTGAAGGTGCTTAGAAGCCCGTGAGCACAAACCACAGACCACACATGGAGATGGCAACACTCATCTCAGCCATAGCTCATTTTTCAAATGCTGCTTCCCTTGGACCACTCAGGCTTAGTGATGGCAGGTTGACAACAAGATACTCAGAGGAAAATAAAATGCAAGCAAAGAAAGCCAGTGCGGGGTGTAGCCAGAGAACTAATCAAGGCTGCAAAGCATCAGTCGGTGGGCACATGCAGATACCCCAGCAGCAGTAGGATGGGATTTGCCTGTATGCAGCATCTCATTCAGGGGCATTTCCTTGTGGAGCGGCCAAGTGACTCGAATTAACAGGCTGAACTATTTCAGTCACCTGGTACTGTGTCCTCCTGCTAGGTGAGACAGCAATGCTTCCCCACTCAGGAAAAAGCTAGGACCTTCCCTCGAGGTGCTTTTTGCTCCCAGCCTTTATTTCTGTAGAGTCCCATCCTAAACACTCTTCCTCTTCCTGCTCATTGTCTTCATCTCCCACACACCCCCACGCACGTGGCTCTGGATCTCCTCATCATGTTCTTCTCGTTAAAAACCCCATTGTTCATTTGTTTGTTTGTTCTCTCTCTTTCTCTCCTCTTTTTCTCTCTTTCCCTCTCGTTTGTTTTTTTTTTCCTTCTTTCTTTCCTTCCTTCTTTCTTTCTTTTCTTGTCTCCTCTGTTTTGTGTACCCAGGCAGCCCATTGAGTAACTTCTTTGACGTAATTAAACAACTTTTTTCAGACGAGAAGAACGGGCAGGTGAGCCATCCCCCCGGCACGCCAACCAAGCATAGCGCAAACAGCAAGCGGAGCGATTCCGGTTCTAATGACTATGGGTCTAGAGGAGACAATAAGTACCCTGCTGGCAAAGACAAGGCAAAGATGGTCTCATCAGTCGGCCTACAAGACCAACCTTAAATAAACACATAAAAAATTAAATAACTTAGGAAAAAAAACAAAAACAAAACAAAAAGAAAAAAGCAAGAAAGAATGAAAGAATATTCCTTAGCAAGCTAGCCTCTAAACTAGAAGGATGTATATACCTTGCCACAACAGTACAAAACTGTCTATAGACAAATTTTGTATGAAGGAATGACTGTATATATATACATATATATATTTATATATGATATATAATATATATCTCAGAAACAAACACAAAAACAAACGAATGAAAGAATGAAAAGAAAGAAAAGGTAGCACAGATGACAAACCCAGTTCACCAGATCTTGGGTTGTGGTTTTTTCCAATTGTTTTTTTCCTCCCTTTTTTTGACTGTTTTGCTTTTTTTCTCCTTCCTGATTTTTTGGGTTTTTTATTATTATTTTTTGTTTTCTTTTGTTTTGTTTCTTGTTCTGTTCATGCTCTCTCTGTGTTTCTGACGACACCACTTGTTTCCGCTCTGCTACCAGGAATTATCCCGAAAAGTTAACATGTCAGCCACGGCTTCACCTTCTGTGCTCTGCGGACACTTGTTGACGGAAGGCAACCGATGTAGACTGTCCAAGGACCAGTCCTGTTTGAGGTTCCCAGCCTCCCCTCTCCCTTCAGGAAGTGGGTTTCTCCCCCACTTCTCCCCAGACACCTCCCCAGTGCACGCCTGGTTTTTTTTCCCCCCTCTCTTTTTCTTTTTTGGTGCTCCACAAGAGAGATCTGCTCAGTTATGGGATTGCAGAGTCTGGGCTAAAAGGAGGTTGCAAATTGTTGGAGTGAAATCTTTACCCTTGGCAACTTCTGTCCGCGCAGGTGAACGCAGCCCGAAGAGGGAGGGTGTGGGGAAGGAGACGGGTGTAGCGGGAGCGCAGTGTTCCATGAATCCAGAGCGCGTTCTCATCAGAAACCAGCCAGGAGCAACTCAAAACTAAGCGTTGAACCAAGACAATATTGGGGAGCTTCATCATGGGATTTTCTTACCTTTTTTCTCCCCACCACATTTTCCTTTTCTTTTGGCCCCTTTTTTATATATATACATGTATATATGCGTGTATATTTATATATACATACATACATACATATATATACACAAAATAATTGGTTTTTTTATACTGTATCATTTTGGTTTTTAACCTGCTGGAAGGGGAAAGGAGTAAACTTAGGAGGGAGAGGGGGTTCAGTGAATAAACACATACAAACAAAACATTAAAACTTAGGGAAAAGGCAACTTCTGGTAGCAAAGAAGAGGGACAAGACTCTGCCAAGGACTGTCTCTCCCGACACCAGGCACAGTTGCCTCTGCTGCTACTGCTGCTCCTCCTTCGACACCTTCCTCCCCACCTGTCAACTCCCTGCCACTGTGCCACCGCGCTGGGACCTTCTTCGACCAGCTGGATCCTCCACCACACCCTGCATTTAGAGGCAATTGTTGTGTTGCTAGTGCTGCATTGATATCAGTATTATTATTTCTTTAAGTTACCAGTTTCATTTGTTGGCTTGGGTGATTTTTTTCTTAAAAAAAAAACGAAAAAAGAAA